>JBBBDQ010002456.1:0-310926 GCA_037127315.1 Ascarosepion bandense | reverse complement strand
AATTATTTTATTTTTTTCATATGCACAAATGTGGTTATATTTCCTTCCCTACCCATCGTGTCATTTAAGTCTTAAATGACATTAAAATACAAGAACACTATTTACCATGCAACTTTACAAATTTCACTATTTTTTGTTTTTCTTTTCATTTTTCAGCAGAAAGATTTTACAAAAAACTCTCTGGAAAAAGTTTTTTTTCACTCCTGATTCTGCCTATATTTTATTCAAACACTAGCAGTCTAAGCATGCAAATTCAACAAAAAGTCTTTTATAAAAAATTCTCTTCAGAAAACTGGAAAACGTTCGTGTTTCAATTTTAGTTCTGTCTATATTTTATTCAACACTAAACATGCAAACTGAATAAAAAGTACTCTATTAAAATATTAAAATATCGCTGCAGACAACTGCAAAAAGTTACTTATTTGCACGTTTGAAGAATACAACCAAAAAGGAGGGGCAAATTCCGCGTTACCCGAGCAGAAATGCAAGAATTTACGCTAGAATTTTAGTTGATAGAAGTTAACACAACTTAAGCAGGTACATCTACTCATTTTCGAAAACCAACTTTTAAATTGAACTTTTAGAAATAAAAAAGTTTCATGAAATGTTTCTTTTAGATTTCATTGAAAGGTAAATTTCCATTAAGTGAAATGTTTTTGTGTATTTCAAACAAAAATTTTATTGATTAGAATCTAAAAGTTTGCAATTTTTTCTAATTTTTCAAATTTTCCCCCATTTATATGCGATCGAGGCATTTGTAAACAAACATTAATTCTTGGTTTTAAAACATTCAAAAGCAGAATATATATCTGTAACATATAATTTTTAGAAAATTAGCAAATTTAATGTTGAATTAATCTGATTTACACAAGTATTACTTCTTTATAGCATAAAATTATTTCTTATAGACAGTGTTGTACATTCTGTCCATTCCCTTGTATTTGACAGATTGATGACAGCTCGACAGTTGTGGAGAAAGATAAGTGTATGGCGACTGGAAATTGTAAAATTCTCAAAATTATTTCCGGTAAGAAACCGTGAAACACATGACTTTTTCATGGACACACAGAAATTACCACACGCAAAAAAAAAATTCAAATCTTAAAAATTTAAAGATTATTGTATAAGTGAGATGGCTCAATGATTTGTGTTAAACCTTCCTATTAATAACGTAACAGCCGAACATCTAAAAGTCTTTGAAATACTTTGAAAATATTTTTTGAAATTTATAAATTATTACAATTTCAAAAATTAGAACAGTTCTTTTAAAATTGCATTAATAAACGAATTTCTATTGTTTAGTCTATAATGTCTTTAATATATATTCTTTATTAAAGCAAAAAGAGGCTTAACTAATTAAATAATTTCATAGTTTTATTGCGTTTTTTATCAAATAGGTGAGCAAAATGGTGGGAAAAATAATTGATTATTTATATTCTCCTGTATTTTTGCGTTCAACTAATTAAACCAATATTGACGACAAAATTTAATTTAGTCAAAACAGGAATGATTTTTTTTCAGAGGAGTGCTGGGAATACTATAGATATTTCTTTTTTTAAGAAAAAAGAAAATGAAGACAACATTTATACTTAATAGCAGTTAGAGATTAAAGTTAGATATGAGAAAGTATGATTTTATATTCTGCTTTGAATTCCTTTGCCTAAATTTTACATTGACACATGTTTACTTTATAATTATTTCATTTCCAAGAAGGACGCACTGCAACTGGTTCGCAAGGAGTTACATAAGAGGAGAGTGTTAAGAAAGAGAAACAATTACATGATATTTCAGAGAATGAGTAAGAGAAAAATGAGAATAATTGTGTGAAGAGATCTGCATGAGAGTATTGTTGCTTAGAAAGTTTTATGTCAACACATGATAAAATCGTCGCTGATGGTGGATGTTTGCCTTTGTCTTACATTGACATATGTTTACTTTATAATCATTTCATTCCAAACAAGGACGCACTGCAACTGGTGCGCAAGGGGTTACATAAGAGGAGAGTGTTAAGAAAGAGCAACAATTATGTGATATGTGAGAGAACGAGTAAGAGAAATATGAGAACACTGGTGTGAAGAGAACTGCATGAGAGTAGAATTGAAAGGGAAAAGAACGTGAGGGAAATGAGGTGTTGTCAGGGAAATGAGTTGAGAAATGGCAATTAACGGTGCATCGAAATTCTTAAAGAATTTCATGGAAACATGTATACGGAAAGGAAATCCACGGGCAGGAATTGGCAGGAAAAGCTTCATTTAGAATAGAAGTTGCATATATAGTTAATTGGTTTCACTGTAAAAGTGTGGGACCTAGTTGCTTGTCTAGTAGCTCATGTATATTTAAGCACAGTTGGCATCAGGGAGCTAATCTAATCTGAGCAGAAACCGTGTAAGTATTTGGAGAAGAGACGTCGGTGAGAAAGTAACTAGTGTTGAGCCATTAGGTCGGGATCAGTTACGTTGTAGAATCTCCGGTGGATTTTGCCAAGAACTCCGAGATGTATCAGTGGCACCCGAGATGTAACAGTGATAGCAGTATTCAATACCATGGTTGACGGTAGATTTATATATGTGCAATGTATATGTCTTTATTTATTTTACGTTCAAAATATTAAATACGTTACCAAACAACAGTACAAATAAAGAAATATTCTTTGAACAATTTTACACATAAATATAGTGCGCCTTAAAAATATATTTTTCATATCTGTAGTTAACGTAAGAACTTTTCTATCATCGATTATTTTTACAATGAGTTTTTCTCCGTGTATCTCTTTTAAATTATTCTAAGCTAAGCCTTGCATTTTAGTTCATTTGAAGTCAGTATTTCTTTTCCGCTACTCAGAATATAGTATTTATTCTTTTTTTACTAATCGTTTAATCACAAGCAAAGCAGTGAATCATTTGTATATTTATTTATTCCATTTTATTCATGACCCATTTTAACACATTTTGACAAGTGATTCTATGTTTATATAAGAATATAATGAATTTTTGCAGACAGCCAAATGAAATCAGTTTTAAAATAATTAGAAAAACACTAAAAAAAAACTCTATTTTTCATCATGTCCAGGTGAGTTGAGACACACAGAGAGAGAGAGAGAGAGAGAGAGAGAGAGAGAGAGAGGGAGAGAGAGAGAGATCGCCCCACCTCCAGGTAAATCGATTAATTAACAGTTCTAAAGGACTGAGATGAAGGTATTTATTAGTTGGATAAAAGAAATTCCGGAGTAACACCTGTGGTCATTTTTGTTTCTTTTTTGTTTTAATAATTTTCTCTGGGGTTCCGTTATTTATTGATGAGGTAAAATAGTACTGGAATGCTTAACGGACAGATGCGAACGTCAATGATGGACAGAGCGATTTCCATATTAAAATTAGTGTGTGGCTCCTAAATATTGTTTAGTCCCACCCCGCTCTATAAATGCGGTCTGAGTGTTGTTACCGGCGGATGTGATACACTTCAGAGATCATATCTCATTTTGATTAACGATTGCCAAAAGATATTTAAACGTAGATGAATGTAACACACCCGACCAGAATTTGAACTCAGCTCTGATTTCTTACTTTGAGCTTTTATCCATTACACCACCAGCACATACAAACTTGGTACATATCTATCTATTACTCTGGATCAAATTTGTTAACATGTTGTACAAGGCTTTTAAAAAGTGATTCGCTATATATAACACTAAATCAATGAAAAGTACATTGGTATCCATCAAAAATTTTTCAAAATATCTATTCACTCAAATTTGCAAATAATGCAATACTTCTAAACTTCTGCACCGTTACAAAAACAAATTATATCTTTCCTGAATTCCTTTTTCGCCTTTGTGTTGTCATCTCCAGTGTCAAAATCATGAAAGAACAGTAAATTCTTAGATTGATTACTCATACACTACACAATATCGTAGATTGATATATCACCTGTAAAAGTTTAGTGCAATTCATTCATATATTGTTCTTCATAAGGCAAACAACCAAATTACACCTTTTATCATGACAATTGTTCGTAGACAGCAGCAAATAAAGAGTGGAATAAATTGAAACAATTATTAAAGAAAAGACACAAGCTGCATTGAATATCTTATACATTGGAAACACTATTTTGTTTATAATCTTTCAGTAGAGTAAAAATATCTGAATCCATTTTTCACATGACATCATATATAACGTTCGTATATTTGAACTGAATTCAATTGTAGCGTTCAAATCGTTCCAAATACACACAAGTAAAATATTGCCTGTCAAAGTAAAAATATTAATTTCATTCTGATTACAGAGACCATCGAAAATACATGAACAAAGTCAAAAAACAAACATCAACGTTGCAAATTTGCATCATAATTTTTAAATAGATTTGTTTATGATAGAATTTAACTAAACGTAACACAGATGTATTCCACTTTGACTTGCATCAAGAAAGTCATGAGAAGAGATGGATACATGTTCTTGTTATGAAGAATCTCAACATTTTATTTTCTGGGTGAATTTAAAAAAGCAAAAAAGTTTATTTTAATTTTGTACTCACCACAAGGACTTGGAGACTTGACATTCACAGGATATGTCCCACGCACGAATGACAGTGAGAAGTAGCAAATAATATACCTAAAATGCTTGTGCACCTGGCGGGCAAAACAAGATTAGTAGATATAGCAAAAAGACAAAATTTACTAAGAGTTACAAATGACAGGAATTTGTGGAGAAATTGCTATCAAATACTGCATTCTTCCATAATACGATGAGAGAGAAAATAGTATATATATATATATATATATATATATATATATATATATATATATTTACATCATTCTCAGTTATGTATACAATCATACGGCTCTCCCACCAACCAATATTAAACCCACTATTTAAAAAATATATTATTATTAGCATGCACCACTCAAGCATTCTTTCATAATCCTTAGGCAATATATATATATATATGTAAGATACACAAATGACAAAATTGAAAGTCACTACGTCCTCAAATATACATTAGAATTTAATATTAATAATAAAATTCTATTCCTGAATGTATTTATTTATTCCGGCACTCATAGATTTACTACTTTTCTATATAGGAATGCAAATAGCATAAACTCATGTCTTCCTAATGATAATAGTGATTAACCCAAAGATATAAGTTAGATGTGATAAAAAAACTTAATTCAACGCATACAAATAATACCTTCTTCCTAAGTCATATTCTATAAAGAATTACACAACATTAAACAATTTTTTTAATGGATTTCCTAAATCTGTCATTGATCACCGAACTGAAATATATAAAATGTATTTATACGATGGAAATTTAGGTACCTGAATTTAGATTTATGTACTCTCTCACATCATTCTTGTAGATTATATTTTTTTTCTTTTTGATTACGTGAGAGACATTCATGAAGATATTTAACAGAATAGCACAATTATTTTTATTACAAGGCTTTTTAGCGAAAAGGTTCGACTCGTAAATGGGTCAGAATAAATTTCACTTTTTTACGATTTAGGTTTACAGAAATTTATTAAAAATCTATCAAACAATTATTAAACTATATAAATACTGGTGAATTAATTGTTTGCTCTAGTTACGTCAGTTTTAAAAGAAAGAATTTATTTTATCCTCTTTTTGTCATTATTATTCTAGGTGGAATTACAACTACAAGAGAGGTGTATTGCCATAAGTTCCTTGTCTTTGTCGACGTTGTTTTATCTCTGAATGAGTAAATTGTTCATTCTGGTTTTAAATGTATAAACATCGTTTTCAAAAGATACACCGAAAGTGTCCTTTATAATCCGAATGTCACAATTAAAGTAGTTTCATTATTTTACCCATCGATTTTAATTAAGAATTGATTGATTCAATTAGTAGAAAAATCTAGAAATAAGTTTCTGCTGATTTGGTTTCCTTTAGGGATTTGACATTCTCTTATCATAAGACCCTGTGTGCAGGCGGAAATGAGTGGTTACATTTGCGCGGTTAGTAGTGGATATGTATAAATGCTTTTCTATTTTTGCGATGGAGATGATTGGGGTGTCAACATCTTATCTAATCTAAACTTATTTCTAAATGGAACTTTGTCTGTGTGTATATGTGTGTGTGTGTGTCCGTTACCAATAGACTCCGAAACGGCTGAACCAATTTTCGTGAAAATTTAAGCGTCTGCGAGTGTTCTTATCTAGATTTTGTGTCGAGATACACCAGTTAAATATCGAAAATCTATAAACGAAAAAATCGGTTTATAGAAGGAGTGGTCCGATTTTAATCAAATTTGATATATTCATCGAGAAAGACATAAGAAACGATATTCAGAAGATTTAAGGTTGCAGTTGTTACAAAAACGCAGAAAATCGAATATATATATATATATATATAAGGCAAGATGTTTGTGCGTGTTTCTGGTTATCTGTCTGTATGTCCTTTATACACATCCACAATTTTTATCCGATTCTCACCAAACGTCACACGAATATACTTTAGGCTGATTCTGAGCTCCAGGAGCATAGATTAGTTTTAAAGCTTTCATTACAACAGAGCAACGCCGGCCTATACTGCTAGTAAATTAATATTACCGAGACTAGTAACCAACAAACGTAAATATTATCTGGAGATAAATGTAGAACAAGAAGGAAATTCTAGGGTTTGTTGAGGTCAATACTTACATGAGTGACCGGTTTGTGTTGTATCAATTTCATCATATATCTAGAGGGAAATTTACGACTAGACTAAGTTCGTGTTCATATATAATAGGTATTTGTAGTGTGTAGCAAGGTGTGAATATTTGATTGATACATGATATTTCTACTCACTATCAAAGCTCTCAAACGACGGAAGAAGAACTTTGTTTTTAACAGAATGTATTTTCGGTGTGCACGATGTTAACAACCTAAGATACGCTAATAACACGCCTTTAATGACATGTACGAAAAGAAAACTACAGGCATCCCAAAAACTATTTAGTAACGGAAAGCGAGAAGAAAGGACTAATCACAAATTGTATGAAGAAAGAATGTATAGTTGTCATCAAGTAAAAAACACCAAGATACGAGCCACGAATTGGAATTGTCAAAATCAAAAAATTACAGAAATTTAAATATCTGGAAATTATTTTAATAAACAGAAGAAATATGACATAGAAATCTGAAACAGCATTGGAATGGCAAAAAAATAGCCATTCAAAGATTAAAGAAAGTGTTAAGAAGAAGAACACAGTTTCATTAGAAGCAAAGAAAAGAATGCAGAACTGCCATGTAATATAAATACTCCTATATGGCAATGATTGATGGACAACTTTCATAAAAGAAACAAATAAATTAAAGCACCAGGGATAAGTTTCTACAGAGGAGTGCTGGGAATACTATAGATATGTCTTTGTCTTAAGAAAAATTAAAATGAAAATGATATTTATGCTTATATTCAGTAAGCCATGAAATTTAGAAATGAGAAAGAAGGATGAAAATTTTAGGCGGTAAATATATCGGAAAGAAAGAGGGACAAAGGGAAATAGTATGAAACAACAACAACTAGATGGTGTAAATAAATGTCGGAACAGGGAGTTGGATAGATATTAAAAAGACACACGTTGTTCAGCGCTATGAAAGATAAGAATGTTGCGGTGAGCCATGATCGTTAACGTCTTCAATGATCACGACACATACAATGAGTCACATTTCAAGTTTTACATCATATGCCGTCATCAGCATGATCGTCAAGTATTTTTAATCATATTTGCAAAAAGGGCATCTAATAAGCGATAGTTAAGAATTTGGCAACGACTATTAATAAAAATTTGGTGAGAAATGAAAGTTAAATATAAAAGTCTGCCAAACAAGAAATAAATAGAAACAAGTTTCTTTGAAATATCGAATAAGCAAAAATATATATTTATATCTAGATCAATAATTATATCTGTAAAATATCTAAATCAAATGTTTGTACTTGACATTTTGAGAAGTGAAACATTTAAGGATTTTCTTTTCTGAAGATGAAATATAAAATTCTATATGGAATTATGTTTTAGAGAAGATTAATGTAGGAGACTTTATTTTTCAAAACAAAAAAAACTTCACTGAGATTTCATATATTTTTATCTCCCTAACAACCCTAGCGTTGCAGAGAAAAAGTTCTCCACAGTCTGTTGGCTGTACTTAACAAGAATATTTTTGTATATATCTTAAGCTGGGGTTCCCAGGAATACATTCAAAGTGTTTTTTGTTCCATTTTTTATCATTTCAAGTGCACCCACACTCACCGTTACGATAATTGTCTTCAATTTCTACATTATTCTCTTTCAATTTTCAGGTTTCTATATATTTTTTATATTACAATCCGCTCGACAATCCATATCAATTAATAAGCAAGATGTTTTTTGGTTGTTTTTTAAAAATAACGTCAGGGCAATTTCATTTCTGTAACCGGTGCTGGGTGATGTTTATACCAGTGTTTGTTTATATATTTCCATATGAGTATATATTGGACCACTTGGATGGCAATTTTATTGATGTCCTTAAATCTCTTTTGAGAATTCAATTCAGTTTTTAATATCAGTCGTAGCCTTGTATAGTAGTCTTTACGCACTATTTCTGTCATTTTCTAGAGTGAATCCTTTCACTCAGATTTACACAGATGTATTTATATTCTTCTTCTTGCTCTAAGACATTTATTGTTACAACATAGTCCAAGCCAATTTACCAGGTTTGTTGTAGTGATCCTCGTAAGACTGTAGCTCTAGCACATTTATTCAAACTGAATTTTATTCCAATATCTTCACTAAAGCATTTTACAGTTTGCAGAATACCTTCTTGCACTTTGTCATTCTTAGCATACAACCTAAATCATCTATGTAAAATAGATGGCTTATTTTCTTTTGAGCTATTTTATAACCACATTCTATCTTGCTAAGTTGACTGGTTGATGCCATTACTGATATGCAAAATAGTAAGAGAAACAAAGAGTCACCTTGAAATATACATCTGTTGTTTATTTCACCAGACTTATAGGTTCCATTTATATGATTGAGGTAAAGGGTTGTTTTGCATATCAACATACATTGTTTGATGAAATTGATGATGACTGGTGATAACATGTTCAAATTTAAAATTTTTTATGTTCTAGTAATATAATACAGTACTGAATGTCTTACGATAATCTATCACGGCAGTACTAAGATTTATCTTTGCATTTAAACAGCTTTCCAAAATCATAATATTAATATTAATTAATGTTGGTCTTTATATCTGTAACAGCCGCGTTTACACTCTATTTTTTCAAGCTGTAGTATGTTATTTATTTCCAATAACAAATATATTTGTTTTGTTAAAATAGATGTTAAAAGTTTGTATGTTGATGGAAGGCATGTAACTGGCCTGTAGCTTTTCGGATTATTTGTGTCGCAAATCTTGGGAAGAAGAAAGGTAATTCCTTTGTCATCCATGCAGGAATTTTAGTTGAATTCTTAACCATTTCTTGAAGATATTGGCTAGATTTCTATGTGCTGTATTTAAATAATATAGCCAAAAGTTACGAATGATATGTATTCCTGGAAATGTTCATTTGTGTGCTTTTTCAGTTTACATTTAACATCCTCTACTCTGATTCCAGCCCATGTCTGTTCTGATTTGCTTTTCCTTCGTTCAATCACTTGCAGAGTCCAGTCTGCTTTTTATTATGTTCTTTACGGCAACCCATAGTTTTTTCGTAGAATTGTATAACATCTTCCATTTCTGTGGAGGGACGATCATTTCAATTCTTGTTTTACCTATTTCCCTGTAAAGTTTCTTTGCATCGGTCTGAATAATCTTGTTTTGTCTGTAGAGTCTTGATCTTTTCTCATAGCGTCTTATTCTTTGAGCCTTCCGTTCTATTGTCTGATATATTCTTTCCTTAGTTGATAGGATTAGGGATTCCGGAATTTATTGAATTTGCAATATTACTGATCATTTCGATGACTGACGAATCTGTTAAAGAGTTTCTTTTGCGTACATATCTTAAAGCAACTACCGGAGAAATATCTTTTAGGAATTTACGCTAGATTTTTTGTTGATAGAAGTTAACACAACTTAAACAGGTACATCTACTCATTTTAGAAAACCAACATTGAAATGGAACTTTTAGAAATAAAAAAGTTTTTGAACCTTTTGTTTTAGATTTTATTGAAAGGGAAATGATTCAATTTTCTATTTCCAGTAAGTGAAATATTTTTTTGTATTTCACACAAAAATATTATTGATTAAAATCTAAAGGTTTGCAACATTTTTTAATTTTTCAATTTTTCTCCCATTTATGTGCGATCGAGGCATTTGTAAACAAAAATCACTTCTTCGTTTTAAAACTTTCAAATGTAGAATATAAATCTGTAACATATAATTTTTAGAATATTAGCAAATTTAATGTTGAATTAATCTGATTTACACAAGTATTACTTCTTTATAGCATAAAATTGAGAATAGATTTTTTTCTATACAGTGTTGTACATTCTGGACATTCCCTTGTATTTGACATATTGATGACAGATCGACAGTTCTTGGAAAGATAAGTGTATGGCGAATGGAAATTATAAAATTGTCAAAATTATTTCCGGTAAGAAAGCATGAAATACATGACTTATTCATGGACACACTGCAATTAACACATGCAAAAAAATATTCAAATGATTAAACATTATTGTAGAAATGCGATGGCTAGATGAATTTTGTTAAACTTTTCAATTTTCCATTAGTAAATATAGTCTTTAATTAATAACGTAACAGCCCAACATGTAAAAGTTTTTTTGATTATTTGAAAATAATTTTTGAAACTTTATAAATAATTACAATTTCAAAAATTAAAACAGTTCTTTTAAAATTGCATTAATAACCGAATTTCTATATTTTTAGTCTATAATGTCTTTAATGTATATTGTTAATTACAGCAAAAACAGGCTGAACTAATGAAATAATGTCATAGTTTTATTGCATTTTTTATCAAATGGGTGAGTAAAATGGTGGGAAAGATAATTGATTATTTACACTCTCCAATAAATTTTGCGTTCAACTAATAAAACCAATTTTGACTATAAAATTACTTTCGTAAAACCAAGAATGTGTTCTACAGAGGAGTGCTGGGAATACTATAGACATTTCTTTGTTTTAAAAAAAATGAAAATGAAGACGATATTTATACTTAATATCAGTTAATATCTTCAAAAACCAGGGTATGTATGTACAAGGAGTCAAAGCTCAAGGTTTTGCATCATCTGCCGACGTCAGCATGATCGTTCAATAAAAAGTCTTTGAATAACCTTTGGGAGAAAAGCAATCTAATAATGAATAGTTAAGAATTTGGCAACGAATGGCAATCAAAATCTGGTGTGAAATGAACAGTTAATATAAAAATCTGCCAAACAACAATAAAATTTAAGCAGGTTTCTTTGAAATATCGAATAAGTTAAAAGATATTTGACTTTTGTTAGTCTTTTAATAATTAAATCTGCAAAATAACTAAATCAAATATTTCATCATGATATTTTGACAAGTCTAAACAAAAAGACGTTTTCGAATCGTATTATCTGAGGATCAAATATATAATTCTATTTGGAATTTTCAAAACAAAGTCTCTTTACTGTACTTTCGTAAAATCCAATTCATTAAAGGTTAATGACGTATTAACATAGACACACATTGAAAAATATCCGATTCAAGAATAAATACGAAATGCTTAAAAGGCCTTTGGTAAAATAAATCTTAATAAATGACAAAGGCTGGTGTCTAGTCAATGTTTAAGCAGAAATAAATAAATTGGGAACGAGAAAATCATAAACAACTTATTTGAAATATGAAATGAACTAAAATATATTTATGTCCTAAATAATTAAAGATTAAACCTCTTGTTAACATTCCAAAAACAATTCATTATTGAAAAGTACTAATCCTTTCATAAGACAACAAAGGGAATTAAAGTAAGTCACGTAGATATTCTGCTATAAAAATCGGGCTCTCTCACATCTAAGTCACTTTCTTTGACAACGTTCAACTGTTGAATCGTCAATTTGTCTTCCCACAACACAGCACCACAAAGTAAGTCAATACAATTATTATTATCGCTATTTCTTTACATTTACATTTGTGAACAATTTTATATTCAGAGAGTTTTGCTAAAATAGGAATCTGTATTTCATGAAGGTTTATGTCTTACCAATTAAACTACCTTAACTATTGCGAATGAGTGAGGGCCTCCAAAACTTTTTATACCATTATTATATATTATTAATTATTTTGAATATTTTTTACAGATCATCATGTCTGGAAAACTCATCTTTCTTTTGGCTCTCTGCGTCTTCACTGCCTTCGCAGGTACGAATAATTAATATATTTTAAGTCATGCATTAATATTTTACATATTTTATCAGTTTTCTATTAAATGTTTTAACTGAAATGTAACTGCTTTGCCCAAAATGTTCTTTTCAGAAATTCTGAAAAAGATTTCATCTAACATGTGGAATATATATTGCAAATATAAAAACAAACTTATTAAATAATCATATTACATTCTACAGTGAAAAAAATATTTTTTAAATAAAACTATTATATTATTAATAATGTTTTTGTTTCTTTTCAGTAAGCAACGTCATCGCAGAGGAACAGCAAGACGCTTCTGGTGAAGATGTTCAAGTGACTGAGGAGACAGCCACAGAAGCTGCCGCCGATGCCGATGCTGAAGGCAGCAATGAGTCATAGACAATTGAAATACTCGACATGATTACTTTTCATTTGCTAATGTAACATTTCAATGTGCAAAATAAAAGTAGATTGTTGATTTGAATTTAACGTTTTGTCCTTATTTCTATCATTGATTTTAACATATCAAATGATTTGTAAAACTTATTTCGACACCGACAGTGGATTTAGTGAAATATTGTTGATGAAATGTACATTTCATTTGAACGGGAAAATGTGTGAGATTTTTATTAGTGTTCATTCTCATTTATTTTTCATTCTTTTTTTGTTGTTGCTATGTTGAGCCTCTAAATTATTGGTGTTAATAAAGCATCTGTAATTTGTGAAAAATTGTCAGTCCTTTATCAAATGTTCTATAATTTGTGGACTTTAACAAATATATTATTAAACTGTGTGCCCAGATTAATCTCAATCAACGCATGAAAATATTTGATGATATATCTCAAAAGAAACATTATTCAAGAACATCAAAAATTAATCGCTTGAAACTAAATAACTTTTTAAACATCTTTATTTTGTAGGATTAGTGATTCCTGAATTTATTGTATTACCAATATTACTGAACATTTCGATGACTGACGAATCTGACGAAAGATTTTCTTTTGCGTACATATCTTAAAGCAACTACCGGAGAAATATCTGTTAGAAATTTACGCTAGATTTTTAGTTGATTGAACTGAACACAACTTAAGCAGATACATCTACTCATTTTCGAAAACAAACTTTTAATTTGAACTTTTAGAATTGAAGAAGATTCTTGAAACTTTTCTTTTAGATTTTATTGAAAGGTAAATGATTCAATTTTCTATTTCCAGTATGTGAAATATATTTGTGTATTTCAAACAAAAATATTATTGATTAGAATTTATCAGTTTGCAATTTTTTTGAATTTTTCAATTTTTCTCCCATTTATGTGCGATTGAAGCATTTGAAAAAAAAATCACTTCTTGGTTTTAAAATTTTCAAATGTAGAATACAAATCTGTAACATATAATTTTTGAAAATTAGCAAATTTAATGTTGAATTAATCTGATTTACACAAGTATTACTTCTTTATAGCATAAAACTGAGAATAAAATTATTTCTTATAGACAGTGTTGTACATTCTGGCCATTCCCTTGTATTTGACAGATTGATGACTGCTCGACAGTTGTGGAGAAAGATAAGTGTATGGCGACTGGAAATTGTAAAATTCTCAAAATTATTTCCGGTAAGAAACCGTGAATCACATGAATTTTCATGGACACACTGAAATTACCACACGCAAAAAAAACTTCAAATATTAAAAGTTTAAAAGTTATTGTAAAAAATGTATTGTATTAAACTTTCCAATTTTCGATTAGTAAATATATGTTTAATTAATAACGTAACAGCCCAACATCTCAAATTTTTTCAAATTATCTGAAGATATTTTTCAAAATTTAGAAATTCTTACAATTTCAAAAATTAGAACAGCTCTTTTAAAATTGCATTAATAACCGAATTTCTAATTTTTAGTCTATAATGTCTTTAATTATATATATTGTTTATTAAAGCAAAAAGAGGCTTGACTAATTAAATAATGTCATAGTTTTATTGCATTTTTTATCAAATGGGTGAGCAAAATGGTGGGAAAAATAATTGATTATTTATATTCTCCTGTATTTTTGCGTTCAACTAATTAAACCAATATTGACTACAACATTTAATTTAGTCAAAACAGGAATGATTTTTTTACAGAGGATTGCTGGGAATACTATAGATATTCCCTTTTATTAAGAAAAAAGAAAATGAAGACAATATTTATACTTAATATCAGTTAGAGATTAAAGTTAGATATGAGAAAGTAGGATTTTATATTCTGCTTTGAATTCCTTTGCCTAAATTTTACATTGACACATGTTTACTTTATAATTATTTCATTTCCAAGAAGGACGCACTGCAACTGGTTCGCAAGGAGTTACATAAGAGGAGAGTGTTAAGAAAGAGAAACAATTACATGATATTTCAGAGAATGAGTAAGAGAAAAATGAGTATAATTGTGTGAAGAAAACTGCATGAGAGTAGAGTTGAAAGGGAAAAGAAAGTGATACAAGTGTTGTCAGGGAAAGGAGTTGAGAGATGGCAATTAACCATGCATCGAAATTCTTAAAGATTTACTTGTCGAGGAAACATGCATACGGAAAGGAAATTCACAAACAGGAAATGGCAGGAAAAGCTTCATTTAGAGTAGAAGTTGCATATATATTTAATTGGTTTCACTGTAAAAGTGTGGGACCTAGTTGCTTGTCTAGTAGCTCATGTATATTTAAGCAGAGTTGGCACCAGGTAGCTAATCTAATCTGAGCAGAAACGGTGAAAATATTTGGAGAAGAGACGTCGGTGAGAAAGTAACTAGTGTTGAGCCATTAGGTCGGGATTAGTTACGTTGTAGAATCTCCGGTGGATTTTGCCAAGAACTCCGAGATGTATCAGTGGCACCCGAGATGTATCAATGACAGCAGTATTCAATACCATGGTTGACGGTAGATTTATATATGTGCTATATATATGTCTTTATTTATTTTACGTTCAAAATATTAAATACGTTACCAAACAACAGTAAAAATAAAGAAATATTCTTTGAACAATTTTACACATAAATATAGTGCGCCTTAAAAATATATTTTCCTATTTGTAGTAAACGTAAGATCCTTTCTATCATCGATTATTTTTACAATGATTTTTTCTACGTGTATCTTTTTTAAATTATTGGAAGCTAAGCCTTGCATTTTAGTTCATTTGAAGTCATTATTTCTTTTCCGCTACTCAGAAAATAGTATTTGTTCTTTTTTATATAATCGTTTAATCACAAGCAAAGCAGTGAATCATTTGTATATTTATTTATTCCATTTTATTCATGATCCATTTTAACACATTTTGACAAGTGATTCTAAGTATATATATATATAACACTGATTATATATAAACAGGTTTTTCCGTGTCAAAATCATTTTTCAGTCAAATGTTTTTCTAAAACATTACGTAATCTAAAATACTTATCACCAATAAATTAATGAACAGTTGCAGACAGCCAAATGAAATCAATTTTAAAATAATTTGAAAAAAAACTAAAGAACTCTATTTCTCATCATATCTAGGTGAGTTGAGACACAGAGAGAGAAACAGACAGACAGACAGAGAGAGACAGCGAGAGAGAGATCACCCTACCTCCAGGTAAATCGATTAATTAACAGTTTTAAAGACTGAGATGAAGGTATTTATGAGTTGGATAGAAGAAATTCCGGAGTAACACCTGAGATAATTTTTTTTTTCTTGTTTTCTTTTAATAATTTTTTCTGGGGTTGCGTTATTAATTGATGAGGTAAAATAGTACCGGAATGCTTAACGGACAGGCTCATTAATTAAAGTTTATAATCAATGATGATTTCGTAGAAAGTTTGGTAATTGGCGAAAGTGTATTCTGGGTGGTCTGAAAGACCAAAATCTGGCCAAGTCCGCAGGAGAGTTGAGTGGTTTTGACAAAAGTTAAATCGGAGTTGTCTGTGAAAATACTACGGGGAACGCCAAATTCATTTTTAGTACCACTTGAGAAATCGTCTGCCGCGGAGATCCGGACATTAGGCGAACGTCAATGTTGGGCAGAGCGATTTCTATATTAAAATTAGTGGGCGGCTCCTAAACTTCGTTTAGTCCCACCCCGCTCTATAAAAGCCGTCTGCACGCTGCAGACCAGCAAAGTTGGGCGCAGGCCGACAGAGATCGAACAGAAACGAGAGATCGACAGAACGCAGCGAAAATGGTTGGGTGAATTAGCTCTGTGGTTATCAGGTACCCAGGAATCCGATCCGACTAAGAAACAGATTTCGTCCGTACGATTCAAACTCTATCATCAAAGCCGAGAAGAGAAAATGCTATGTATTGTGAATAGGCTAAGAATCCCGAAATTAGCTCCCTTAGACCAGTGGAGACGCGACGCCTCTCTACGATTGAATCTCGTTAAAACTCTAGTATTCCTTTAAATTCTTAAGTAAAAATCTTGAAAAACAAATGGAACTGGAACTGTTCCTTCTTTTATTTATTTTTTTTTTAACATCCTTGTGTTTGTGGCCGGAACCCTTTTGTGCACGAATAGTGATTTTCTTTTAGCGTAGACACCGGCCATTTTATCTTACACAGTCGGACAGTCTTGACGGGTCTGGAAACCACTCTTTGGTTCAAAACTTCACAACGTGGCGAATGACGGTGGTCCCTTCAGCACACCTGAGAAACAAGACATAGAGAACAGCAGCCGGGCTGGTGTCACGTAAGAATTACTTGTAAGTAGGAAATCATCAGATTTCATAGACATGGAGGAATGTATCATGAACCTATTGCTCTAACCAACTGAGTGTTGTTACCGGCGGATGTGATACACTTCAGAGATCATATCTCATTTTGATTAACGATTGCCAAAAGATATTTAAACGTAGATGAATGTAACACACCCGACCAGAATTTGATCTCGGCTCTGATTTCTAACTTGAGCTTTTATCCATTACACCACCAGCACATCCAAACTTGGCACATATCTATGTATTACTCAGGCTCAACCTTGATAATTCCGGCGCCCAAACGAGAAGCAGAGTTTCAACGGAATCTGACGGAGAACACACACTCAATATCAAAATAAAACTACCATTATCTTATCCTCTTGCAACCAAATTCCCTAAAATAAACATGATGTACAAGGCTTTTAAAAAGTGATTCCATATATATAACACTAAATCAATGAAAAATACATGGGTATCCATCAAAAAACTTTCGAAATATCTACTCACTCAAATTTGCAAATAATGCAATACTTCTAAACTTCTGCACCGTTACAAAAACAAATTATATCATTCCTGAATTCCTGTGTCGCGTTTGTGATGTCATCTCCAGTATCAAAATCATGAAAGAACAGTAAATTCTTAGACCTATTACTCATACACCACACTATATCGTAGATTGATATGTCACCTGTCAAAGTTTAGTGCAATTCATTCATATATTGTTCTTCAAAAAGCAAACAACCAAATTACACCTTTTATCATGACAATTGTTCGTAGACAGCAGCAAATAAAGAGTGGAATAAATCGAAACAATTATTACAGAAAAGACACAAGCTGCATTGAATATCTTATACATTGGAAACACTATTTTGTTTATAATCTTTCAGTAGAGCAAAGATATCTGAATTCATTTTTCACATGACATCATATATAACGTTCGTATATTTGAACTGAATTCAATTGTAGCGTTCAAATAGTTAAAAATACATACAAGTAAAATATTGCCTGTCAAAGTAAAAATATCAATTTCATTCTGATAAGAGAGACCATCGAAAATACACGAACAAATTCAAAAAACAAACATCAACGTTGCAAATTTCCATCATAATTTTTAAATAGGTTTGTTTATGATAGAATTTAACTAAACGTAACACAGATGTATTCCACTTTGACTTGCATCAAGAAAGTCACGAGAAGAGATGGACACATTTTCTTGTTATGAAGAATCTCAGCATTTTATTTTCTGGGTGAATTAATCATGTAGGTAAATAGATAAATACATCTCTTAAATTCAATGTTTTTAAATCAAACTATGACTAATTTGAAGTATATTTTATTATCTATCATGACAATATACACGATGAAATATGGCCACGTTTGATGTTGTTGTTGTTTGTGCCTATGGTGACTGGGTTCCTGCTTCATCACATGGAATGTCAGCAGCTGATTCCTCTTCAGCTACGTGATATTGATAAAAAAAATATAGTTGTATTTGACGTTTGCTCAATGTTGCAGGCAGCGAACTATCCCTTTCTTGACATTGTATAGGTGATGAGTGCTGAAGTTGAGGAATTTTCCGTTGAAAGTTGGCTTGCCGTATACGGATAACCCCAAACAGAGACGGACTTAACTAATGACTATGGACGCCATTTTATGTACCTGTGGAAAGAAATATAAAGGAGAAACAGGCCACCCACTTAAAGTAAGGCTACAAGTACATCGCAAGTGCGTAACACGAGAGGAGATGAAACAAATCAGGCGTAGTTGACCACATATGGAGTGGGAAAGGGCATCAGCGCTCCCTATGAAGTTGGAATAATAGAAAGGGAATGCTTCTATAAACTACGTCAACTTAAAGAATCAGCACATATGATAGGCTACAAATATATCCTAAGCCGATCAAACATCAAGATGAACACAACATTGGAACAAGTAATACGAAGTGACAGAGACAAACATTAGTGTCAAAAATGCCTGAATTATAGACAAAGTCGGAAGGAAATTATAAATGTTGGTTTTTATTCTTATCAAAATAATTATTTAATGAAAATAATTCGAATTTGCGTCAAATTTAAGACATTATATTTCCGGATTTAAGATCGTCTGAATAAAAATATTCTATTTTCTCAAAAGGTGTACTTTGGGAAAATTCGGTCAAATTTAGTTTACTTTAAAATACATCATGTTAATATCTGTGTGAGAACAATCCTGGTATTCATATTCATATCATCCTAGTTTAAACTATTACACTTTTTTGAGTTTCTAAGGATTTAATCATATGATGAATTTCTTTAATTCTCTTTGAAAAGATATTCTCTTATTTATTCGCTTTCTTAAAAAGACTTCGATCTGAGTAATCAGTTTTATACATCTGGCAGTTTAGATATTTCTAACAGGCTTTGACCTAATGCATGCCATCTATACAAATAAGTGTCTCAAAATTACAAGGGTAAAACACAAAATAAAAATGTCTGATATTTCTCTTTGGAAAATTCAGTAAAATTTAGTTTCGGCCTTTTCTTGTTTATTCATTTAATTAGCCAGATAATTATAAATATTTTCTGAAACGGACATTATCACTAATAAATAAAATTATTGGCTTCATGAAAGTTTTGATAATTTCAAAAGCTTGTTGTAACGTATAAGACATATTGCATTTGCAGTCCGTAAGTTTACGCTCAAACAAACATATATGCTTGCATAATCTCAATGGTAAAAACGATGGACCAGCTATTGGTAGCACATAGCTAAATGTAAATATGTAATATTTTTTATATTTGCAATATATACCAAATGTACCACATTAATGATATCAGTGATATTTAATCTACGTAAGAAAAACTAATGTACACATTCACAATTTACATATTATATCCGGTGGAAATGGTTCAAATTCAAAGACATACATGTCTAGGTCTATTAAACATTTATTGAATTCAAATTCGTACGAAAAATAAAAGACTGCAGTTTCAATGAATATTTGACATTTATGAAAATTTAAACGGAGAAATATGTCAATGTTTTTTTCTTTCTATGTCTACAGTGACTATGTTCCAAATGCATCACGGGGGACATCTGTAACTATTTCATCATTTACTATGGCGTTAATGCCTTGATCACAACGAGATTCACTATGTCTAAAAGAATGTATATTAATTACGGTATTAACACATATAGTATTAAACTGTGTGCGCAGATTCATTTTCCTGTGTCTTAATAATTTACTCCACTTCTGGAACGAATCTTTCGCTATGTCAATTCGCCTTCGGATCTCAGTGTCACACTTTCTGTCTTCTGTTAGAGCACTTTCCAATTATTTCAATTTTTGTACCAGCTCGATTTTTGTATCCCCCACCTGTATTTGTCATTTGGGGCTGCTTTGTTGCTGATGACCATGCATTCAGTTTTCTTGCAGTTTAATTGTAGTCCTTTCTTGTCACTCTCATCAGCTAGCCACTGTAGGAGGTTTTGTAGTTTCTTTTCCGTATCCGCTCTCTGCACTATATCACCTGGGTACATTATGTTGTTAAAATTGTGGCCTCCGATGACAAACCTTTGTCTTACGCCCCTTTCTATCTTTGTGAAGGAGAAGGAGAAATAAAGAAAGCAGCACGAATAAAAACTTGAGGGGGTGTAAATACGGGCCGCTTGGGCAGTTGTGCCCGGTCAGCGGTTAACAAATTCTGTTACATTATGCTGGATTGTCTGTTCTCTACTCCCATGTTGATCTGCTTGCATCGGCCGGAAAATGTGTACAAATAAGCAACTCGGATCACCTGGTTAGCTTTCAACGCAAATTCATTTATGGACAGGAAGAAACATGAAACAGTGCATTGAAATTTAATTTGCTGTTTTCAGAAAATCTCTCTCCTTCCATTGTTTAATAAATATTTTCACACTTGCTTGGAAAATTTACAAACAGCGAAGCAAAAAAGGTTAATTTAATTTTGTACTCACCACAAGGACATGGAGACTTGACATTCACAGGATATGTTCAAGGAACGAATGACAGTGAGAAGTAGCAAATAATCTACCTAAAAAGCTTGTGTACATGGCCAGCAAAACAAAGGTTAGGAGATATAGCAAAAAGACAAAATTTACTAAGAGTTACAAATGACAGAAATTTTGGAGAAATTACTGTCAAATATTGCATTCTTCCATAATACGATCAGAGAGAAAATAGTATATATATATATATATCGACAGTGATGTATACAATCATACTACTCTCCCACCAATCAATATTAAACCAACTATTTAAAAAAATATATTACTATTAGCATGCACCATTCAAGCATTCTTTCATGATCTCTAAGCAATATTTATGCTCAAAGAGATGGTATTGCTTTAGATCCCCTCTTTTCTAATTATTATATGGCGCATTAAAAAATAAAATTCTTAATGACACTAATAAAACCCATATATATATATATATATATATATATATATATATATATATATATATCAGATACATAAATGACAAAATTGAAAGTCACTCCGTCATATTCTATAAAGAATTACACAACATTAAATTCAGTAAGCCATGAAATTTATAAATGAGAAAGAAGGATGAAAATTTTAGGCGGTAAATATATCGGAAAGAAAGAGGGACAGAGTGAAATAGTATGAAACAACAACAACTAGATGGTGTAAATAAATGTCGGAACAGGGAGTTGGATAGATATTAAAAAGACACACGTTGTTCAGCGCGATGAAAGATAAGAATGTTGCGGTGAGCCATGATCGTTAACGTCTTCAATGATCACGGCACATACAAAGTGTCAAATTTCAAGTTTTAGATCATATACCGTCGTCAGCATGATCGTCAATATTTTAATCATATTTGCAAAAAGGGCATCTAATAAGCGATAGTTAAGAATTTGGCAACGACTATTAATAAAAATTTCGTAAGAAATGAAAGTTAAATATAAAAATCTGCCAAACAACAAATAAATAGAAACAAGTTTCTTTGAAATATCGAATAAGTAAAAATATATATTTATATCTTGTTAATAGATAAATAATTATATCTGTAAAATATCTAAATCAAATATTTCTTCTTGACATTTTGAGAAGTCCAAACAATGAAAAATATACGAATTTTCTAATCTGAAGATGAAATATAAAATTCTATATGGAATTATGTTTTAGAGAAGATTAATGTAGGAGATTTTATTTTTCAATACAAAAAAAAACTTCACTGAACTTTCATATTTTTTTATCTCCCTAACAAACCTAGCGTTACAGAGCCAAAGTTTTCCTCAATCTGTGAGTTGTACTTAGCAAGACATTTTTTGTATATCTCTTAAGCTGGGGTTTCCAGGGATACATTCAATGTGTTTTTTGTTCCATTTTTTATCATTTCAAGTGAACCCACACTCACTGTTACGATAATTGTTTTCAATTTCTACATTTTTCTCTTTCAATTTCCAGGTTTCTATATATTTTTTTATATTACAATCCGCTCGACAATCCATATCAATTAATAAGCAAGATGTTTTTTTTTATTTTTAAAAATAACGTCAGTGCTATTTCATTTCTATAACCGGTGCTGGGTGATGTTTATACCAGTGTTTGTTTATATATTTCCATATTGTTTGCACATTGTCCTATTTAAATATTATCTTACCCAATGTCGATGATTTTCATATTAATTTATGTCAAGTACAGAACATCCTGAGATTAGATGGTCTACTGTTTCATGGTATTTATCACGGAACCTGCATATTAAATCCACATTATTATGTAAAATATTTGCCTAAATGTTCCTAGTGAGAAGACTTGCACAGCAAGAATAAAGACTTCAGATTCAGATTTTAATCCAGATACACGTAACCATCGATGGGTATTAACTTGATTAACATTGGGTTTTAGATATAAGTTCTGGATATTCGCCATGCAGTGGTTTCTCTTACCAGCGTTGTTTCATAAGGTCAAGAGCTTTATCCTTGGCTTTTTTTTCATATTTTTGCTGCAATAATGTTCTTGGTTTCTGTTTAGATTTTTGTACAGAATCTACTAAATATAAAGCTTCTTTGTATTTATTGCCTTCTTTCATCATTGGATATTTTTCTTTCTGTTTTCATGTTGTTTAGCATTATCTAGTCCTTTGTTGTTTCTAGTTATGTTAGTAAACCTATATTTGTTGATTTGTATGACAATTCTAGCTGAAGAAGCCCTCTTCCTTCATCTTTACGGGGTATGTATATGCGGTCTACGTCTGCCTTTGGATGATGTATCTTATGTTTAGAAAAATTCTTTCTTGTCTCGGAATCTTTTTGTCTGATATCGTTTAAAGTCCAGTTCAAGCTGTTGAGACTCTATTGGACCACTTGGATGGCACGTTTATTGAAGACCATAAAACTTTTTTGAGAATTCATTTCAGTTTTTAATATCAGTCGTAGCCTTGTATAGTAGTCTTTACGCACTATATCTTTCGTTTTCAATAGTGAATCCTTTCACTCTCATTTACACAGATGTATTTATATTCTTCTTCGTGCTCTAAGACTTTTATTGTTACGGCATGGTCCAAGCATGGTCCAAGCCAATTTACCAGATTTGTTGTAGTGATCCTCGTAAAACTGTAGCTCTAGCACATTTATTCAAACTAAGATTTATCCTTGCATTGATGCATAATAATAATATCATCATATGCATCACAATAATATTAATTAATGTTGGTCTTTACATCTGTAACAGCCATGTTTGCACTCGATTTGTTGAAGCTGTCGTATGTCATTTATTTCCAATAATAAATATATTTGTTTTGTTAAAAGAGATGTTAATTGTTTGTATGTTGTTGGAAGGCATGTAACTGGTCTGAAGATTTTCGGATTATTTGTGTCACTAATCCTGGGTAGAAGAAAGGTCATACCTTTGTCATCCATGCAGGAATTTTAGTGGAATTGTTAACCATTTCTTGAAGGTATTGGCTATATTTCTATGTGCTGAATTTAAATAATATAGCCAAAAGTTACGAATGATATGTATTCCTGGAAATGTTCATTTGTGTGCTTTTTCAGTTTACAGTTAATATCCTCAACTCGGATTCTAGCCCATGTCTGTTCTGATGTACTTTTCCTTCTTTCAATCACGTGAGCAATCCAGTCTGCTTTTTATTATGTTCTTTAGAGAAACCCATATTTCTTTCGTAGAACGGTATAACATCTTCAATTTTTGTGGAGGGTCGACCATTTCAATTCTTGTTTTACCTATTTCTTTGTAAAATTTCTTTGCATCGTCTTGAAAAATCTTGTTTTGTCAGTAGAGTCTTGATCTTTTCTCATAGCGTTTAATTCTTTGAGCCTTCAGTTCTATTGTCTGATATATTCTTTCCTTAGTTGATAGGATTAATGATTCCGGAATTTGTTGCATTTGCAAGATTACTGATCATTTCGATGACTGACGAATCTGTTAAAGAGTTTCTTTTGCGTACATATCTTAAAGCAACTACCGGAGAAATGTCTGTTTCGAATTTACGCTAGATTTTTAGTTGATTGAAGGTAAATGATTCAATTTTCTATTTCCAGTAAGTGAAATATTTTTTTGTATTTCACACAAAAATATTATTGATTAGAATCTAAAGGTTTGCATTTTTTTAATTTTTCAATTTTTCTCCCATTTCTTTGCATCGTCTTGAAAAATCTTGTTTTGTCAGTAGAGTCTTGATCTTTTCTCATAGCGTTTAATTCTTGGAGCCTTCAGTTCTATTGTCTGATATATTCTTTCCTTAGTTGATAGGATTAATGATTCCGGAATTTGTTGCATTTGCAAGATTACTGATCATTTCGATGACTGACGAATCTGTTAAAGAGTTTCTTTTGCGTACATATCTTAAAGCAACTACCGGAGAAATGTCTGTTTCGAATTTACGCTAGATTTTTAGTTGATTGAAGGTAAATGATTCAATTTTCTATTTCCAGTAAGTGAAATATTTTTTTGTATTTCACACAAAAATATTATTGATTAGAATCTAAAGGTTTGCATTTTTTTAATTTTTCAATTTTTCTCCCATTTATGTGCGATCGGGGCATTTGTAAACAAAACTCAATTCTTCGTTTTAAAACTTTCAAAAATAGAATAAAAATCTGCAACATAATCTTTAAAAAATGAGCAAATTTAATGTTGAATTAATCAGATTTACACAAGTATTACTTTTTATAGCATAACATTGAGAATAGAACTATTCTTTCTATACAGTGTTGTACATACTGGCCATTCCCTTGTATTTGACATATTGATGACAGCTCGACAGTTGTGGAGAAAGATAAGTGTATGGCGACTGGAAATTATAAAATTGTCAAAAATATTTCCGTTAAGAAACCGTGAAACGCATGACTTTTCATGGACGCACAGAAATTACCACACACAAAAAAGACTTCAAATAATTAAACATTATTGTAGAAATGCTATGGCTAGATGATTTGTGTTAAACTTTCCAATTTTCGATTAGTAAATATAAGTCTTTGAAATGATTTGAAAATATTTTTTGAAACTTTATAAATTATTACAATTTCAAAAATTAAAACAGTTCTTTTAAAATTGCATTAATAACCGAATTTCTATTTTTTTAACCTATAATGTCACCAATTTGTTGTATTTTTAATCAAATGGGTGAGAAAAATGGTGGGAAAGATAATTGAATATTTACACTCTCCAATAAATTTTGCATTCAACTAATAAAACCAATTTTGACTATAAACTTTAATTTCGTAAAACCAGGAATGTGTTTTTACAGAGGATTGCTGGGAATACTATAGATATTCCTTTGTTTTAGGAAAAATGAAAATGAAGACGATATTTATACTTAATATCAGTTAGAGATTAAATTTACATATGAGAAAGAAGGATCGAAAAAGTTGGTGGTAAATTTATTGGAAAGAAATAGGAACAGAAAGAAACAGTATGAAACAATATTAACGAGATCGTGTAAATAAATGTCGGAACAAGGAGTTGGATAGATATTGAAAAAACAAAAGTTTTTAAGCGCTAAAAAAAGATAAGAATGTCGCGGAGAGCCATGATCGTTAATATCTTCAAGAACCATGGTATGTACAAGGTGTCAAAGATCAATGTTTTGCATCATCTGCCGACGTCAGCATGATCGTTGAATAAAAAGTCTTTGAATAACCTTTGGGAGAAAGGAAATCTAATAATGAATACTTAAGTAATTGGCAAAATCTGGTGAGAAATGAAAAGTTAATATAAAAATCTGCCAAACACCAAAAAACTGTAAGTAATTTTCTTTGAAATATCGAATACGTTAAAAGATATTTGACTTTTTGTTAGTCTATCAATAATTAAATCTGCACAATAACTAAATCACATATTTCATCATGATATTTTGACAAGTCTAAACGAAAAGACGTTTTCGAATCTTCTCATCTCAGGATCAAATATATAATTCTATTTGGAATTTTCAAAACAAAAACTCTTTTCTTTGCTTTCGTAAAATCCAATTCATTAAAGGTTAATGACGTATTAACACAGACACACATTGAAAAAATATCCGATTTAAAAATAAATACGAAATACTTAAAAGGCCTTTTGTAAAATAAATCTTAATAAATGACAAAGGCTGGTGGCTAGTCAATGTTTAAGCAGAAATAAATAAATTGGCACGAATAAATCATAAACATCTTATTAGAAATATGAAAAGAAGTAACATATTTTTGTCATATATAAATAATGATCAAACCCCTTCTTAACATTCCAAAGAGAATTCTTTATTGAAAAGTAATAATCCTTTCATAAGACAACAAAGGGAATTAAAGTAAGTCACGTAGATATTCTGCTATAAAAATCGGGCTCTCTCGCATCTAAGTCACTTTTTTTGACAACGTTCAACTGTTGAATCGTCAATTTGTGTTCCCACAACACAGCACCACAAAGTAAGTCAATACAATTATTATTATTGCTATTTCTTTGCATTTACATTTGTGAACAATTTTATATTCAGAGATTTTTGATAAAATAGGAATCTGAATTTCATGAAGGTTTATTTTTTCCGATGTTCTACCAATTACACTTTAAGTCAAACAATGTATATCATGTGTGTGTGTTTGTGTTTCTGTTTATTTGTGTATGTGTGTGTATGAGTGTGTGTATGTGTGTGTGTGTCTCATATATTTAAGGTCAACTTTCCACAGATTCTATATATATGGAGAAATAGGTCATTCTTGTACTGCAATAGAGAAATGTTTGTTTGGTAGCTACAGATGTAACAGGCTTCAACGTTCATGTCTCATTTCGGTCAATGGGAATCTTAAGATATTTGTGCGTAAATGAATGACACTAACCTGATAAGAAATTGAACTCGGCTCTGCTTTCCCACGCTGAACGTTTATTAATTACATCAACTGTATGTCCAACATTACAGCATATGATAATCGAAGTCATATATTTAGATATTTAGCGGATATGGCCGGAAAAGACAATTTATTTTTTGACGTAAGCAGGTAATAACAGAAAATAAATAAAATAAATAATGCTTTCAATTTAATTTTCGCCGTAAAATTTACTGAATGATCATGAAAAATATTAGTTATGACCAATAAATAAATTCAAGATAACTACCTTAACTATTGCGAATGATTGAGGGCCTGCAAATCTTTTTATACCATTATTATATAATATTAAATATTTTGAATATTTTTTACAGATCATCATGTCTGGAAAACTCATCTTTCTTTTGGCTCTCTGCGTCTTTACTGCCTTCGCAGGTACGAATACTTAATATATTTTAAGACATGCATAAAAGTTTTACATGTTTTATCAGATCTCTTTTAAATCTTTTTAATTGATCTGTAACTGCTTTGCCCAAAATATTCTTTTCCTGAAATTCTGAAAGAGATATCATGTAATATGTATAATATATATTGCAAATATAAAAAAAAATTATTAAATAATCACATTATATTCTACAGTGAAAAAATATTTTTAACTAAAACTATTATACTATTAATAATGTTTACGTTTCTTTTAAGTGAGCAACGTCATCGCAGAGGAACAGCAAGAAGGTTCTGGTGAAGATGTTCAAGTGACCGAGGAGACAGCCACAGAAGCTGCCGCCGATGCCGATGCTGAAGGCAGCAATGAGTCATAGACAATTGAAATACTAGACATGATTACTTTTCATTTTGTTATTGTAACATTTCAATGTACAAAATAAAAGTAGATTGTTGATTTGAATTTAACGTTTTGTCCTTATTTCTATCACTGATTTTAACATATCAAATGATTTGTAAAACTTATTTCGCTACCGACAGTGAATTTAGAAAAATATTGTTTATGAAATATACATTTCATTTGGACGGGAAAATGTGTGAGATTTTTATTAGTGTTCATTCTCATTTCATTTTTTTTTTTTATCTTGGGCCTCGAAATTATTAGTGTTAATAAAGCATCTGTGATTTCTGAAAAATTGTCAGTCCTTTCTCAAAATTAATCGCTTGAAACTAAATAACTCTTTAACATCGTTATTTCGTTGTAACACTGTAAGTGATTCGATTTTCACACAAGTTAAACGGATGTAGACGGACACTGGATTTGAACACAGGGTTAGGTATTTATAATATATCTATGCGTGCATATGTGATTATTCCCAAAAAACCATCCTTTTCTTCTTTACTTAGGAGGGGCTGAAAGAGAGAGAGAGAGAGAAAGAGAGAGAGAAAGAATGAGAGAGAAAAAAGAAAGAGAAAGTGAGAGCAGGAGGGGAAAGACACCGGGTTGGCCGAGAGTAGAGAGTCCGATAACAGAATTTTTCCGAGGAATCACTGTTATTATGAGATTTTTTTTCGCATGTTGCCGAATGAAAGGCTTCACCCGATTCACTGCTAATTTTGCTTTTCTCTCTTTGCACAATACTTTCAGTTCATTCGGAATCTATGTACTGATGAAGATAGCTAATGACACCGGTTTACTGTGTGGAATCTAGTTTTCTCTTATATTAGTTGTCTTAAATGAAATATGAAAGTGAGCCGTTGATTCCCATTAGTTTCCATAAATTCTGCACCATGCCACACAAGCAGTTGAATCATGTCATGTTGAGTGAAAGACCAACAAAAATCATTGTTACAACAAAGATGATCTGAAGGCAAGAATTATGGCAGCAATCGCCAACTTAAAAAAGGCAACTGTCCAGAAAAGTTGCAGGAGATTCTGAAGTCGTCTGGGGGCGATGGTTCAAGCCAATGACGATAATTCTCTGTGAATTTACTTTTTAATATTTCAAGATTTTTTCTGTAATTTTGGCTATTGACATTTTAAAAATCAGATGTCACAGTTACTTTCGTTATTTAAACAGAAAATATATTTATTGAAACCTAATTATGAATTTACATGAATTATATGTTTTAAGATATTTGCCTATATGGAAAAATGTTGAATTTCCGATGTTGAATTCAGTATAATCGTGTTTTAACAGGGAATGAAAGATGCTACACCAAAATATAAAGGCGCATTGAAATCTCTGAATTTAAGTAAAGTATAAAAAATCGGGAAAATATGGTTAGAAATAAAGGAAAATTTCTAGATTGTTATGTAATATCGGTCGCTATAAATGGCAGCGTACACTTGAATATCTGATGACGTAGAAATTTCAGGAAAAAGAAATCTGGTTCTACAGAGAATCACATCGTGTGAAAATAGGAGCAGCATCAAAAAAGCCAATGAAGAGTATCAATTTACATGCACGTTTAGAGATGGTATTTCTGGTACTAATCATAAACCCACTACATATATTGGCTTTACTACAACCCCGCTCTTCCGTAGACTTGTTGTCTTCTTTATGATCAGAGTCAAATTAAACAGCATTTTTAAAAGAAAACATAACATTGTAGTTAATATTAGACAGATTTTAGCAGATAACACAATAATTCTCACTCATACGCACAGTAAAATGTAACCTTCACGTATTGGAGGCCATATACATGAAATCAAATTAATAAAATCACATTTCAATTTGGTCAGAACACATAACATTTCATTTAGACATATAGTTCTGTTAAAGTTTCTTTATGTTAACGACCCTGTAACCTCTCTGAAGTTGGCTTACAACCAGCATAATGAAAAATGTATTCAAATTTTGGACAACTTTTGTCTGTATTTTTACCTAAAATTAAAGACAAATACATGATAATACGGCACATGATATATATATATATATATATATATATATATATATATATATATATGTAGTGGCTGAGTGCGCACACAAATACATATACACACATACTTTTATAAATAGGATTTAATTTAAAGTGATAAATAAAATTATTGTTTGAAAATTCAGAGTAACTTCACTTGATTTTATGTACTATATTTATGTACTATATAATTGTCAATCAAAGCCAAAAAGTTTCATAGTTGAAAATAGAGGGAGTCTTTTAGCAATTTCAAGGGCATATTGACCAATGTATATGATTGTTTTCATCATCTGGTTTATTAATTGTATTTCATATTTCTTTTTTTTCATCATAATCTGATTCCTGCTATGTCTCCACAACCTACTAAGTCTGCAGAAAGACATAAGTCAGTTAGTGGAGTGTTGTTATGGCTACATTTCATGAGTTTTTCATCTCACATATTATTCTTATTATGTCATTTTTCATTATAATTCGATTTCTGCTATGGTCGCACTACCGACCAAATCTGTGGGGAGACATTATGCAGGTCGTTTTGTGTTGTTATGGCTCCATTTCATATTTTAATATCTCTAGCGTTACATAGACAAAGGTTTCCTTAGTTTGTTGGCTTAATTGAACAAGATAATGTTTTTATATCTCTTAAGCTGGGGTTTCAGGCTTCTTTCAATATACAGTTTTGTTCCATTCTTTATCATTTCAAGTGCACCCACAGTCACTGTTATGATACTTGTTTTCAATTTCTACATTTTTCGCTTCCAATTTCCAGGTTTCTATATTTTTTTTTATATTACAATCCGCTCGACAATCCATATCAATTGATAAACAGGATTTTTTTGTTGGTTTTTAAAAATAACGTCCGGCCTATTTCATTTCTGTAACCGGTGCTGGGTGATGACTATACTAGTGTTTGTTTATATATTTCCATCGTGTTTGCACATTGTCCAGTGTAAATATTATCCCACTGCATCGCGGTGTTTTTATATTAATTTAGGGCAAGTACAGAACATCCTGAGATTAGATGGTCTATTGTTTCTTGGTATTTATCACAGAACCTGCATTTGTTCATCTGTTCACAAGCATTATGCCGTTTCCTCTGTTCAAAAGCATTATCCTTGCTTGGTTTTTTTTTCATATTTTTGCTGCAATAAGGTATTTATCTCAGAACCTGCATTTTTTTCATATTTTTGCTTCACTCAGGTATTTATCGCAGAACCTTCCTTTTTTTCATATTTTTGCTGCAATAAGGTATTTATCACAGAACCTGCATTTTTTCATATTTTTGCTTCAATGAGGTATTTATCACAGAATCTGCATTTTCAATCCTCATTATTATGTAAAATAAGGTATTATTATGTAAAATAAGGTATTTATCACAGAACCTGCATTTTTTCATATTTCTGCTGCAATAAGGTATTTATCACAGAACCTGCATTTTTTCATATTTTTGCTGCAATAAGGTATTCATCACAGAATCTGCATTTTTAATCCTCATTATTATGTAAAATAAGGTATTATTATGTAAAATAAGGTATTTATCACAGAACCTGCATTTTTTCATATTTTTGCTGCAATAAGGTATTTATCACAGAACCTGCATTTTTAATCCACATTATTATGTAAAATAAGGTATTATTATGTAAAATAAGGTATTTATCACGGAACCTGCAGTTTTTCATATTTTTGCTGCAATAAGGTATTTATCACAGAACCTGCATTTTTTCATATTTTTGCTTCAATGAGGTATTTATCACAGAATCTGCATTTTTTCATATTTTTGCTTCAATGAGGTATTTATCACAGAATCTGCATTTTCAATCCTCATTATTATGTAAAATGTTTGACTGAATGTTCCTTGTGAAAAGACTTTGGTCTTGCACAGCAAGAATAAAGACTTCAGATTCAGATTTTAATCCAGAAGCACGTAACCATCGACGGATATTAACTTTATGAACACTGGGTTTATTAGAAAGTTCTGGATATTTGCCATGCAGAGGTTTGTCTTGCCAGCGTTGTTTCATCTGTTCAAAAGCATTATCCTCGTTTTTTTATTTTTCATATTTTTGCTGCAATAATATTCTTGGTTTCTGTTTAGATTGTTTTACAGAATCTACTAAATAAAAATCTTCTTTGTATTTAGTGCCTTTTTTCATCATTGAGCATTTTTCTTTCTGTTTTCATGTTGTTTAGCATTATCCAGTCCTTTGCTGTTTCTAGTAAGCCAATAGTTGTTGACTTCTATGAAAATTCTAGCTAAATATGACCTTTTCCTTCTTCTTTACGTGGGTATGTATATGCGGTCTACGTCAGCCTTTGGATGATGTACCTTATGTTTAGAAAGATGCTTTCTTGTCTTAGACTCTTTTTGTCTGATATCATTTAGAGTCCAGGGCAAGATTTTGAGGCTGTATTGAACCACTTGGATGGCAATGTTATTGATCTCTATAAATCTGTTTTGAGAATTCAATTCAGTTTTAATATCAATAGTGGCTTTGTATAGTACGCTTTGCGCACTATTTCTTTCATTTTTTTTTTTTTTTTTGGCGAATTTTTTCAACTTCATTTAAAAATATGTAGCTATTAACTTCTTCTTGCTCTAAGACTTTTATTGTTACAGCATGGTCCAAACCAATTTACCAGGTTTGTTATAGTGATCCCCGTAACATTGTAGCTCTAGTACATTTATTCAGACTGAAATTTCTTTCAATATCTTCACTGAAGCATTTTACAGTTTGCAGAAGTCCTTCTAGCTCATTGTCATTCTTAGCATACAACTTAAATCACCTATGTAAAATAGATGGCTTATTTTTGGGGGCTATTTTATAACCACATTCTGTCTTGCTAAGTTGACTAGTTGATGCTATTACTGATACGCAAAATAATAAGAGAGACAAAGAGTCACCTTGAAATATACCCCTGTTGTTTATTTCAACAGACTTATAGGTTCCATTTATATGAGTGAGGTAAAGGGTTGTTTTCGATGTCAACATAGATTGTCTGATGAAATTGATGATGACTGGTGATACCTTGTACATATTTAAAATCTTTAAGTTCCAGTGATACACTATTGAATGACTAACGATATTCTATCAAGGCAGTGCAAAGATTTATCTTTGCATTAAAGCAGGTTTCCAAAATCATCATGTTAATAAATAATTGGTGTTTACATCTGTATCAGACACGTTTGCACGCTATTTGTTGAAGCTGTCGTATGTCATTTCTTTCAAGGAATAAATATACTTGTTTTGTTAAAACAGAGGTTAATAGTTGTTGGAAGGCATGTAACTGGTCTGTAGTTTTTCGGATTATTTGTGTCACTAATTTGTGTCACGATACTTTTTTTGAATTTCTATATTTTTCTCTTTCAATTTCCAGCTTTCTATATATTTTTTATATTACAATCCGCTCGACAATCCATATCAATTAATAAACAGTATTTTTTGTTGGTTTTTAAAAGTAACGTCCGGCCTATTTCAGTTCTGTAACCGATGCTGGGTGATGTTTATACTAGTGTTTGTTGATATATTTCCATAGTGTTTGTAAATATTATCACACGCCATATTAATAAATAATTGGTCTTTACATCTGTAACAGACACATTTGCACTCTATTTGTTCAAGCGGTAGTATGTCATTTCTTTCCAAGAATAAATATATTTGTTTTGTTAAAATAGATGTTAATGTTTGTATGTTGTCGGAAAGCATGTATCTGGTCTGTAGATTTTCGGATTATTTGTGTCACTATTCCTGGGTAGAAGAAAGGTAATTCCTTTGGTCATCCAGGCAGGAATTCATATAGAATTGTTAACAAGTTTTGGCTAGATTTCTATGTGCTGCATTTAAATAATATAGCCAAAAGTTAGACATTCTACTTTTAACTGGAAATGTTCAATTGTGTGCTTTTTCAGTTGACATTTAATATCCTCTCCTCTGATTCCAGCCTATGTCTGTTCTGATTTATTTTTCATTCGTTCAATCACTTGCGCAATCCAGTCTGCTTCTTTGCTATGTTCTTTAGGGCAAGACCATATAGTTTTCCTTGAACTGTATAACATCTTCCATTTCTGTGGAGGGAAGGTCATTTCAATTCTTGTCTTACCTCTTTCCCTGTAAAATTACTTACATCGGTTTGAAAAATCTTGTTTTGTCTTTATAGTCTTGATCTTTTCTCATAGCGTCTTATACTTTGAGCTTTCAGTTGTATTCAGTTCTGTCTGATTTATTTTTCCTTAGTTGATAGGATTAGTGAATCCTGAATTTATTGTATTGCCAATATTACTGATCATTTCGATGACTGACGAATCTGTTAAAGAGTTTCTTTTGCGTACATATCTTAAAGCAACTACCGGAGGAATATCTGTTAGGAATTTACGCTAGATTTTTAGTTGATTGAAGTTAACACAACTTAAGAAGGTACATCTACTCATTTTCGAAAACCAACTTTTAATTTGAACTTTTAGAATTAAAAAAGATTCTTGAAACTTTTGTTTTAGATTTTATTGAAAGTTAAATGTTTCAATTTTCTATTTCCAGTAAGTGAAATATTTTTGTGTATTTCAAACAAAAATATTATTGATTAGAATTAAACGTTTGTAATTTTTTTAAATTTTTCAATTTTTCTCCCGTTTATGTGCGATCGAGGCATTTGTAAACAAAAATCATTTCTAGGTTTTAAAAATTTCAACAGTAGAAGATAAATCTGTAACATATAATTTTTAGAAACGTAGCAAATTGAATGATGAATTAATCAGATTTACACAAGTATTACTTCTTTATAGCATAAAATTGAGAATAAAATTATTTCTTATAGACAGTGTTGTACATTCTGGCCATTCCCTTGTATTTGACATATTGATGACATCTCGACAGTTGTCGGGAAAGATAAGTGTATGGCGACTGGAATTTATAAATTTTCAAAATTATTTCCGGTAAGAAACCGTGAAACTCATGACTTTTTCATGGACACACAGAAATTACCACACGCAAAAAAAAAAAACTTCGAATAATTAAACATTTAACAATTGTTGTAAAAATGCGATGGCTCAATGATTTGTGTTAAAATTTCCACTTAATTTCTTTAATTTATAACGTAATAGCCCAACATCTAAAAGTCTTTGAAATATTTTGAAAATATTTTTTGAATCTTTATAAATTATTACAATTTCAAAAATTAAAATAGTTCTATTAAAATTGCATTAATAAACGAATTCTAATTTTTAGTCGATAATGTCTTTAATATATATTGTTTATTAAAGCAAAAAGAGGCTTAACTAATTAATAATGTCACAGTTTGTTTGTTTTTTTTTTTGTTTTTTTTTGTTTTTTTAATTCATGTCACCCCAAGCAATGCATTCCACTGCCATTATACCGCAAGGGGTTACACAGGGCGATGGACGAGTTAGGGTGTACATAGTTGCAGAGTTGGAGAGAATGGGAGGGTTAGTGTGTTAGGAGGTGTCTATTGACCTTACATTTAAATTCCTGGAGGTTATAGCCGTCGGGGAAGCAAGCATGTGGAAGGGAAATCCACAGGCGGGAACTGCGAGAAAAGAAACTCTTGGAGTAGAAATCGGGGTTACATTCCATCGGTTTCACTGTAAAAGGGTGGGACCTAGTGGCCCATCTAGTATCTCATGCAAACTCACACCTAGGGGGCACCAGTGATTTAAGTTCATCAGAGCAGTAGCCATGAAATTATTTACAGATGATGCACAGGGGAGACACGTCACGCCGGTGAGAGAGTGACTGCAGGCGGTCAGATAAGTCGGTATGAATCACATTACAGATTCGTTGCTGTATTTTGTTAAGAAACCCGAGGAGAATAGCAGGGGCACCCGACCAGATGTGGCAACACGATTCAAAACACGGGCGGATGGTAGATTTTTATATGTGCAGGATAGATTCAGGCGGAATGAATTTCCGGGCCCTGCACAGATAGCCGACTTTCATAGCAGCGGATTTAGCAATGGAGTTGACGTAGTCATTCCACTTGAGGTCCGCTGAGAGTGTCAGGCCAAGCAGGAGTAGTGTTTTACTCTCTGGGAGGCATGCCTGTTCCATGTTAATGAAAGGTAAGTGCGGTCGTCTGTGGGGGTTAATTGACAGCAGCTTCGTTTTGGAAGAATTGAATTTTACGAGCCATGTCCTACTCCAATCCACCACGGATTGGAGGTCCTTTTCTAGCTCAGCCGCGAGGTTCGCCTTGTCATCAACACCAGTTTTTGATCGAGGCGAGCGTATACTGTGGTATCATCGGCGTACATGCCTGCTTGTGATCTTATGGCATCGGAGAGATTAGAAAGAGCGTAGGACCTAGGATAGATTCTTGGGGGACACCCGCGTTTGTAGGGTACTTCTGGGAAGCATGTCCGTTTAAAACCACATTCAGTGTGCGGTTGGAGAAGAATGACTGGATTAAGTCCAACAAAAGACCTGTAATGCCGTAGCTTCGCAGTTTCCGTAGAAGGCCGGCATGCCATACTCTGTCGAATGCTTTAGAGATATCCAAGGCGACAGTTCGGGCTTCACCAATCTTGTCGAGAGCCTGGAATATATACTCGGTGATGGTCGTTAGCATATCAGCAGTAGACCTGGTGAAGCGGAAGCCATACTGTTTGTCCGATAGGAAATCGTGGGCCGTGAGATTCTGAACGCCCTCGGCATTGATAATGGCTTCGAAGATCGAAGGAGGCAGATAGGGCGGTAATTTGCGAGGTCCGAGGCCTCACCAGTTTTCTTGAATATTGGAACCAGAGGAGAAGACTTCCGACAGGCAGGAAAGCAGGAGGAAGTTAAGCAGAGGTTGTAGTGCTTAGAAAGGACAGTGGAGAGTTCAGGGGAACATTTCTTCAAGACTATGATTGGGATTCCGTCCCCACCACTCGCTTTGTGAGGGTCAAATATTGATATTATGCTAGAAATCAGCGAGGGCGTGATGTGGACGTCATTCAAGTGGGCCTCAGTTCTCGATGGGAAATCGGGTGTCTGGACTCCAGACGGATCCATATACGAATTGGTCGAGAATCTAGGGGCAAAGCATTCAGCATTATCCGCTGAGGAGGGGAGGATCTCAAACACGTTAATTAGTGGTGGTATTGAGGAATAGCATTTTTTATCAAATGGGTGAGCAAAATGTTGGGAAATATAATTGTTTATTTACACTTTCCAATAAATTGTGAGTTCAACTAATAAAACCAATTTTGACTATAAACTTTAATTTCGTAAAACCAGGAATGTGTTTTTACAGAGGAGTGCTAGGAATAGTATAGATGTTCCTTTGTTTTAAGAAAAATGAAAATGAAGACGATATTTATACTTAATATCAGTCAGAGATTAAATATAGATACGAGAAAGAAGGATCGAAAAAGTGGCGTTAAATTTATTGGAAAGAAATAGGAACAGAAATAAAGAGTATGAAACAATATTAACGAGATCGTGTAAAAAAATCTCGGAACCAGGAGTTGGATTGATATTGAAAAGACAAAAGTTTTTAAGCGCTAAAAAAATAAGAATGTCGTGGACAGCCATGATCGTTAATATCTCCAAGAACTACGGTATGAACAAGGAGTCAAAGCTCAAGGTTATGCATCATCTGCCGACGTCAAAATGATCGTTGAATAAAAAGTCTTTGAATAACCTTTGGGAGAAAGGCAATCTAATAATGAATAGTTAAGAATTTGGCAACGAATGTCAATCAAAATCTGGTGAGAAATTAAAGTTAATATAAAAATCTGCCAAACAGCAAAAAATGTAAGCATGTTTCGTTGAAAAGTTAAAAGACATTTTACTTTTTTTTAGTCTTTCAGTAATTAAATCTACAAACTAACTAAATCAAATATTTCATCATGATATTTTGACAAGTCTAAACGAGAAGACATTTTCGAATCATCTTATCTGAGGATCAAATATATATTTCTACTTAGAATTTTCAAAACAAAACCTCTTTACAGTGCTTTCGTAAAATTCAATTCATTAAAGATTAATGACGTATTAACATAGACACACATTGAAAAATATCCGATTTAAGAATAAATAAGTAATACTTAAAAGTCCTTTGATAAAATAATCTTAATAAAGGACAAAGGCTGGTGGTTTGTCAAGGTTTAAGCAGAAATAAATAAATTGGCACGAAAAAAACATTAACAATTTATTTGAAATATGAAATGAAATAAAACGTATTTTTGTCATAAATAAGTAAAGATTAAACCCCTTCTTAACATTCCAAAGTGAATTCGTTATTGAAAAGTACTAATCCTTTCAGAAGACAACAAAGGGAATTAATGTAAGTCACGTAGATATTCTGCTATAAAAATCGGGCTCTCTCACATCTAAGTCACTTTCTTTGACAACGTTCAACTGTTGAATCGTCAATTTGTGTTCCCACAACACAGCACCACAAAGTAAGTCAATACAATTATTATTATCGCTATTTCTTTACATTTACATTTGTGAACAATTTTATATTCAGAGAGATTTGCTAAAATAGGAACCTATATTTCGTGAAGGTTTATTTTTTCCGATGTCATACCAATTCCGTCAAATCAATGAATATCATCTGTATGTGATTGTGTTTCTGTTTATTTGTGTATGTGTGTGTGTGAGTGTATGGCTTTCCCCTATATTTAACGTCAACCTTCCACAGATTCCATATATATGGAAAAATCGGTCATTCTTGTACTGCAATAGACAAATTTTTGATAGCTACGGATGTGACAGGCTTAAAAGTTTTTGTCTCATTTCGGTCAATTGGAGTCTTAAAAGATTTGTGCTAAATGAATGACACTAACCTGATATCAAATTGAAACCGGCTCTGCTCACCCATGCTGAAAATTTATTGATTAGATCAAGTGCATGTCCAACATTACAGCACATGATAATCGAAGTCATATATTTAGATATTTACTGGATTTGGCTGGAAAGGACAATTTACTTTTTTGACGTAAGCAGTTGCTAACAGATAGAAAATAAAATCAATAATGCTTTTAATTTATAGGTCGCCCTTCATATTACTAAATTATAATGAAAAATATTAGATATTACCTATAAAGAAATTCAAGATAAGTACCTTAACTATTGCGAATGAGTGAGGTCCTGCAAATATTTTTATACCATTATTATATATTATTAATTATTTTGAATATTTTTTACAGATCATCATGTCTGGAAAACTCATCTTTCTTTTGGCTCTCTGCGTCTTCACTGCCTTCGCAGGTACGAATAATTAAAATATTTTCAGTCATGCATAATTGTTTTACATATTTTATCAGATCTTTTTTTAATTTTTTTAAACTAATCTGTAACTGCTTTTCCCAAAATATTCTTTTCATAAATTCTGTAAGAGATTTCATCTAATATGTAGAATATATATTGCAAATATAAAAACAAATTTATTAAATAATCACATTACATTCTACAGTGAAAAATATTTTTAACTAAAACTAATTATATTATTAATAATGTTTTTGTTTCTTTTCAGTAAGCAACGTCATCGCAGAGGAACAGCAAGAAGCTTCTGGTGAAGATGTTCAAGTGACTGAGGAGACAGCCACAGAAGCTGCCGCCGATGCCGATGCTGAAGGCAGCAATGAGTCATAGACAATTGAATTACTGGACATGATTACTTTTCATTTTGTTATTGTAACATTTCAATGTGCAAAATAAAAGTAGATTGTTGATTTGAATTTAACGTTTTGTCCTTATTTCTATCACTGATTTTAACATATCAAATGATTTGTAACACTTATTTCATCACCGACAGTGAATTTAGAGAAATATTGTTTATGAAATATACATTTCATTTGGACGGGAAAATGTGGGATTTTTATTAGTGTTCATTCTCATTTCATTTTTTTTTGTTATGTTGGACCTCTAATTTATTGGTGTTAATAAAGCATCTGTGATTTGTGAAAAATTGTGAGTCCTTTCTCAAATGGTCTATATTTCGTGGACTTTAACAAATATATTATTAAACTGTGTGCCCAGATTAATCGCAATCAACGTATAAAAATCATTGATGATATATCTCTAAAGAAACATTATTAAAGAACATCAAAAATTAATCGCTTGAAACTAAATAACTTTTTAAACATCTTTATTTCGTTGTAACACTGTAAGTGATTCTATTTGCACACACGTTAAACGGATATAGACGGACACTGGATTGGAACCCAGGGACAGGTATTTGATAAATATCTATGCGTGCGTATATTTTTGTTCCAAAAAAGATCAACCTTTTCTTCTTTCCTTAGGAGGGGCCCAGAAAGAGAGAGAGGAAGAAACAGAGAGAGAGAAAAAAGAAAGAGAAAGTGAAAGCAGGAGGGGAATAGACATCGGGGTGGCTGAGAGTAGAGATTCCGAACACAGAGTGTTTCCATGGAATCACTGTTATTATGAGATTTTTTTCTCATGTTGACGAATGAAAGGCTTCACCGGATTCTCCCCTAATTTTGCTTTTCTCTCTTTGCACAATACTTTCGTTTCATTTGGAATCTATCTACTGATGAAGATAGATAGTGACTCCTGTTAACTGTGTGGAATTTAGTTTTCCCTAATATTAGTTGTCTTAAATGAAATATCAAAGTGAGCCATTGATTCCCATTAGTTTCCATAAATTCGTATGTTATATTAATGATAGTTTTCGTGTTGTTTTTATATGTCCATTCGATAAATAATAAAAAGTGAATACAGATCAATATTAGAGTTGCATTATTATTATTAATGGAGTGCTTGAAAAAAGAAAAAATATATTGGTATTCTCAACTATTCAAAGTTCACTATAGGCGTTAATATATCCATGATATCCTAACACATTAATGAGATGGAAGAAAGGATGAAAATATACAAAATAATCTAATTTCAAAATATTTCAAACATTTAAGCATTTTATACACAACACTGAAATAAGAAGATACACAATGCACTCAAAAATACACACACACATTTACACAAACAAGCACACACACCCAAAGCTATATATATATATATATATATATATATACACTTGCTCTAGACTCGTATATACAGGTTGCGATGAGGAAATCGTTGCTATTTTATATTTTCAATTTCATGCATGCACGTTGATTTTGAAGGATTCACAGTATAGGACGGTCAGTTGGGCACATTTTTCTGAGAAAAAAAGCACCATGATACAATTCATTTCACTAGATATTCGGAAATAGCATCATGATCCGCTTGGCATTCGAGCCGGAAAATTCAATACAAATATTTCCGAGTGGGTCTCAATATGAGAACAGCTCAGTTTATTTATATGTGTAGAATAGTGATTAAGAAGTTATGAAAAAACTCACTCTGATCAATCTGATGAGAAAAGAACTTCTGAATTTCTTGGTGAAGGCCTTGGACTGAACTCGAAAGACTACATCAAGTGATTTAAGTTGGTAGTGTTGTTCTGTGTCGACACAATGGCTGATGAAAAACCGTATGTCTGGCAACAGCATTCTGCACCATGCCACACAAGCAGTTGAATCAAGTCATGTTGAATGAGAGACCAACAGAAATTATGGTTACAACAAAGATGATCTGAAGGCAGGAATTATGACAGCAATCACCAACTTCAAAAGGCAACTGTCCAGAAAAGTTGCAGAAGATTGTGAAGTCGTCTGGAGGCGATGGTACAAGTCAATGACGATAATTTTTGTAAATTTACTTTTTAATGTTTCAAGATCATTTCTGTCGATTTGGCTATTGATATTTTAAAATCAGATGTTACAGTTACTTTCGTTATTTAAACATAAATTATATTTATTCAAAGCTAATTATGAATTTACATGAAACATATATGTTTTAAGATATTTCCCGTATCTGAAAAAATGTTGTATTTTCGATGTTGAATTCAGAATATTTTAAAGGCCCGACAGATTGGAAAATTTTACTGAAGGCATTTCATATTATTGTCAGATTTGCTCAATATACAGTTGTGAGTATCGAACCCGGGTAACTTTCTTGGGATAAAAAAAACAAAAAAGACTACATTTCTGATATATCAAATCATCTAATATGAGTGATAAATATCTTGGAAGTGTTTTAACAGGGAATGAAAGTTGCTACACGAAAATATGAAGGCGCATTGAAATCTCTAAAATTAAATAAATTATAAGGAATCGGGAAAATATCGTTAGAAACAAAGGAAAAATTTCTAGATTCTTATGGAATATCGGTCACTATAAATGGCAGTGTACACTTGAATATCTGATTACAGAAGAAGAAGAAAATTCAGGAAAAAGAAATCTGGTACTACAGAGACTAACATTGTGTGAAAATAGGTGCAACATCCAAAAAACACCAATGTAAAGTATCAATTTACATGCCCGTTCAGTGATGGTATTTCTGGTACTAAGAATAAACCCACTACATATAATGGCTTTACTACAACCCCGCTCTTCCGTAGACGTGTTGTCTTCTTTACGATCACAGTTAAATTACACAACATTTCCAAGAAAATCATAACAATGTAGTTAGTATTATACATATTTTAGCCGATAACACAATAATTCTCACTCATACACACAGGAAAATGTAACCTTCAGATATGGGATGCCATATACTTGAAATGAAATTAATAAAATCACATTTCAGTCTGGTTAGATCACATTACATTTCATTTAGACATATAGTTCTATTAACGTTGTCTTTATGTTAATGTCCCTGTAACTTCTCTGAAGTTGGCTTACAACCAGCATAATAAAAAATGTATTCAAATGTTGGCCAAATTTTGTCTGTATTTTTACCTAAAATGAAAGACAAATACTATGTATAGAACGGCACATGATTAAACATAATAGACATTCATTTTCTGTTATGTTTATTAGTGTATATATATATATATATATATATATATATATATACAGTGGGTGACTGCGCACACAAATACATATACACACATACTTTTATATATAAGATTTAATTTAAAGTGATAAATAAAATTATTGTTTGTAAATTCAGAGTAACTTCTCTTGATTTTCTCAAGTGGCAGGGAAATATTTATGTACTATATAATTGTCAATCAAAGCCAAAATTTTCATAGTTGAAAATAGAGGGAGTCTATTAGCAATTTGAAGGGCATATTGACGAATGTATATGATTGTTTTTCTCATATTGGTTTATTAATTTTATTTCATATTACTTTTTTTTCATCATAATTTCATTTCTGCTATGTTCCCGCAAACTAACAAGTCTGCAGAAAGACATAAGTCAGTTAGTGGAGTGTTTTTATGGCTATATTTCATTAGTGGAATTTTGTTATGGCTACATTTCATTTGATTTTTATCACCCATATTATTCTTATTATATCATATTTCATTATAATTCGATTACTGCTATGGTTGCACTAACGACCCAGACTGTAGTTAGACATTATGCAAGTCGTTTTTTTTGTTGTTATGGCTCCATTTCATATATTTAATATCGACCTATCATTTCTAGCGTTACATAGACAAAGGTCTCCTTGTTTGTGGGCTGTATGGAACAAGACAATTTTTGTATATCTCTAAAGCTGGGGTTTACAGGGATTCTTTCAATGTATATTTTGTTCCATTCTTTATCATTTCAAGTACACCCACACTCACTGTTACGATACTTGTTTTCAATTTCTATATTTTTCTCTTTTTCAGTTTCCAGGTTTCTATATATTTTTTTATATTACAATCCGCTCTACAATCCATATCAATTAATAAACAGGATTTTTTTTATGGTTTTTAAAAATAACGTTCGGCCTATTTCATTTCTGTAACCGATGCTGGGTGATGTTTATACGAGTGTTTGTTTATATATTTCCATAGTGTTTGTAAATATTATCACACACCATGTTAATTAATAACTGGTCTTTACATCTGTAACAGACACGTTTGCACTCTATTTGTTGAAGCTGTAGAATGTCATTTCTTTCCAAGAATAAATATATTTGCTTTGTTAAAATAGATGTTAATTGTTTGTATGTTTTTGGAAAGCATGTAACTGGTCTGTATATTTTCGAATTTTGTGTCACTAATCTTGGGTAGAAGAAAGGTAATTCCTTTGGTCATCCATACAGGAATCTATATGGAATTGTTAACAATTTCTTGAAGATTTTGGCGAGATTTCTATGTGCTGCATTTAAATAATATAGCCAAAAGTTAGGACTTTTATTTTTTACTGGAAATGTTCAATTGTGTGCTTTTTCAGTTTACATTTAATATCCTCTACTCTGATTCCAGCCCATGTCTGTTCTGATTTATTTTTCATTCGTTCAATCACTTGCGCAATCCAGTCTGCTTCTTTGTTATGTTCTTTAGGGCAAGCACATATTTTTTCCTAGAACTTCTTTTTAAATCATTTCACCACGAGCAAGACAGAAATGCCAATGGTGAGCGGGGGGGGGGGCTACATAAATGTAAAAAGCTTAATTAGAAAAGATTGAGGAGTACAAACTATTTAGAAAGGAGCTATCGAAAGTTGAGAATGCAGGTGCGATGACAGATACAAAGGTGGAGAGAAAGGGAAGGATATACGGGGGTGGGGAGAGAGCTAGAGTCCAGTGGTTAATACATGAGTATTGACATTGCATTTAAATTTGTGGAGGTTGTAGCCGTCAGGAAAGCAAGAATATGGGAGCAAGTTCCACAAGCGGGAAGTGCGAGAGAAAAAGCTGAAGGAGTAGAATTATCGTCTGAATTTGTCTAACCTGACTGTGAATGGGTGGGACCCAGTTGCTATTCTGGTTGCACGAGTAAACACCGGTTGAGGAGGCACCATTGACTTAAGTTAGTCCGAGCAGATGCCATGAAAGTATTTATAGAACAGACAAAGTGAGGCCACATTTCGACGATGAGGAAGTGGCTGCAGTCGAGCCGTCAGATCAGTACCTATCACATTACAGACTCTCACTTGGAGTCTGTCGAGAACACTGAGGAGAGAGGCAGGGGCGCCTGACCATAAATGGCAGCAGTACTCCATGCACGGACGGATGGTTGACTTCTATATATGCAGAATGTATGCAGAAAGTATTCAGGTGGCAAAAACATCCTGGATCGACATAGTGACCCAAACTTCTTAGCAGTAGATTTAGCTATGGATTCGATATAAGGGTTCCATTTGAGGTCTGAGGTCTACTTTGGACTTGATCTCATCTGGGAGGTCGTTGATGAAAATAGGGAAAAGCGTCAGGCCCTCGATAGAGCCCTGTGGGACACCAGCATTCGTGCTGTAGTATGAAGAGGCATGCCCATTCAAACCGACCTTCATTTTGCTGTTATTTAAAAGAGATTGGATTAGGTCAAACAGGCGACCGGTAATACCGTAACCCCGTAGCTTGCATAAGAGGCCAGAGTGCCAAACCCTGTCAAAAGCCTTGGAGATATCCAGAGCAACCGCGGAGAGCCTCGTCAGAATCATCAAGGACCTGGAGCATGTACTCTGTTCCGGTTGTTAACAAGTCGGCCGCCGTGGACCTGGCAAAGCCGAAGCCATATTGCCTGTCAGAGAAGAGTCTGTGGGCAGTAAGCTGTTGAACTATTTCAGCATTGATTATGGCCTCGAACACTTTCCCGAATTTCGGTAGAAGACCGATAGAGCGATAGTTGGATGGGTCCGAGTGTTCACCACAATTCTTAAATACAGGGACGACTGAAGAGAACTTCCAGCATGCAGGAAAGCAGGAAGCAGAAAGGCAGTAGTTAAACAGTTTTGAGAGGACAGGGCAAAGTTCAGGAGCACACCTCTTAAGGACTATCACCGGGATTCCATCGTCTCCACTCGCCTTATGGGATACTACTGTCGGGGTAATATATACGTCGTGCAGTTTGGCCTCAGTTCTAATAGTGAAGTTGGGTGGGTGTAGTCAAGATGAGTCAAATGTAGATTTGGATGATAATCTGCGAGTAAAGCACTCAGCTTTGTCCGCAGATTTTCTATTGTTCAGCACTCGTTTTCAAATCCTCCAGTAGTCCTTGGAGCCGAACTTGCAGTCAGCTATGCGCTGTCGCATTCTCTAAGCAATCGACAGTTTGGCTTCATTTAGGGTTCTCTGGCACTCATTGCAAGCAGGCGTGAATAGGCGACTATTGTGATTAGATGACTTTCTCCGGAATAGACAGAAGTAATGGTTCCTCTAAGCAATGGCGGCTGAGCAGCCAGGAGAGAACCACGGAGAGAAATGAGGTTTTAGGCAATACTTCTTGGTGGGTATGAAGGTATCAATGAGCAGACCACAGAGGCACAGTCATCAACTGGTACCTCGAACACTTTTCCCCAGAGGAATTTGCGTCAGGCATCCCAGTCAGCTTTTTGGTATAGGTTGGAGTTCCTATAGGTAGGGGGTTCCTAGTTGGGAGTGAGAGTTGAAAGAAATACTGAGAGAGACAACAGCGTGGTCGGAGTAGCCGAGAGGGCAAAGCTGCGAGACTTGACAGGCGTCAGGCGCAGAGGTGAAACATATATCTAGTAGTGAGGAATGACCCGAGGGAATGCTTCGGAAGCGAGTGGGGAAGTCCACCACTTGCGTAAGGGATTGGGAAATAGCGATGTTCATGGCGTGAATGCCCGCTGGATCAGTAACAGCGTTTTCAAGCCACTCAGAGTGATAGGCGTTGAGGTTTCCGAATACAAATATGTGGGCGAATGGGTGATAGGAAATAGCCTTATCTATGTCGTCAGCAATGCTATCTAGTAGGGAGCAGTCAGGAGAGGAGGGAGAATGGTAAAGAAAAGATAGGTAACTAACCGAACTGGGGATAGACAGGCGGAGACATATGTATTGATAATCAGTAGATTCAAATGAAGTCACCCTACCTATGGGGAGGTGTTTGCTGACGTAGACACTCAGCCCATGCATGTGGACAGTGGAATCCTTCCATAAGAGGGAAAGATAACGAGGGATGGAGAGGTCAGAGGAAGGAATAGCTGAGTTGACTGTATAACATCTTCCATTTCAGTGGAGGGACGGTCATTTCAATTCTTGTATTACCTATTTCCCTTGTAAAATTGCTTTGCATCAGTTTGAAAAATATTGTTTTGTCTTTAGATTCTTGATCTTTTCTCATAGCCTTCAGTTCTATTGTCTGATTTATCTTTTCCTTAGTTGATAGGATTCAATGCAAATATTTCCGAGTGGGTTTCAATATGAGAACGGCTCAGTTTGTTTATATGTGTTGAACAGTGATTATGAAGGTATGCAAAACTCACTCTGATCAATCTGATGAGAAAAGAACTTCTGAATTTCCTGGTGAAGGCCTTGGACTGAACTCGAAAGACTACATCAAGTGTTTAAGTTGGTTGTGTTGTTCTGTGTCGAGACAATGGCTGATGAAAAACCGTATGTCTGGCAACAGCATTCTGCACCCTGCCACAAAAGCAGTTGAATCAAGTCATGTTGAGCAAGAGAACAACAAAAATCATTGTTACAACAAAGATGATCTGAAGGCAATTATTATGGCAGCAATCACCAACTTAAAAAAGGAAAAAAAAAACTTCAAATACTTAAATATAATTTTTCTTTTGTTGATAGAACTTCATTTTCATTTCTAATATTGTGCTTTTTTCGAATTTTCTGCCTTTTCTAGTTCTTACATTTATTTCTCTTGCTAATTCATCGAGTACTGATAATTGACTTCTAATTGTTCGATTTCATTTTCTATTTTTCGTTTCCAATTTGGATCTTCATGTCTGCGAGATTGCCTTGTTTTTTATTTGATGTTCAATATTTTGTTGCTGCTATTGCTGATGCATATAATGCTTCATTGAGATTTATGTGAATGTCTTCTTCATCCAAAATGAATTTGAGTGCTGCATCGTAGAGCTTAATAATTTCGAGTTTATTCTTTGTTGGTTGTAATTTTGGGAGTTGTTCTCGTTCCTCCATTGCAATATTTTGTATCTGACTTATATGGCTCTTGATCTCTTCCTTAGCTTCTTGTATACTGTTCTTGTTTTCCATAAATTAATTTTGTAAACGTAAGTGATATGCATATTTTTGCACAATTAGCTACCTATATGTCACCCACAGGGCAAAACTGGATCTAAAAGTGAAAGAGTCATATTCACTGGCTATGACAAAACAAGTGCGGCCTATATGATTTATTTCTTACAAAGTAAAATAATAAAGAAACCAGATGCGCCGATTTACAGATTCCGTTGAGCAAGTGGAGAATCCCGAAGAAAAGAACATTAACTACGAGGAACACGAACTAGTATGGCCAAATTATGAGATAGGGCTTATAAATAAATAAATAAAAACGTTCAAATCCACAATTAAAGAAAGGTATTATACCAGATGATATAGGCGATGAAAAATCAGACGCAGACCTTATGTTAGATTCTGACAACTTGGCCGGCCGTCTGGCTCGATGGCTGACCCCAAGTTCCGGAAGCCAATGTTGATGATGACCTTAACCAGAGTCAGGATTGATACTGTCGAAAACGGCACCAATTATGACGACGCTTTCGGTTCGCTAATTGTGATGATGTCCACGTCACAGCAGCTGGTCCCCAAGACGTCTAATACAACGGTGAACTTCCCTGCCAATGCTGTGTATTTTTATGTCAGGAAAGACACGTTGAAAACCCGCTAACCTTTTCTCGACCACCTTAAACCAGAACGGACACATGTGTACACTTGTTTTCGTAAAATAAAACACGGCACGAAAAAAAATTAATTAATTAATTAATAAATGTGTTCAAAGACACCTGGATAAGTAGCGGAAAGTCTTTATAACTAAAAAAAAAATTAATTAGCAACAAAAGCAGAATTTACAACCGACGCATCAGAGCTTTAGATTTACTAAATAACTTTTAAAACAAAAAGTTCTTTCAGGGCTCTTTATCGAAGCTTTACGGAAATAGCCGATGTGGTGCGGTGTTTGGTGATGAGAGTAAATTCGGATTTTACAAGTAGATAGCTATTCAGTATTTCTAATCAGAGCTCATATTGCGATTTACAATAAACTGCAAAATCAACAATACCACTAACAATAATTTCTTTCGCTCCGTCGTATTAAACTAAGAATTATATTTTTTTCATATGCACAAATGAGGTTATATTTCCTCCCCTACCCATCGTGTCATTTAAGTCTTAAATGACATTAAAATACAAGAACACTATTTACCATGCAACTTTACAAATTTCACTATTTTTTGTTTTTCTTTTCATTTTTCAGCAGAAAGATTTTACAAAAAACTCTCTGGAAAAAAGTTTTTTTTCACTCCTGATTCTGCCTATATTTTATTCAAACACTAGCAGTCTAAGCATGCAAATTCAACAAAAAGTCTTTTATAAAAAATTCTCTTCAGAAAACTGGAAAACGTTCGTGTTTCAATTTTAGTTCTGTCTATATTTTATTCAACACTAAACATGCAAACTGAATAAAAAGTACTCTATTAAAATATTAAAATATCGCTGCAGACAACTGCAAAAAGTTACTTATTTGCACGTTTGAAGAATACAACCAAAAAGGAGGGGCAAATTCCGCGTTACCCGAGCAGAAATGCAAGAATTTACGCTAGAATTTTAGTTGATAGAAGTTAACACAACTTAAGCAGGTACATCTACTCATTTTCGAAAACCAACTTTTAAATTGAACTTTTAGAAATAAAAAAGTTTCATGAAATGTTTCTTTTAGATTTCATTGAAAGGTAAATTTCCATTAAGTGAAATGTTTTTGTGTATTTCAAACAAAAATTTTATTGATTAGAATCTAAAAGTTTGCAATTTTTTCTAATTTTTCAAATTTTCCCCCATTTATATGCGATCGAGGGATTTGTAAACAAACATTAATTCTTGGTTTTAAAACATTCAAAAGCAGAATATATATCTGTAACATATAATTTTTAGAGAATTAGCAAATTTAATGTTGAATTAATCTGATTTACACAAGTATTACTTCTTTATAGCATAAAATTATTTCTTATAGACAGTGTTGTACATTCTGTCCATTCCCTTGTATTTGACAGATTGATGACAGCTCGACAGTTGTGGAGAAAGATAAGTGTATGGCGACTGGAAATTGTAAAATTCTCAAAATTATTTCCGGTAAGAAACCGTGAAACACATGACTTTTTCATGGACACACAGAAATTACCACACGCAAAAAAAAAATTCAAATCTTAAAAATTTAAAGATTATTGTATAAGTGAGATGGCTCAATGATTTGTGTTAAACCTTCCTATTAATAACGTAACAGCCGAACATCTAAAAGTCTTTGAAATACTTTGAAAATATTTTTTGAAATTTATAAATTATTACAATTTCAAAAATTAGAACAGTTCTTTTAAAATTGCATTAATAAACGAATTTCTATTGTTTAGTCTATAATGTCTTTAATATATATTCTTTATTAAAGCAAAAAGAGGCTTAACTAATTAAATAATTTCATAGTTTTATTGCGTTTTTTATCAAATAGGTGAGCAAAATGGTGGGAAATATAATTGATTATTTACATTCTCCTGTATTTTTGCGTTCAACTAATTAAACCAATATTGACGACAAAATTTAATTTAGTCAAAACAGGAATGATTTTTTTTCAGAGGAGTGCTGGGAATACTATAGATATTTCTTTTTTTAAGAAAAAAGAAAATGAAGACAACATTTATACTTAATAGCAGTTAGAGATTAAAGTTAGATATGAGAAAGTATGATTTTATATTCTGCTTTGAATTCCTTTGCCTAAATTTTACATTGACACATGTTTACTTTATAATTATTTCATTTCCAAGAAGGACGCACTGCAACTGGTTCGCAAGGAGTTACATAAGAGGAGAGTGTTAAGAAAGAGAAACAATTACATGATATTTCAGAGAATGAGTAAGAGAAAAATGAGAATAATTGTGTGAAGAGATCTGCATGAGAGTATTGTTGCTTAGAAAGTTTTATGTCAACACATGATAAAATCGTCGCTGATGGTGGATGTTTGCCTTTGTCTTACATTGACATATGTTTACTTTATAATTATTTCATTTCAAACAAGGACGCACTGCAACTGGTGCGCAAGGGGTTACATAAGAGGAGAGTGTTAAGAAAGAGCAACAATTATGTGATATGTGAGAGAACGAGTAAGAGAAATATGAGAACACTGGTGTGAAGAGAACTGCATGAGAGTAGAATTGAAAGGGAAAAGAACGTGATACAAGTGTTGTCAGGGAAATGAGTTGAGAAATGGCAATTAACGGTGCATCGAAATTCTTAAAGAATTTCATGGAAACATGTATACGGAAAGGAAATCCACGGGCAGGAATTGGCAGGAAAAGCTTCATTTAGAATAGAAGTTGCATATATAGTTAATTGGTTTCACTGTAAAAGTGTGGGACCTAGTTGCTTGTCTAGTAGCTCATGTATATTTAAGCACAGTTGGCATCAGGGAGCTAATCTAATCTGAGCAGAAACCGTGAAAGTATTTGGAGAAGAGACGTCGGTGAGAAAGTAACTAGTGTTGAGCCACTAGGTCGGGATTAATTACGTTGCAGATTCTCCGGTGGATTTTGCCAAGAACTCCGAGATGTATCAGTGGCACCCGAGATGTAACAGTGATAGCAGTATTCAATACCATGGTTGACGGTAGATTTATATATGTGCAATGTATATGTCTTTATTTATTTTACGTTCAAAATATTAAATACGTTACCAAACAACAGTACAAATAAAGAAATATTCTTTGAACAATTTTACACATAAATATAGTGCGCCTTAAAAATATATTTTTCATATCTGTAGTTAACGTAAGAACTTTTCTATCATCGATTATTTTTACAATGAGTTTTTCTACGTGTATCTCTTTTAAATTATTGTAAGCTAAGCCTTGCATTTTAGTTCATTTGAAGTCATTATTTCTTTTCCGCTACTCAGAATATAGTATTTATTCATTTTTTCATAATCGTTTAATCCCAAGCAAAGCAGTGAATCATTTGTATATTTATTTATTCCATTTTATTCATGATCCATTTTAACACATTTTGACAAGTGATTCTAAGTTTATATAAGAATATAATGAATTTTTGCAGACAGCCAAATGAAATCAGTTTTAAAATAATTAGAAAAACACTAAAAAAAAACTCTATTTCTCATCATGTCCAGGTGAGTTGAGACACAGAGAGAGAGAGAGAGAGAGAGAGAGAGAGAGAGAGAGATCGCCCCACCTCCAGGTAAATCGATTAATTAACAGTTCTAAAGGACTGAGATGAAGGTATTTATTAGTTGGATAAAAGAAATTCCGGAGTAACACCTGTGGTCATTTTTGTTTCTTTTTTTGTTTTAATAATTTTCTCTGGGGTTCCGTTATTTATTGATGAGGTAAAATAGTACTGGAATGCTTAACGGACAGATGCGAACGTCAATGATGGACAGAGCGATTTCCATATTAAAATTAGTGTGTGGCTCCTAAATATTGTTTAGTCCCACCCCGCTCTATAAAAGCGGTCTGAGTGTTGTTACCGGCGGATGTGATACACTTCAGAGATCATATCTCATTTTGATTAACGATTGCCAAAAGATATTTAAACGTAGATGAATGTAACACACCCGACCAGAATTTGAACTCAGCTCTGATTTCTTACTTTGAGCTTTTATCCATTACACCACCAGCACATACAAACTTGGTACATATCTATCTATTACTCTGGATCAAATTTGTTAACATGGTGTACAAGGCTTTTAAAAAGTGATTCGCTATATATAACACTAAATCAATGAAAAGTACATTGGTATCCATCAAAAATTTTTCAAAATATCTATTCACTCAAATTTGCAAATAATGCAATACTTCTAAACTTCTGCACCGTTACAAAAACAAATTATATCTTTCCTGAATTCCTTTTTCGCCTTTGTGTTGTCATCTCCAGTGTCAAAATCATGAAAGAACAGTAAATTCTTAGATTGATTACTCATACACTACACAATATCGTAGATTGATATGTCACCCGTCAAAATTTAGTGCAATTCATTCATATATTGTTCTTCAAAACGCAAACAACCAAATTACACCTTTTATCATGACAATTGTTCGTAGACAGCAGCAAATAAAGAGTGGAATAAATCGAAACAATTATTAAAGAAAAGACACAAGCTGCATTGAATATCTTATACATTGGAAACACTATTTTGTTTATAATCTTTCAGTAGAGTAAAAATATCTGAATCCATTTTTCACATGACATCATATATAACGTTCGTATATTTGAACTGAATTCAATTGTAGCGTTCAAATCGTTCCAAATACACACAAGTAAAATATTGCCTGTCAAAGTAAAAATATTCATTTCATTCTGATTACAGAGACCATCGAAAATACATGAACAAAGTCAAAAAACAAACATCAACGTTGCAAATTTGCATCATAATTTTTAAATAGATTTGTTTATGATAGAATTTAACTAAACGTAACACAGATGTATTCCACTTTGACTTGCATCAAGAAAGTCATGAGAAGAGATGGATACATGTTCTTGTTATGAAGAATCTCAGCATTTTATTTTCTGGGTGAATTAAAAAAAGCAAAAAAGGTTATTTTAATTTTGTACTCACCACAAGGACTTGGAGACTTGACATTCACAGGATATGTCCCACGCACGAATGACAGTGAGAAGTAGCAAATAATATACCTAAAATGCTTGTGCACCTGGCGGGCAAAACAAGATTAGTAGATATAGCAAAAAGACAAAATTTACTAAGAGTTACAAATGACAGGAATTTGTGGAGAAATTGCTATCAAATACTGCATTCTTCCATAATACGATGAGAGAGAAAATAGTATGTATATATATATATATATATATATATATATATATATATATATATACTACATCATTCTCAGTTATGTATACAATCATACGGCTCTCCCACCAACCAATATTAAACCCACTATTTAAAAAATATATTATTATTAGCATGCACCACTCAAGCATTCTTTCATGATCCTTAGGCAATATATATATATATATGTAAGATACACAAATGACAAAATTGAAAGTCACTACGTCCTCAAATATACATTAGAATTTAATATTAATAATAAAATTCTATTCCTGAATGTATTTATTTATTCCGGCACTCATAGATTTACTACTTTTCTATATAGGAATGCAAATAGCATAAACTCATGGCTTCCTAATGATAATAGTGATTAACCCAAAGATATAAGTTAGATGTGATAAAAAAAACTTAATTCAACGCATACAAATAATACCTTCTTCCTAAGTCATATTCTATAAAGAATTACACAACATTAAACAATTTTTTTAATGGATTTCCTAAATCTGTCATTGATCACCGAACTGAAATATATAAAATGTATTTATACGATGGAAATTTAGGTACCTGAATTTAGATTTATGTACTCTCTCACATCATTCTTGTAGATTATATTTTTTTTCTTTTTGATTACGTGAGAGACATTCATGAAGATATTTAACAGAATAGCACAATTATTTTTATTACAAGGCTTTTTAGCGAAAAGGTTCGACTCGTAAATGGGTCAGAATAAATTTCACTTTTTTACGATTTAGGTTTACAGAAATTTATTAAAAATCTATCAAACAATTATTAAACTATATAAATACTGGTGAATTAATTGTTTGCTCTAGTTACGTCAGTTTTAAAAGAAAGAATTTATTTTATCCTCTTTTTGTCATTATTATTCTAGGTGGAATTACAACTACAAGAGAGGTGTATTGCCATAAGTTCCTTGTCTTTGTCGACGTTGTTTTATCTCTGAATGAGTAAATTGTTCATTCTGGTTTTAAATGTATAAACATCGTTTTCAAAAGATACACCGAAAGTGTCCTTTATAATCCGAATGTCACAATTAAAGTAGTTTCATTATTTTACCCATCGATTTTAATTAAGAATTGATTGATTCAATTAGTAGAAAAATCTAGAAATAAGTTTCTGCTGATTTGGTTTCCTTTAGGGATTTGACATTCTCTTATCATAAGACCCTGTGTGCAGGCGGAAATGAGTGGTTACATTTGCGCGGTTAGTAGTGGATATGTATAAATGCTTTTCTATTTTTGCGATGGAGATGATTGGGGTGTCAACATCTTATCTAATCTAAACTTATTTCTAAATGGAACTTTGTCTGTGTGTATATGTGTGTGTGTGTGTCCGTTACCAATAGACTCCGAAACGGCTGAACCAATTTTCGTGAAAATTTAAGCGTCTGCGAGTGTTCTTATCTAGATTTTGTGTCGAGATACACCAGTTAAATATCGAAAATCTATAAACGAAAAAATCGGTTCATAGAAGGAGTGGTCCGATTTTAATCAAATTTGATATATTCATCGAGAAAGACATAAGAAACGATATTCAGAAGATTTAAGGTTGCAGTTGTTACAAAAACGCAGAAAATCGAATATATATATATATATATATATATATATATATATATATATATATATAAGGCAAGATGTTTGTGCGTGTTTCTGGTTATCTGTCTGTATGTCCTTTATACACATCCACAATTTTTATCCGATTCTCACCAAACGTCACACGAATATACTTTAGGCTGATTCTGAGCTCCAGGAGCATAGATTAGTTTTAAAGCTTTCATTACAACAGAGCAACGCCGGCCTATACTGCTAGTAAATTAATATTACCGAGACTAGTAACCAACAAACGTAAATATTATCTGGAGATAAATGTAGAACAAGAAGGAAATTCTAGGGTTTGTTGAGGTCAATACTTACATGAGTGACCGGTTTGTGTTGTATCAATTTCATCATATATCTAGAGGGAAATTTACGACTAGACTAAGTTCGTGTTCATATATAATAGGTATTTGTAGTGTGTAGCAAGGTGTGAATATTTGATTGATACATGATATTTCTACTCACTATCAAAGCTCTCAAACGACGGAAGAAGAACTTTGTTTTTAACAGAATGTATTTTCGGTGTGCACGATGTTAACAACCTAAGATACGCTAATAACACGCCTTTAATGACATGTACGAAAAGAAAACTACAGGCATCCCAAAAACTATTTAGTAACGGAAAGCGAGAAGAAAGGACTAATCACAAATTGTATGAAGAAAGAATGTATAGTTGTCATCAAGTAAAAAACACCAAGATACGAGCCACGAATTGGAATTGTCAAAATCAAAAAATTACAGAAATTTAAATATCTGGAAATTATTTTAATAAACAGAAGAAATATGACATAGAAATCTGAAACAGCATTGGAATGGCAAAAAAATAGCCATTCAAAGATTAAAGAAAGTGTTAAGAAGAAGAACACAGTTTCATTAGAAGCAAAGAAAAGAATGCAGAACTGCCATGTAATATAAATACTCCTATATGGCAATGATTGATGGACAACTTTCATAAAAGAAACAAATAAATTAAAGCACCAGGGATAAGTTTCTACAGAGGAGTGCTGGGAATACTATAGATATGCCTTTGTCTTAAGAAAAATGAAAATGAAAATGATATTTATGCTTATATTCAGTAAGCCATGAAATTTAGAAATGAGAAAGAAGGATGAAAATTTTAGGCGGTAAATATATCGGAAAGAAAGAGGGACAAAGGGAAATAGTATGAAACAACAACAACTAGATGGTGTAAATAAATGTCGGAACAGGGAGTTGGATAGATATTAAAAAGACACACGTTGTTCAGCGCTATGAAAGATAAGAATGTTGCGGTGAGCCATGATCGTTAACGTCTTCAATGATCACGACACATACAATGAGTCACATTTCAAGTTTTACATCATATGCCGTCATCAGCATGATCGTCAAGTATTTTTAATCATATTTGCAAAAAGGGCATCTAATAAGCGATAGTTAAGAATTTGGCAACGACTATTAATAAAAATTTGGTGAGAAATGAAAGTTAAATATAAAAGTCTGCCAAACAAGAAATAAATAGAAACAAGTTTCTTTGAAATATCGAATAAGCAAAAATATATATTTATATCTAGATCAATAATTATATCTGTAAAATATCTAAATCAAATGTTTGTACTTGACATTTTGAGAAGTGAAACATTTAAGGATTTTCTTTTCTGAAGATGAAATATAAAATTCTATATGGAATTATGTTTTAGAGAAGATTAATGTAGGAGACTTTATTTTTCAAAACAAAAAAAACTTCACTGAGATTTCATATATTTTTATCTCCCTAACAACCCTAGCGTTGCAGAGAAAAAGTTCTCCTCAGTCTGTTGGCTGTACTTAACAAGAATATTTTTGTATATATCTTAAGCTGGGGTTCCCAGGAATACATTCAAAGTGTTTTTTGTTCCATTTTTTATCATTTCAAGTGCACCCACACTCACCGTTACGATAATTGTCTTCAATTTCTACATTATTCTCTTTCAATTTTCAGGTTTCTATATATTTTTTATATTACAATCCGCTCGACAATCCATATCAATTAATAAGCAAGATGTTTTTTGGTTGTTTTTTAAAAATAACGTCAGGGCAATTTCATTTCTGTAACCGGTGCTGGGTGATGTTTATACCAGTGTTTGTTTATATATTTCCATATGAGTATATATTGGACCACTTGGATGGCAATTTTATTGATGTCCTTAAATCTCTTTTGAGAATTCAATTCAGTTTTTAATATCAGTCGTAGCCTTGTATAGTAGTCTTTACGCACTATTTCTGTCATTTTCTAGAGTGAATCCTTTCACTCAGATTTACACAGATGTATTTATATTCTTCTTCTTGCTCTAAGACATTTATTGTTACAACATAGTCCAAGCCAATTTACCAGGTTTGTTGTAGTGATCCTCGTAAGACTGTAGCTCTAGCACATTTATTCAAACTGAATTTTATTCCAATATCTTCACTAAAGCATTTTACAGTTTGCAGAATACCTTCTTGCACTTTGTCATTCTTAGCATACAACCTAAATCATCTATGTAAAATAGATGGCTTATTTTCTTTTGAGCTATTTTATAACCACATTCTATCTTGCTAAGTTGACTGGTTGATGCCATTACTGATATGCAAAATAGTAAGAGAAACAAAGAGTCACCTTGAAATATACATCTGTTGTTTATTTCACCAGACTTATAGGTTCCATTTATATGATTGAGGTAAAGGGTAGTTTTGCATATCAACATACATTGTTTGATGAAATTGATGATGACTGGTGATAACATGTTCAAATTTAAAATTTTTTATGTTCTAGTAATATAATACAGTACTGAATGTCTTACGATAATCTATCACGGCAGTACTAAGATTTATCTTTGCATTTAAACAGCTTTCCAAAATCATAATATTAATATTAATTAATGTTGGTCTTTATATCTGTAACAGCCGCGTTTACACTCTATTTTTTCAAGCTGTAGTATGTTATTTATTTCCAATAACAAATATATTTGTTTTGTTAAAATAGATGTTAAAAGTTTGTATGTTGATGGAAGGCATGTAACTGGCCTGTAGCTTTTCGGATTATTTGTGTCGCAAATCTTGGGAAGAAGAAAGGTAATTCCTTTGTCATCCATGCAGGAATTTTAGTTGAATTCTTAACCATTTCTTGAAGATATTGGCTAGATTTCTATGTGCTGTATTTAAATAATATAGCCAAAAGTTACGAATGATATGTATTCCTGGAAATGTTCATTTGTGTGCTTTTTCAGTTTACATTTAACATCCTCTACTCTGATTCCAGCCCATGTCTGTTCTGATTTACTTTTCCTTCGTTCAATCACTTGCAGAGTCCAGTCTGCTTTTTATTATGTTCTTTACGGCAACCCATAGTTTTTTCGTAGAATTGTATAACATCTTCCATTTCTGTGGAGGGACGATCATTTCAATTCTTGTTTTACCTATTTCCCTGTAAAGTTTCTTTGCATCGGTCTGAATAATCTTGTTTTGTCTGTAGAGTCTTGATCTTTTCTCATAGCGTCTTATTCTTTGAGCCTTCCGTTCTATTGTCTGATATATTCTTTCCTTAGTTGATAGGATTAGGGATTCCGGAATTTATTGCATTTGCAATATTACTGATCATTTCGATGACTGACGAATCTGTTAAAGAGTTTCTTTTGCGTACATATCTTAAAGCAACTACCGGAGAAATATCTTTTAGGAATTTACGCTAGATTTTTTGTTGATAGAAGTTAACACAACTTAAACAGGTACATCTACTCATTTTAGAAAACCAACATTGAAATGGAACTTTTAGAAATAAAAAAGTTTTTGAACCTTTTGTTTTAGATTTTATTGAAAGGGAAATGATTCAATTTTCTATTTCCAGTAAGTGAAATATTTTTTTGTATTTCACACAAAAATATTATTGATTAAAATCTAAAGGTTTGCAACATTTTTTAATTTTTCAATTTTTCTCCCATTTATGTGCGATCGAGGCATTTGTAAACAAAAATCACTTCTTCGTTTTAAAACTTTCAAATGTAGAATATAAATCTGTAACATATAATTTTTAGAATATTAGCAAATTTAATGTTGAATTAATCTGATTTACACAAGTATTACTTCTTTATAGCATAAAATTGAGAATAGATTTTTTTCTATACAGTGTTGTACATTCTGGACATTTCCTTGTATTTGACATATTGATGACAGATCGACAGTTCTTGGAAAGATAAGTGTATGGCGAATGGAAATTATAAAATTGTCAAAATTATTTCCGGTAAGAAAGCATGAAATACATGACTTATTCATGGACACACTGCAATTAACACATGCAAAAAAATATTCAAATGATTAAACATTATTGTAGAAATGCGATGGCTAGATGAATTTTGTTAAACTTTTCAATTTTCCATTAGTAAATATAGTCTTTAATTAATAACGTAACAGCCCAACATGTAAAAGTTTTTTTGATTATTTGAAAATAATTTTTGAAACTTTATAAATAATTACAATTTCAAAAATTAAAACAGTTCTTTTAAAATTGCATTAATAACCGAATTTCTATATTTTTAGTCTATAATGTCTTTAATGTATATTGTTAATTACAGCAAAAACAGGCTGAACTAATGAAATAATGTCATAGTTTTATTGCATTTTTTATCAAATGGGTGAGTAAAATGGTGGGAAAGATAATTGATTATTTACACTCTCCAATAAATTTTGCGTTCAACTAATAAAACCGATTTTGACTATAAAATTACTTTCGTAAAACCAAGAATGTGTTCTACAGAGGAGTGCTGGGAATACTATAGACATTTCTTTGTTTTAAAAAAAATGAAAATGAAGACGATATTTATACTTAATATCAGTTAATATCTTCAAAAACCAGGGTATGTATGTACAAGGAGTCAAAGCTCAAGGTTTTGCATCATCTGCCGACGTCAGCATGATCGTTCAATAAAAAGTCTTTGAATAACCTTTGGGAGAAAAGCAATCTAATAATGAATAGTTAAGAATTTGGCAACGAATGGCAATCAAAATCTGGTGTGAAATGAACAGTTAATATAAAAATCTGCCAAACAACAATAAAATTTAAGCAGGTTTCTTTGAAATATCGAATAAGTTAAAAGATATTTGACTTTTGTTAGTCTTTTAATAATTAAATCTGCAAAATAACTAAATCAAATATTTCATCATGATATTTTGACAAGTCTAAACAAAAAGACGTTTTCGAATCGTATTATCTGAGGATCAAATATATAATTCTATTTGGAATTTTCAAAACAAAGTCTCTTTACTGTACTTTCGTAAAATCCAATTCATTAAAGGTTAATGACGTATTAACATAGATACACATTGAAAAATATCCGATTCAAGAATAAATACGAAATGCTTAAAAGGCCTTTGGTAAAATAAATCTTAATAAATGACAAAGGCTGGTGTCTAGTCAATGTTTAAGCAGAAATAAATAAATTGGGAACGAGAAAATCATGAACAACTTATTTGAAATATGAAATGAACTAAAATATATTTATGTCCTAAATAATTAAAGATTAAACCTCTTGTTAACATTCCAAAAACAATTCATTATTGAAAAGTACTAATCCTTTCATAAGACAACAAAGGGAATTAAAGTAAGTCACGTATATATTCTGCTATAAAAATCGGGCTCTCTCACATCTAAGTCACTTTCTTTGACAACGTTCAACTGTTGAATCGTCAATTTGTGTTCCCACAACACAGCACCACAAAGTAAGTCAATACAATTATTATTATCGCTATTTCTTTACATTTACATTTGTGAACAATTTTATATTCAGGCAGTTTTGATGAAATAGGAATCTGTATTTCATGAAGGTTTATGTCTTACCAATTAAACTACCTTAACTATTGCGAATGAGTGAGGGCCTCCAAAACTTTTTATACCATTATTATATATTATTAATTATTTTGAATATTTTTTACAGATCATCATGTCTGGAAAACTCATCTTTCTTTTGGCTCTCTGCGTCTTCACTGCCTTCGCAGGTACGAATAATTAATATATTTTAAGTCATGCATTAATATTTTACATATTTTATCAGTTTTCTATTAAATGTTTTAACTGAAATGTAACTGCTTTGCCCAAAATGTTCTTTTCAGAAATTCTGAAAAAGATTTCATCTAACATGTGGAATATATATTGCAAATATAAAAACAAACTTATTAAATAATCATATTACATTCTACAGTGAAAAAAATATTTTTTAAATAAAACTATTATATTATTAATAATGTTTTTGTTTCTTTTCAGTAAGCAACGTCATCGCAGAGGAACAGCAAGACGCTTCTGGTGAAGATGTTCAAGTGACTGAGGAGACAGCCACAGAAGCTGCCGCCGATGCCGATGCTGAAGGCAGCAATGAGTCATAGACAATTGAAATTGTCCTTATTTCTATCATTGATTTTAACATATCAAATGATTTGTAAAACTTATTTCGACACCGACAGTGGATTTAGTGAAATATTGTTGATGAAATGTACATTTCATTTGAACGGGAAAATGTGTGAGATTTTTATTAGTGTTCATTCTCATTTATTTTTCATTCTTTTTTTGTTGTTGCTATGTTGAGCCTCTAAATTATTGGTGTTAATAAAGCATCTGTAATTTGTGAAAAATTGTCAGTCCTTTATCAAATGTTCTATAATTTGTGGACTTTAACAAATATATTATTAAACTGTGTGCCCAGATTAATCTCAATCAACGCATGAAAATATTTGATGATATATCTCAAAAGAAACATTATTCAAGAACATCAAAAATTAATCGCTTGAAACTAAATAACTTTTTAAACATCTTTATTTTGTAGGATTAGTGATTCCTGAATTTATTGTATTACCAATATTACTGAACATTTCGATGACTGACGAATCTGACGAAAGATTTTCTTTTGCGTACATATCTTAAAGCAACTACCGGAGAAATATCTGTTAGGAATTTACGCTAGATTTTTAGTTGATTGAACTGAACACAACTTAAGCAGATACATCTACTCATTTTCGAAAACAAACTTTTAATTTGAACTTTTAGAATTGAAGAAGATTCTTGAAACTTTTCTTTTAGATTTTATTGAAAGGTAAATGATTCAATTTTCTATTTCCAGTATGTGAAATATATTTGTGTATTTCAAACAAAAATATTATTGATTAGAATTTATCAGTTTGCAATTTTTTTGAATTTTTCAATTTTTCTCCCATTTATGTGCGATTGAAGCATTTGAAAAAAAAATCACTTCTTGGTTTTAAAATTTTCAAATGTAGAATACAAATCTGTAACATATAATTTTTGAAAATTAGCAAATTTAATGTTGAATTAATCTGAGTTACATAAGTATTACTTCTTTATAGCATAAAACTGAGAATAAAATTATTTCTTATAGACAGTGTTGTACATTCTGGCCATTCCCTTGTATTTGACAGATTGATGACTGCTCGACAGTTGTGGAGAAAGATAAGTGTATGGCGACTGGAAATTGTAAAATTCTCAAAATTATTTCCGGTAAGAAACCGTGAATCACATGAATTTTCATGGACACACTGAAATTACCACACGCAAAAAAAACTTCAAATATTAAAAGTTTAAAAGTTATTGTAAAAAATGTATTGTATTAAACTTTCCAATTTTCGATTAGTAAATATATGTTTAATTAATAACGTAACAGCCCAACATCTCAAATTTTTTCAAATTATCTGAAGATATTTTTCAAAATTTAGAAATTCTTACAATTTCAAAAATTAAAACAGCTCTTTTAAAATTGCATTAATAACCGAATTTCTAATTTTTAGTCTATAATGTCTTTAATTATATATATTGTTTATTAAAGCAAAAAGAGGCTTGACTAATTAAATAATGTCATAGTTTTATTGCATTTTTTATCAAATGGGTGAGCAAAATGGTGGGAAAAATAATTGATTATTTATATTCTCCTGTATTTTTGCGTTCAACTAATTAAACCAATATTGACTACAACATTTAATTTAGTCAAAACAGGAATGATTTTTTTACAGAGGATTGCTGGGAATACTATAGATATTCCCTTTTATTAAGAAAAAAGAAAATGAAGACAATATTTATACTTAATATCAGTTAGAGATTAAAGTTAGATATGAGAAAGTAGGATTTTATATTCTGCTTTGAATTCCTTTGCCTAAATTTTACATTGACACATGTTTACTTTATAATTATTTCATTTCCAAGAAGGACGCACTGCAACTGGTTCGCAAGGAGTTACATAAGAGGAGAGTGTTAAGAAAGAGAAACAATTACATGATATTTCAGAGAATGAGTAAGAGAAAAATGAGAATAATTGTGTGAAGAAAACTGCATGAGAATAGAGTTGAAAGGGAAAAGAAAGTGATACAAGTGTTGTCAGGGAAAGGAGTTGAGAGATGGCAATTAACGATGCATCGAAATTCTTAAAGATTTACTTGTCGAGGAAACATGCATACGGAAAGGAAATTCACAAGCAGGAAATGGCAGGAAAAGCTTCATTTAGAGTAGAAGTTGCATATATATTTAATTGGTTTCACTGTAAAAGTGTGGGACCTAGTTGCTTGTCTAGTAGCTCATGTATATTTAAGCAGAGTTGGCACCAGGTAGCTAATCTAATCTGAGCAGAAACGGTGAAAATATTTGGAGAAGAGACGTCGGTGAGAAAGTAACTAGTGTTGAGCCATTAGGTCGGGATTAGTTACGTTGTAGAATCTCCGGTGGATTTTGCCAAGAACTCCGAGATGTATCAGTGGCACCCGAGATGTATCAATGACAGCAGTATTCAATACCATGGTTGACGGTAGATTTATATATGTGCTATATATATGTCTTTATTTATTTTACGTTCAAAATATTAAATACGTTACCAAACAACAGTAAAAATAAAGAAATATTCTTTGAACAATTTTACACATAAATATAGTGCGCCTTAAAAATATATTTTCCTATTTGTAGTAAACGTAAGATCCTTTCTATCATCGATTATTTTTACAATGATTTTTTCTACGTGTATCTTTTTTAAATTATTGGAAGCTAAGCCTTGCATTTTAGTTCATTTGAAGTCATTATTTCTTTTCCGCTACTCAGAAAATAGTATTTGTTCTTTTTTATATAATCGTTTAATCACAAGCAAAACAGTGAATCATTTGTATATTTATTTATTCCATTTTATTCATGATCCATTTTAACACATTTTGACAAGTGATTCTAAGTATATATATATATAACACTGATTATATATAAACAGGTTTTTCCGTGTCAAAATCATTTTTCAGTCAAATGTTTTTCTAAAACATTACGTAATCTAAAATACTTATCACCAATAAATTAATGAACAGTTGCAGACAGCCAAATGAAATCAGTTTTAAAATAATTTGAAAAAAACTAAAGAACTCTATTTCTCATCATATCTAGGTGAGTTGAGACACAGAGAGAGAAACAGACAGACAGACAGAGAGAGACAGCGAGAGAGAGATCACCCTACCTCCAGGTAAATCGATTAATTAACAGTTTTAAAGACTGAGATGAAGGTATTTATGAGTTGGATAGAAGAAATTCCGGAGTAACACCTGAGATAATTTTTTTTTCTTGTTTTCTTTTAATAATTTTTTCTGGGGTTGCGTTATTAATTGATGAGGTAAAATAGTACCGGAATGCTTAACGGACAGGCTCATTAATTAAAGTTTATAATCAATGATGATTTCGTAGAAAGTTTGGTAATTGGCGAAAGTGTATTCTGGGTGGTCTGAAAGACCAAAATCTGGCCAAGTCCGCAGGAGAGTTGAGTGGTTTTGACAAAAGTTAAATCGGAGTTGTCTGTGAAAATACTACGGGGAACGCCAAATTCATTTTTAGTACCACTTGAGAAATCGTCTGCCGCGGAGATCCGGACATTAGGCGAACGTCAATGTTGGGCAGAGCGATTTCTATATTAAAATTAGTGGGCGGCTCCTAAACTTCGTTTAGTCCCACCCCGCTCTATAAAAGCCGTCTGCACGCTGCAGACCAGCAAAGTTGGGCGCAGGCCGACAGAGATCGAACAGAAACGAGAGATCGACAGAACGCAGCGAAAATGGTTGGGTGAATTAGCTCTGTGGTTATCAGGTACCCAGGAATCCGATCCGACTAAGAAACAGATTTCGTCCGTACGATTCAAACTCTATCATCAAAGCCGAGAAGAGAAAATGCTATGTATTGTGAATAGGCTAAGAATCCCGAAATTAGCTCCCTTAGACCAGTGGAGACGCGACGCCTCTCTACGATTGAATCTCGTTAAAACTCTAGTATTCCTTTAAATTCTTAAGTAAAAATCTTGAAAAACAAATGGAACTGGAACTGTTCCTTCTTTTATTTATTTATTTTTTAACATCCTTGTGTTTGTGGCCGGAACCCTTTTGTGCACGAATAGTGATTTTCTTTTAGCGTAGACACCGGCCATTTTATCTTACACAGTCGGACAGTCTTGACGGGTCTGGAAACCACTCTTTGGTTCAAAACTTCACAACGTGGCGAATGACGGTGGTCCCTTCAGCACACCTGAGAAACAAGACATAGAGAACAGCAGCCGGGCTGGTGTCACGTAAGAATTACTTGTAAGTAGGAAATCATCAGATTTCATAGACATGGAGGAATGTATCATGAACCTATTGCTCTAACCAACAGAGTGTTGTTACCGGCGGATGTGATACACTTCAGAGATCATATCTCATTTTCATTAACGATTGCCAAAAGATATTTAAACGTAGATGAATGTAACACACCCGACCAGAATTTGATCTCGGCTCTGATTTCTAACTTGAGCTTTTATCCATTACACCACCAGCACATCCAAACTTGGCACATATCTATGTATTACTCAGGCTCAACCTTGATAATTCCGGCGCCCAAACGAGAAGCAGAGTTTCAACGGAATCTGACGGAGAACACACACTCAATATCAAAATAAAACTACCATTATCTTATCCTCTTGCAACCAAATTCCCTAAAATAAACATGATGTACAAGGCTTTTAAAAAGTGATTCGCTATATATAACACTAAATCAATGAAAAATACATGGGTATCCATCAAAAAACTTTCGAAATATCTACTCACTTAAATTTGCAAATAATGCAATACTTCTAAACTTCTGCACCGTTACAAAAACAAATTATATCATTCCTGAATTCCTGTGTCGCGTTTGTGATGTCATCTCCAGTATCAAAATCATGAAAGAACAGTAAATTCTTAGACCGATTACTCATACACCACACTATATCGTAGATTGATATGTCACCTGTCAAAGTTTAGTGCAATTCATTCATATATTGTTCTTCAAAAAGCAAACAACCAAATTACACCTTTTATCATGACAATTGTTCGTAGACAGCAGCAAATAAAGAGTGGAATAAATCGAAACAATTATTACAGAAAAGACACAAGCTGCATTGAATATCTTATACATTGGAAACACTATTTTGTTTATAATCTTTCAGTAGAGCAAAGATATCTGAATTCATTTTTCACATGACATCATATATAACGTTCGTATATTTGAACTGAATTCAATTGTAGCGTTCAAATAGTTAAAAATACATACAAGTAAAATATTGCCTGTCAAAGTAAAAATATCAATTTCATTCTGATAAGAGAGACCATCGAAAATACACGAACAAATTCAAAAAACAAACATCAACGTTGCAAATTTCCATCATAATTTTTAAATAGGTTTGTTTATGATAGAATTTAACTAAACGTAACACAGATGTATTCCACTTTGACTTGCATCAAGAAAGTCACGAGAAGAGATGGACACATGTTCTTGTTATGAAGAATCTCAGCATTTTATTTTCTGGGTGAATTAATCATGTAGGTAAATAGATAAATACATCTCTTAAATTCAATGTTTTTAAATCAAACTATGACTAATTTGAAGTATATTTTATTATCTATCATGACAATATACACGATGAAATATGGCCACGTTTGATGTTGTTGTTGTTTGTGCCTATGGTGACTGGGTTCCTGCTTCATCACATGGAATGTCAGCAGCTGATTCCTCTTCAGCTACGTGATATTGATAAAAAAAATATAGTTGTATTTGACGTTTGCTCAATGTTGCAGGCAGCGAACTATCCCTTTCTTGACATTGTATAGGTGATGAGTGCTGAAGTTGAGGAATTTTCCGTTGAAAGTTGGCTTGCCGTATACGGATAACCCCAAACAGAGACGGACTTAACTAATGACTATGGACGCCATTTTATGTACCTGTGGAAAGAAATATAAAGGAGAAACAGGCCACCCACTTAAAGTAAGGCTACAAGTACATCGCAAGTGCGTAACACGAGAGGAGATGAAACAAATCAGGCGTAGTTGACCACATATGGAGTGGGAAAGGGCATCAGCGCTCCCTATGAAGTTGGAATAATAGAAAGGGAATGCTTCTATAAACTACGTCAACTTAAAGAATCAGCACATATGATAGGCTACAAATATATCCTAAGCCGATCAAACATCAAGATGAACACAACATTGGAACAAGTAATACGAAGTGACAGAGACAAACATTAGTGTCAAAAATGCCTGAATTATAGACAAAGTCGGAAGGAAATTATAAATGTTGGTTTTTATTCTTATCAAAATAATTATTTAATGAAAATAATTCGAATTTGCGTCAAATTTAAGACATTATATTTCCGGATTTAAGATCGTCTGAATAAAAATATTCTATTTTCTCAAAAGGTGTACTTTGGGAAAATTCGGTCAAATTTAGTTTACTTTAAAATACATCATGTTAATATCTGTGTGAGAACAATCCTGGTATTCATATTCATATCCTAGTTTAAACTATTACACTTTTTTGAGTTTCTAAGGATTTAATCATATGATGAATTTCTTTAATTCTCTTTGAAAAGATATTCTCTTATTTATTCGCTTTCTTAAAAAGACTTCGATCTGAGTAATCAGTTTTATACATCTGGCAGTTTAGATATTTCTAACAGGCTTTGACCTAATGCATGACATCTATACAAATAAGTGTCTCAAAATTACAAGGGTAAAACACAAAATAAAAATGTCTGATATTTCTCTTTGGAAAATTCAGTAAAATTTAGTTTCGGCCTTTTCTTGTTTATTCATTTAATTAGCCAGATAATTATAAATATTTTCTGAAACGGACATTATCACTAATAAATAAAATTATTGGCTTCATGAAAGTTTTGATAATTTCAAAAGCTTGTTGTAACGTATAAGACATATTGCATTTGCAGTCCGTAAGTTTACGCTCAAACAAACATATATGCTTGCATAATCTCAATGGTAAAAACGATGGACCAGCTATTGGTAGCACATAGCTAAATGTAAATATGTAATATTTTTTATATTTGCAATATATACCAAATGTACCACATTAATGATATCAGTGATATTTAATCTACGTAAGAAAAACTAATGTACACATTCACAATTTACATATTATATCCGGTGGAAATGGTTCAAATTCAAAGACATACATGTCTAGGTCTATTAAACATTTATTGAATTCAAATTCGTACGAAAAATAAAAGACTGCAGTTTCAATGAATATTTGACATTTATGAAAATTTAAACGGAGAAATATGTCAATGTTTTTTTCTTTCTATGTCTACAGTGACTATGTTCCAAATGCATCACGGGGGACATCTGTAACTATTTCATCATTTACTATGGCGTTAATGCCTTGATCACAACGAGATTCACTATGTCTAAAAGAATGTATATTAATTACGGTATTAACACATATAGTATTAAACTGTGTGCGCAGATTCATTTTCCTGTGTCTTAATAATTTACTCCACTTCTGGAACGAATCTTTCGCTATGTCAATTCGCCTTCGGATCTCAGTGTCACACTTTCTGTCTTCTGTTAGAGCACTTTCCAATTATTTCAATTTTTGTACCAGCTCGATTTTTGTATCCCCCACCTGTATTTGTCATTTGGGGCTGCTTTGTTGCTGATGACCATGCATTCAGTTTTCTTGCAGTTTAATTGTAGTCCTTTCTTGTCACTCTCATCAGCTAGCCACTGTAGGAGGTTTTGTAGTTTCTTTTCCGTATCCGCTCTCTGCACTATATCACCTGGGTACATTATGTTGTTAAAATTGTGGCCTCCGATGACAAACCTTTGTCTTACGCCCCTTTCTATCTTTGTGAAGGAGAAGGAGAAATAAAGAAAGCAGCACGAATAAAAACTTGAGGGGGTGTAAATACGGGCCGCTTGGGCAGTTGTGCCCGGTCAGCGGTTAACAAATTCTGTTACATTATGCTGGATTGTCTGTTCTCTACTCCCATGTTGATCTGCTTGCATCGGCCGGAAAATGTGTACAAATAAGCAACTCGGATCACCTGGTTAGCTTTCAACGCAAATTCATTTATGGACAGGAAGAAACATGAAACAGTGCATTGAAATTTAATTTGCTGTTTTCAGAAAATCTCTCTCCTTCCATTGTTTAATAAATATTTTCACACTTGCTTGGAAAATTTACAAACAGCGAAGCAAAAAAGGTTAATTTAATTTTGTACTCACCACAAGGACATGGAGACTTGACATTCACAGGATACGTTCAAGGCACGAATGACAGTGACAAGTAGCAAATAATCTACCTAAAAAGCTTGTGTACATGGCCGGCAGAACAAAGATTAGGAGATATAGCAAAAAGACAAAATTTACTAAGAGTTACAAATGACAGAAATTTTGGAGAAATTACTGTCAAATATTGCATTCTTCCATAATACGATCAGAGAGAAAATAGTATATATATATATATATATCGACAGTGATGTATACAATCATACTACTCTCCCACCAATCAATATTAAACCAACTATTTAAAAAAATATATTACTATTAGCATGCACCATTCAAGCATTCTTTCATGATCTCTAAGCAATATTTATGCTCAAAGAGATGGTATTGCTTTAGATCCCCTCTTTTCTAATTATTATATGGCGCATTAAAAAATAAAATTCTTAATGACACTAATAAAACCCATATATATATATATATATATATATATATATATATATATATATATATCAGATACATAAATGACAAAATTGAAAGTCACTCCGTCATATTCTATAAAGAATTACACAACATTAAATTCAGTAAGCCATGAAATTTATAAATGAGAAAGAAGGATGAAAATTTTAGGCGGTAAATATATCGGAAAGAAAGAGGGACAGTGTGAAATAGTATGAAACAACAACAACTAGATGGTGTAAATAAATGTCGGAACAGGGAGTTGGATAGATATTAAAAAGACACACGTTGTTCAGCGCGATGAAAGATAAGAATGTTGCGGTGAGCCATGATCGTTAACGTCTTCAATGATCACGGCACATACAAAGTGTCAAATTTCAAGTTTTAGATCATATACCGTCGTCAGCATGATCGTCAATATTTTAATCATATTTGCAAAAGGGCATCTAATAAGCGATAGTTAAGAATTTGGCAACGACTATTAATAAAAATTTCGTAAGAAATGAAAGTTAAATATAAAAATCTGCCAAACAACAAATAAATAGAAACAAGTTTCTTTGAAATATCGAATAAGTAAAAATATATATTTATATCTTGTTAATAGATCAATAATTATATCTGTAAAATATCTAAATCAAATATTTCTTCTTGACATTTTGAGAAGTCCAAACAATGAAAAATATACGAATTTTCTAATCTGAAGATGAAATATAAAATTCTATATGGAATTATGTTTTAGAGAAGATTAATGTAGGAGATTTTATTTTTCAATACAAAAAAAAACTTCACTGAACTTTCATATTTTTTTATCTCCCTAACAAACCTAGCGTTACAGAGCCAAAGTTTTCCTCAATCTGTGAGTTGTACTTAGCAAGACATTTTTTGTATATCTCTTAAGCTGGGGTTTCCAGGGATACATTCAATGTGTTTTTTGTTCCATTTTTTATCATTTCAAGTGAACCCACACTCACTGTTACGATAATTGTTTTCAATTTCTACATTTTTCTCTTTTAATTTCCAGGTTTCTATATATTTTTTTATATTACAATCCGCTCGACAATCCATATCAATTAATAAGCAAGATGTTTTTTTTTATTTTTAAAAATAACGTCAGTGCTATTTCATTTCTATAACCGGTGCTGGGTGATGTTTATACCAGTGTTTGTTTATATATTTCCATATTGTTTGCACATTGTCCTATTTAAATATTATCTTACCCCATGTCGATGATTTTCATATTAATTTATGTCAAGTACAGAACATCCTGAGATTAGATGGTCTACTGTTTCATGGTATTTATCACGGAACCTGCATATTAAATCCACATTATTATGTAAAATATTTGCCTAAATGTTCCTAGTGAGAAGACTTGCACAGCAAGAATAAAGACTTCAGATTCAGATTTTAATCCAGATACACGTAACCATCGATGGGTATTAACTTGATTAACATTGGGTTTTAGATATAAGTTCTGGATATTCGCCATGCAGTGGTTTCTCTTACCAGCGTTGTTTCATAAGGTCAAGAGCTTTATCCTTGGCTTTTTTTTCATATTTTTGCTGCAATAATGTTCTTGGTTTCTGTTTAGATTTTTGTACAGAATCTACTAAATATAAAGCTTCTTTGTATTTATTGCCTTCTTTCATCATTGGATATTTTTCTTTCTGTTTTCATGTTGTTTAACATTATCCAGTCCTTTGTTGTTTCTAGTTATGTTAGTAAACCTATATTTGTTGATTTGTATGATTCCTTCCTTCATCTTTACGGGGTATGTATATGCGGTCTACGTCTGCCTTTGGATGATGTATCTTATGTTTAGAAAAATTCTTTCTTGTCTCGGAATCTTTTTGTCTGATATCGTTTAAAGTCCAGTTCAAGCTGTTGAGACTCTATTGGACCACTTGGATGGCACGTTTATTGAAGACCATAAAACTTTTTTGAGAATTCATTTCAGTTTTTAATATCAGTCGTAGCCTTGTATAGTAGTCTTTACGCACTATATCTTTCGTTTTCAATAGTGAATCCTTTCACTCTCATTTACACAGATGTATTTATATTCTTCTTCGTGCTCTAAGACTTTTATTGTTACGGCATGGTCCAAGCATGGTCCAAGCCAATTTACCAGATTTGTTGTAGTGATCCTCGTAAAACTGTAGCTCTAGCACATTTATTCAAACTAAGATTTATCCTTGCATTGATGCATAATAATAATATCATCATATGCATCACAATAATATTAATTAATGTTGGTCTTTACATCTGTAACAGCCATGTTTGCACTCGATTTGTTGAAGCTGTCGTATGTCATTTATTTCCAATAATAAATATATTTGTTTTGTTAAAAGAGATGTTAATTGTTTGTATGTTGTTGGAAGGCATGTAACTGGTCTGAAGATTTTCGGATTATTTGTGTCACTAATCCTGGGTAGAAGAAAGGTCATACCTTTGTCATCCATGCAGGAATTTTAGTGGAATTGTTAACCATTTCTTGAAGGTATTGGCTATATTTCTATGTGCTGAATTTAAATAATATAGCCAAAAGTTACGAATGATATGTATTCCTGGAAATGTTCATTTGTGTGCTTTTTCAGTTTACAGTTAATATCCTCAACTCGGATTCTAGCCCATGTCTGTTCTGATGTACTTTTCCTTCTTTCAATCACGTGAGCAATCCAGTCTGCTTTTTATTATGTTCTTTAGAGAAACCCATATTTCTTTCGTAGAACGGTATAACATCTTCAATTTTTGTGGAGGGTCGACCATTTCAATTCTTGTTTTACCTATTTCTTTGTAAAATTTCTTTGCATCGTCTTGAAAAATCTTGTTTTGTCAGTAGAGTCTTGATCTTTTCTCATAGCGTTTAATTCTTTGAGCCTTCAGTTCTATTGTCTGATATATTCTTTCCTTAGTTGATAGGATTAATGATTCCGGAATTTGTTGCATTTGCAAGATTACTGATTATTTCGATGACTGACGAATCTGTTAAAGAGTTTCTTTTGCGTACATATCTTAAAGCAACTACCGGAGAAATGTCTGTTTCGAATTTACGCTAGATTTTTAGTTGATTGAAGGTAAATGATTCAATTTTCTATTTCCAGTAAGTGAAATATTTTTTTGTATTTCACACAAAAATATTATTGATTAGAATCTAAAGGTTTGCATTTTTTTAATTTTTCAATTTTTCTCCCATTTATGTGCGATCGGGGCATTTGTAAACAAAACTCAATTCTTCGTTTTAAAACTTTCAAAAATAGAATAAAAATCTGCAACATAATCTTTAAAAAATGAGCAAATTTAATGTTGAATTAATCAGATTTACACAAGTATTACTTTTTATAGCATAACATTGAGAATAGAACTATTCTTTCTATACAGTGTTGTACATACTGGCCATTCCCTTGTATTTGACATATTGATGACAGCTCGACAGTTGTGGAGAAAGATAAGTGTATGGCGACTGGAAATTATAAAATTGTCAAAAATATTTCCGTTAAGAAACCGTGAAACGCATGACTTTTCATGGACGCACAGAAATTACCACACACAAAAAAGACTTCAAATAATTAAACATTATTGTAGAAATGCTATGGCTAGGTGATTTGTGTTAAACTTTCCAATTTTCGATTAGTAAATATAAGTCTTTGAAATGATTTGAAAATATTTTTTGAAACTTTATAAATTATTACAATTTCAAAAATTAAAACAGTTCTTTTAAAATTGCATTAATAACCGAATTTCTATTTTTTTAACCTATAATGTCACCAATTTGTTGAATTTTTAATCAAATGGGTGAGAAAAATGGTGGGAAAGATAATTGAATATTTACACTCTCCAATAAATTTTGCATTCAACTAATAAAACCAATTTTGACTATAAACTTTAATTTCGTAAAACCAGGAATGTGTTTTTACAGAGGATTGCTGGGAATACTATAGATATTCCTTTGTTTTAGGAAAAATGAAAATGAAGACGATATTTATACTTAATATCAGTTAGAGATTAAATTTACATATGAGAAAGAAGGATCGAAAAAGTTGGTGGTAAATTTATTGGAAAGAAATAGGAACAGAAAGAAACAGTATGAAACAATATTAACGAGATCGTGTAAATAAATGTCGGAACAAGGAGTTGGATAGATATTGAAAAAACAAAAGTTTTTAAGCGCTAAAAAAAGATAAGAATGTCGCGGAGAGCCATGATCGTTAATATCTTCAAGAACCATGGTATGTACAAGGTGTCAAAGATCAATGTTTTGCATCATCTGCCGACGTCAGCATGATCGTTGAATAAAAAGTCTTTGAATAACCTTTGGGAGAAAGGAAATCTAATAATGAATACTTAAGTAATTGGCAAAATCTGGTGAGAAATGAAAAGTTAATATAAAAATCTGCCAAACAACAAAAAACTGTAAGTAATTTTCTTTGAAATATCGAATACGTTAAAAGATATTTGACTTTTTGTTAGTCTATCAATAATTAAATCTGCACAATAACTAAATCACATATTTCATCATGATATTTTGACAAGTCTAAACGAAAAGACGTTTTCGAATCTTCTCATCTCAGGATCAAATATATAATTCTATTTGGAATTTTCAAAACAAAAACTCTTTTCTTTGCTTTCGTAAAATCCAATTCATTAAAGGTTAATGACGTATTAACACAGACACACATTGAAAAAATATCCGATTTAAAAATAAATACGAAATACTTAAAAGGCCTTTTGTAAAATAAATCTTAATAAATGACAAAGGCTGGTGGCTAGTCAATGTTTAAGCAGAAATAAATAAATTGGCACGAATAAATCATAAACATCTTATTAGAAATATGAAAAGAAGTAACATATTTTTGTCATATATAAATAATGATCAAACCCCTTCTTAACATTCCAAAGAGAATTCTTTATTGAAAAGTAATAATCCTTTCATAAGACAACAAAGGGAATTAAAGTAAGTCACGTAGATATTCTGCTATAAAAATCGGGCTCTCTCGCATCTAAGTCACTTTTTTTGACAACGTTCAACTGTTGAATCGTCAATTTGTGTTCCCACAACACAGCACCACAAAGTAAGTCAATACAATTATTATTATTGCTATTTCTTTGCATTTACATTTGTGAACAATTTTATATTCAGAGAATTTTGATAAAATAGGAATCTGAATTTCATGAAGGTTTATTTTTTCCGATGTTCTACCAATTACACTTTAAGTCAAACAATGTATATCATGTGTGTGTGTTTGTGTTTCTGTTTATTTGTGTATGTGTGTGTATGAGTGTGTGTATGTGTGTGTGTGTCTCATATATTTAAGGTCAACTTTCCACAGATTCTATATATATGGAGAAATAGGTCATTCTTGTACTGCAATAGAGAAATGTTTGTTTGGTAGCTACAGATGTAACAGGCTTCAACGTTCATGTCTCATTTCGGTCAATGGGAATCTTAAGATATTTGTGCGTAAATGAATGACACTAACCTGATAAGAAATTGAACTCGGCTCTGCTTTCCCACGCTGAACGTTTATTAATTACATCAACTGTATGTCCAACATTACAGCATATGATAATCGAAGTCATATATTTAGATATTTAGCGGATATGGCCGGAAAAGACAATTTATTTTTTGACGTAAGCAGGTAATAACAGAAAATAAATAAAATAAATAATGCTTTCAATTTAATTTTCGCCGTAAAATTTACTGAATGATCATGAAAAATATTAGTTATGACCAATAAATAAATTCAAGATAACTACCTTAACTATTGCGAATGATTGAGGGCCTGCAAATCTTTTTATACCATTATTATATAATATTAAATATTTTGAATATTTTTTACAGATCATCATGTCTGGAAAACTCATCTTTCTTTTGGCTCTCTGCGTCTTTACTGCCTTCGCAGGTACGAATAATTAATATATTTTAAGACATGCATAAAAGTTTTACATGTTTTATCAGATCTCTTTTAAATCTTTTTAATTGATCTGTAACTGCTTTGCCCAAAATATTCTTTTCCTGAAATTCTGAAAGAGATATCATGTAATATGTATAATATATATTGCAAATATAAAAAAAAATTATTAAATAATCACATTATATTCTACAGTGAAAAAATATTTTTAACTAAAACTATTATACTATTAATAATGTTTACGTTTCTTTTAAGTGAGCAACGTCATCGCAGAGGAACAGCAAGAAGGTTCTGGTGAAGATGTTCAAGTGACCGAGGAGACAGCCACAGAAGCTGCCGCCGATGCCGATGCTGAAGGCAGCAATGAGTCATAGACAATTGAAATACTAGACATGATTACTTTTCATTTTGTTATTGTAACATTTCAATGTACAAAATAAAAGTAGATTGTTGATTTGAATTTAACGTTTTGTCCTTATTTCTATCACTGATTTTAACATATCAAATGATTTGTAAAACTTATTTCGCTACCGACAGTGAATTTAGAAAAATATTGTTTATGAAATATACATTTCATTTGGACGGGAAAATGTGTGAGATTTTTATTAGTGTTCATTCTCATTTCATTTTTTTTTTTTATCTTGGGCCTCGAAATTATTAGTGTTAATAAAGCATCTGTGATTTCTGAAAAATTGTCAGTCCTTTCTCAAAATTAATCGCTTGAAACTAAATAACTCTTTAACATCGTTATTTCGTTGTAACACTGTAAGTGATTCGATTTTCACACAAGTTAAACGGATGTAGACGGACACTGGATTTGAACACAGGGTTAGGTATTTATAATATATCTATGCGTGCATATGTGATTATTCCCAAAAAACCATCCTTTTCTTCTTTACTTAGGAGGGGCTGAAAGAGAGAGAGAGAGAGAAAGAGAGAGAGAAAGAATGAGAGAGAAAAAAGAAAGAGAAAGTGAGAGCAGGAGGGGAAAGACACCGGGTTGGCCGAGAGTAGAGAGTCCGATAACAGAATTTTTCCGAGGAATCACTGTTATTATGAGATTTTTTTTCGCATGTTGCCGAATGAAAGGCTTCACCCGATTCACTGCTAATTTTGCTTTTCTCTCTTTGCACAATACTTTCAGTTCATTCGGAATCTATGTACTGATGAAGATAGCTAATGACACCGGTTTACTGTGTGGAATTTAGTTTTCTCTTATATTAGTTGTCTTAAATGAAATATGGAAGTGAGCCGTTGATTCCCATTAGTTTCCATAAATTCTGCACCATGCCACACAAGCAGTTGAATCATGTCATGTTGAGTGGAAGACCAACAAAAATCATTGTTACAACAAAGATGATCTGAAGGCAAGAATTATGGCAGCAATCGCCAACTTAAAAAAGGCAACTGTCCAGAAAAGTTGCAGGAGATTCTGAAGTCGTCTGGGGGCGATGGTTCAAGCCAATGACGATAATTTTCTGTGAATTTACTTTTTAATATTTCAAGATTTTTTCTGTAATTTTGGCTATTGACATTTTAAAAATCAGATGTCACAGTTACTTTCGTTATTTAAACAGAAAATATATTTATTGAAACCTAATTATGAATTTACATGAATTATATGTTTTAAGATATTTGCCTATATGGAAAAATGTTGAATTTCCGATGTTGAATTCAGTATAATCGTGTTTTAACAGGGAATGAAAGATGCTACACCAAAATATAAAGGCGCATTGAAATCTCTGAATTTAAGTAAAGTATAAAAAATCGGGAAAATATGGTTAGAAATAAAGGAAAATTTCTAGATTGTTATGTAATATCGGTCGCTATAAATGGCAGCGTACACTTGAATATCTGATGACGTAGAAATTTCAGGAAAAAGAAATCTGGTTCTACAGAGAATCACATCGTGTGAAAATAGGAGCAGCATCAAAAAAGCCAATGAAGAGTATCAATTTACATGCACGTTTAGAGATGGTATTTCTGGTACTAATCATAAACCCACTACATATATTGGCTTTACTACAACCCCGCTCTTCCGTAGACTTGTTGTCTTCTTTATGATCAGAGTCAAATTAAACAGCATTTTTAAAAGAAAACATAACATTGTAGTTAATATTAGACAGATTTTAGCAGATAACACAATAATTCTCACTCATACGCACAGTAAAATGTAACCTTCACGTATTGGAGGCCATATACATGAAATCAAATTAATAAAATCACATTTCAATTTGGTCAGAACACATAACATTTCATTTAGACATATAGTTCTGTTAAAGTTTCTTTATGTTAACGACCCTGTAACCTCTCTGAAGTTGGCTTACAACCAGCATAATGAAAAATGTATTCAAATTTTGGACAACTTTTGTCTGTATTTTTACCTAAAATTAAAGACAAATACATGATAATACGGCACATGATATATATATATATATATATATATATATGTAGTGGCTGAGTGCGCACACAAATACATATACACACATACTTTTATAAATAGGATTTAATTTAAAGTGATAAATAAAATTATTGTTTGAAAATTCAGAGTAACTTCACTTGATTTTATGTACTATATTTATGTACTATATAATTGTCAATCAAAGCCAAAAAGTTTCATAGTTGAAAATAGAGGGAGTCTTTTAGCAATTTCAAGGGCATATTGACCAATGTATATGATTGTTTTCATCATCTGGTTTATTAATTGTATTTCATATTTCTTTTTTTTCATCATAATCTGATTCCTGCTATGTCTCCACAACCTACTAAGTCTGCAGAAAGACATAAGTCAGTTAGTGGAGTGTTGTTATGGCTACATTTCATGAGTTTTTCATCTCACATATTATTCTTATTATGTCATTTTTCATTATAATTCGATTTCTGCTATGGTCGCACTACCGACCAAATCTGTGGGGAGACATTATGCAGGTCGTTTTGTGTTGTTATGGCTCCATTTCATATTTTAATATCTCTAGCGTTACATAGACAAAGGTTTCCTTAGTTTGTTGGCTTAATTGAACAAGATAATGTTTTTATATCTCTTAAGCTGGGGTTTCAGGCTTCTTTCAATATACAGTTTTGTTCCATTCTTTATCATTTCAAGTGCACCCACAGTCACTGTTATGATACTTGTTTTCAATTTCTACATTTTTCGCTTCCAATTTCCAGGTTTCTATATTTTTTTTTATATTACAATCCGCTCGACAATCCATATCAATTGATAAACAGGATTTTTTTGTTGGTTTTTAAAAATAACGTCCGGCCTATTTCATTTCTGTAACCGGTGCTGGGTGATGACTATACTAGTGTTTGTTTATATATTTCCATCGTGTTTGCACATTGTCCAGTGTAAATATTATCCCACTGCATCGCGGTGTTTTTATATTAATTTAGGGCAAGTACAGAACATCCTGAGATTAGATGGTCTATTGTTTCTTGGTATTTATCACAGAACCTGCATTTGTTCATCTGTTCACAAGCATTATGCCGTTTCCTCTGTTCAAAAGCATTATCCTTGCTTGGTTTTTTTTTCATATTTTTGCTGCAATAAGGTATTTATCTCAGAACCTGCATTTTTTTCATATTTTTGCTTCACTCAGGTATTTATCGCAGAACCTTCCTTTTTTTCATATTTTTGCTGCAATAAGGTATTTATCACAGAACCTGCATTTTTTCATATTTTTGCTTCAATGAGGTATTTATCACAGAATCTGCATTTTCAATCCTCATTATTATGTAAAATAAGGTATTATTATGTAAAATAAGGTATTTATCACAGAACCTGCATTTTTTCATATTTTTGCTGCAATAAGGTATTTATCACAGAACCTGCATTTTTTCATATTTTTGCTGCAATAAGGTATTCATCACAGAATCTGCATTTTTAATCCTCATTATTATGTAAAATAAGGTATTATTATGTAAAATAAGGTATTTATCACAGAACCTGCATTTTTTCATATTTTTGCTGCAATAAGGTATTTATCACAGAACCTGCATTTTTAATCCACATTATTATGTAAAATAAGGTATTATTATGTAAAATAAGGTATTTATCACGGAACCTGCAGTTTTTCATATTTTTGCTGCAATAAGGTATTTATCACAGAACCTGCATTTTTTCATATTTTTGCTTCAATGAGGTATTTATCACAGAATCTGCATTTTTTCATATTTTTGCTTCAATGAGGTATTTATCACAGAATCTGCATTTTCAATCCTCATTATTATGTAAAATGTTTGACTGAATGTTCCTTGTGAAAAGACTTTGGTCTTGCACAGCAAGAATAAAGACTTCAGATTCAGATTTTAATCCAGAAGCACGTAACCATCGATGGATATTAACTTTATGAACACTGGGTTTATTAGAAAGTTCTGGATATTTGCCATGCAGAGGTTTGTCTTGCCAGCGTTGTTTCATCTGTTCAAAAGCATTATCCTCGTTTTTTTATTTTTCATATTTTTGCTGCAATAATATTCTTGGTTTCTGTTTAGATTGTTTTACAGAATCTACTAAATAAAAATCTTCTTTGTATTTAGTGCCTTTTTTCATCATTGAGCATTTTTCTTTCTGTTTTCTTGTTGTTTAGCATTATCCAGTCCTTTGTTGTTTCTAGTAAGCCAATAGTTGTTGACTTCTATGAAAATTCTAGCTAAATATGACCTTTTCCTTCTTCTTTACGTGGGTATGTATATGCGGTCTACGTCAGCCTTTGGATGATGTATCTTATGTTTAGAAAGATGCTTTCTTGTCTTAGACTCTTTTTGTCTGATATCATTTAGAGTCCAGGGCAAGATTTTGAGGCTGTATTGAACCACTTGGATGGCAATGTTATTGATCTCTATAAATCTGTTTTGAGAATTCAATTCAGTTTTAATATCAATAGTGGCTTTGTATAGTACGCTTTGCGCACTATTTCTTTCATTTTTTTTTTTTTTGGCGAATTTTTTCAACTTCATTTAAAAATATGTAGCTATTAACTTCTTCTTGCTCTAAGACTTTTATTGTTACAGCATGGTCCAAACCAATTTACCAGGTTTGTTATAGTGATCCCCGTAACATTGTAGCTCTAGTACATTTATTCAGACTGAAATTTCTTTCAATATCTTCACTGAAGCATTTTACAGTTTGCAGAAGTCCTTCTAGCTCATTGTCATTCTTAGCATACAACTTAAATCACCTATGTAAAATAGATGGCTTATTTTGGGGGGCTATTTTATAACCACATTCTGTCTTGCTAAGTTGACTAGTTGATGCTATTACTGATACGCAAAATAATAAGAGAGACAAAGAGTCACCTTGAAATATACCCCTGTTGTTTATTTCAACAGACTTATAGGTTCCATTTATATGAGTGAGGTAAAGGGTTGTTTTCGATGTCAACATAGATTGTCTGATGAAATTGATGATGACTGGTGATACCTTGTACATATTTAAAATCTTTAAGTTCCAGTGATACACTATTGAATGACTAACGATATTCTACCAAGGCAGTGCAAAGATTTATCTTTGCATTAAAGCAGGTTTCCAAAATCATCATGTTAATAAATAATTGGTGTTTACATCTGTATCAGACACGTTTGCACGCTATTTGTTGAAGCTGTAGTATGTCATTTCTTTCCAGTAATAAATATATTTGTTTTGATGTTAATGTCACTAATTTGTGTCACGATACTTTTTTTGAATTTCTATATTTTTCTCTTTCAATTTCCAGCTTTCTATATATTTTTTATATTACAATCCGCTCGACAATCCATATCAATTAATAAACAGTATTTTTTGTTGGTTTTTAAAAGTAACGTCCGGCCTATTTCAGTTCTGTAACCGATGCTGGGTGATGTTTATACTAGTGTTTGTTGATATATTTCCATAGTGTTTGTAAATATTATCACACGCCATATTAATAAATAATTGGTCTTTACATCTGTAACAGACACATTTGCACTCTATTTGTTCAAGCGGTAGTATGTCATTTCTTTCCAAGAATAAATATATTTGTTTTGTTAAAATAGATGTTAATGTTTGTATGTTGTCGGAAAGCATGTATCTGGTCTGTAGATTTTCGGATATTTGTGTCACTATTCCTGGGTAGAAGAAAGGTAATTCCATTGGTCATCCAGGCAGGAATTCATATAGAATTGTTAACAAGTTTTGGCTAGATTTCTATGTGCTGCATTTAAATAATATAGCCAAAAGTTAGACATTCTACTTTTAACTGGAAATGTTCAATTGTGTGCTTTTTCAGTTGACATTTAATATCCTCTACTCTGATTCCAGCCAGTGTCTGTTCTGATTTATTTTTCATTCGTTCAATCACTTGCGCAATCCAGTATGCTTCTTTGTTATGTTTTTTAGGGCAAGCGCATATTTTTTTCCTAGAACTTTTTTTAAAATCATTTCAACCCGAGCAAGGCAGAAATGCCACTGATGAGCGGGGGGTGTGGGGCTATGTAAAAAGATTAATTAGAAAAGATTGAGGAGTACAAACGAGTTAGAAAGGAGCAATCGAAAGTTGAGAATACAGGTGCGATATCAGATACAAAGGTGGAGAGAAGAGGAAGGATATACGGGGATGGGGAGAGAGCTACAGTCCAGTGGTTAATACATGAGTATTGACATTGCATTTAAATTTCTGGAGGTTGTAGCCGTCAGGAAAGCAAGAATATGGGAGCGAGTTCCACAGGCAGGAAGTGCGAGAGAAGAAACTGCAGGAGTAGAATTATCGTCTGCATTTCTCTAACCTGACTGTGAATGGGTGGGACACAGTTGCCAGTTTGGTGGCAGGAGTAAACACCTGTTGAGCAGTCACCAGTGACTTAAGTTCGTCCGAGCAGATGCCATGAAAGTATTTATAGAATAGACATAGGGAGGCCACTTTTCGACGAAGTGGCTGCAGTCAAGCCGCCAGATCAGTACCTATCACATTACAAATACTCCTTTGGAGCCGAGAACACTGAGGAGAGCAGCAGGGGCGCCTGACCATAAATGGCAGCAGTACTCCATGCACAGACGGATGGTTGACTTGTATATATGCAGAATGTATTCAGGCGGGAAAAACATCCTGGATAGTGACCCAAACTTCTTAGCAGTAGATTTAGCTATGGATTCGATATAATGGTTCCATTTGAGGTCTGAGGAGAGGATAAGGCCGAGGAGTTATAATGTATTAATCTCAGGGAGAATCGCTTGGTCCATGCTTATGGGAGGCAGGAGAGATTGCCTGTGATGTTTGACAGTCAACAGCATTGAAGTTGACAAGCCAGTTCTTGATTCCCCAATTTTTCACAGAGTGTAGATCCCATTCAAGGTCAGCAGCGAGATTATGTCTCTCCGCCACGACAGATTTCTTACTGGTGCGGGAGTATATTGTGGTGTCATCTGCGTAGATGCCTACTTAGGATTTGATCTCATCTCATAATCACCCTACCTATGGGGTGGTGTTCGCGGACGTAGACACCCAGCCCATGCATATGGAGATTGGAATAGCTACATTCTTATGGTTTTCTTAGAAATTTTGTGTAATTTAACTGTGATCGTAAAGAAGACAACACGTCTACGGAAGAGCGGGGATGTAGTAAAGCCAATATATGTAGTGGGTTTATTATTAGTATCCGAGATACCATCTCTGAACGGACATGTAAATTGATACTCTACATTGGTTTTTTTATGCTGCTCCTATTTTCACACGATGTGATTCTCTGTAGAAACAGATTTCTTTCTCCTGAATTTTCTACTTCATCTGTGATCAGATATTCAAGTGTACGCTGCCATTTATAGCGACCGATATTACATAACAGTCTAGAAATTTTTCCTTTGTTTCTAACGATATTTTCCCGATTCTTTATACTTTACTTAGTTTTAGAGATTTCAATGCGCCTTCATATTTTCGTGTAGCATCTTTCATTTCCTGTTAAAATACTTCCAACATATTTATCACACAGATTAGATGATTTCATATAACAGAAATGTAGTCTTTTTTGCTTTTTTTTATCCCAAGAAAGTTACCCGGGTCCGATACTCAGAACTGTATATTGAGCAAATCTGACAATCATATGAAATGCCTTCAGGAAAGTCTTCCACTCTGTCACGCACTGAAAATACTCTGAATTCAACATCGAAAATGCACCATTTTTTGATATACGGCAAATATCTTAAAACATATATATATCATGTAAATTCATAATTAGGTTTCAATAAATATATTTTATTTTTAAATAACGAAAGTAACTGTGACATCTGATCTTTAAAATATCAATAGCCAAAATTACAGAAAAGATCTTGAAATATTAAAAAGTAAATTTACAGAAAATTATCGTCATTGGCTTGAACCATGGCCTGCAGACAACTTCAGAATCTCCTGCAACTTTTCTGGACAGTTGCCTTTTTGAAGTTGGTGATTGCTGCCATAATTCTTGCCTTCAGATCATCTATGATGTAACAATGATTTTTGTTGTGCTCTCACTCAACATGACATGGTTCAACTGCATGTGTGGCATGGTGCAGAATACTGTCGCCAGACATACAGTTTTTCATCAGCCATTGTCTCGACACAAAACAACACCTCCAACTTAAATCAATTAATGTAGTCTTTCGAGTTCAGTCCAAGACCTTCTCCAAGAAATTCAGTAGTTCTTTTCTCATCAGATTGATCATGAGTTTTGCATACATTCATAATCACTATTCTACACATATAAATAAACAGAGCTGTTGTCATATTGAGTCCCACCCGGAAATATTTGTATTGAATTTTCCGGCTCGAATGCCAAGCAGTACAATATGCTATTTCCAAATTTCTAGTGAAATGAATTGTGTCATGGTGCTTTTTTCTCATAAAAAGGTGCCCAACTGACCGTTCTACACAGTGAATTGGGCGCGTATCATGATATGCGCCAAAAAGTCTGCCGACTTCCACCGAACGCCAATAGGCCAGAGGTAGAGTCGGCGATGGACGCCATTTCGTTCGGGTGTCTAACCGTACTGATAAGCTGTGATACGGCGAAACTGATATGTGTGCGATGCCAATATATATATATATATATATATATACATATATGCATATACGTTTGGGTGTGTGTATGTGAATGCATTGTGCATCTTCTTATTTCAGTGTTGTGTATGAAATGCTTCTATGTTTGAAAGATTTTGAAATTAGATTATTTTGTATATTTTCATCCTTTCTTCCATCTCATTAATGTGTTAGGATATCATGGATATATTAACGCCTATAGAGGACTTTGAATAGTTGAGAATACCAATATATTTTCTCTCTTTTCAAGCACTCCGTTAATAATAATAATACTACTCTAATATTGTTCTGAATTCACTTTTTATTATTTATCTAATTGACATATAGAAACAACACTAAAACAATCATAAACATAACATAAGAATTTATGGAAACTAATGGGAATCAATGGCTCATTTTCCTATTTCATTTAAGACAACAAATATTAGAGAAAACTAAATTCCACAGAGTTAACAGGTGTCACTAACTATCATCATCAGTACATAGATTCCAAATGAACTGAAAGTATTGTGCAAAGAGAGAAAAGCAAAATTGGTGGAGAATCAGGTGAAGCTTTCGATTCGTCAACATGAGAAAAAATCTCATAATAACTGTGAAACACTCTGTGTTCGGACTTTACTCTCGGCCACCCCGGAGTCTATTCCCTTCCTGCTCTCACTTTCTCTTTCTTTTTTTCTCTCTCTGTTTCTTTCTCTCTCTCTCCTTCTCTCTCTCTTTCTGAGCCCCTCCTAAGAAAAGAAGAAACGGTTAATCTTTTGTGGAAAATAAAATTATTTCCAAATAAATTATCCCTCGGTTCAAATCCAGTATCCGTCTATATCCGTTTAACGTGTGTGCAAATAGAACTATTTACAGTGTTACAACGGTATAAAGATGTTTAAAGAGTTATTTAGTTTCAAGCGATTAATTTTTTATGTTCTCGAATAATTTGTCTTTAGAGATATGTCATCAATGATTTTTATGCGTTCATTGCGATTAATCTGGGCACACAGTTTAATAATATATTTTTTAAAGTCCACGAAATATAGACCATTTGAGAAAGGACTGACAATTTTTCACAAATCACAGATGCTTTATTAACACCAATAAATTAGAGGCCCAACATAACGGAAAACAAAAATTGAAATGAGAATGAACACTAATAAAATTCTGACACATTTTCATGTCGAAATGAAACAATAAATATTTCATAAACAATATTTCTCTAAATTCACTGTCGGTGCCGAAATAAGTTTTACAAATCATTTGATATGTTAAAATCAGTGATAGAAATAAGGACAAATCGTTAAATTCAAATCAACAATCTACTTTTATTTTGCACATTGAAATGTTACAATAACAAAATGAAAAGTAATCATGTCCAATATTTCAATTGTCTATGACTCATTGCCGCCTTCAGCATCGGCATCGGCGGCAGCTTCTGTGGCTGTCTCCTCAGTCACTTGAACATCTTCACCAGAAGCTTCTTGCTGTTCCTCTGCGATGACGTTGCTTACTGAAAAGAAACAAAAACATTATTAATAACATAATAGTTTTAGTTAAAAAATATTTTTCACTGTAGAATGTAATGTGATTATTTATTAAATTTGTTTTTATATTTGCAATATATATTCTACGTATTAAATGAAATCTCTTTCAGAATTTCTGAAAAGAACATTTTGGGCGAAGCAGTTACAGTTCAGTTAAAAAATTTAAAAGAAAACTGAAAAAATATGTAAAATATTTATGCATAACTTAAAATATATTAATTATTCGTACCTGCGAAGGCAGTAAAGACGCAGAGAGCCAAAAGAAAGATGAGTTTTCCAGACATGATGATCTGTAAAAAATATTCAAAATAATTAATAATATATAATAATGGTAGAAAAAGATTTGCAGGCCCTCACTCATTTGCAATAGTTAAGGTAGTTATATTGAAGTTCTTTATAGGTAATAACTAATAATGAAATATTTTGATTGACATTCGTTGCCAAATTCTTAACTATTCATTATTATAATGCCTTTCTCACAATGGTTATTCAAAGACTTTTTATTCAAAGATCATGTTGATGTCGGCAGATGATGCAAAACCTTGAGCTTTGACGCCTTGTACATACCATGTTCTTGAAGGTATTAACGATCATGGCTAGCCGCGACATTCTTATCTTTTTAGCGCTTAAAAACTTTTGTATTTTCAATATCAATCCAACTCCTTGTTCCGACATTTATTTACACGATCTCGTTAATATTGTTTCATACTGTTTCTTTCTGTTCCTATTTCTTTCCAATAAATTTACCGCCAATTTTTTCGATCCTTCTTTAAGTATAAATATCGTCTTCATTTTCATTTTTCTTAAAACAAAGGAATATCTATAGTATTCCCAGTACTCCTCTGTAAAAACACATTCCTGGTTTTACGAAATTAAAGTTTATAGTCAAAATTGGTTTTTTTAGTTGAATGCAAAATTTATTGGAGAGTGTAAATAATCAATTATCTTTCCCACCATTTTTCTCAGCCAGTTGATAAAAAATGCTATTCCTCAATACCCCCACTAATCAACGAGTTTGAGGTCCTCAGCTCCTCAGCGGACAAGGCTGAATGCTTTGCCCGTAGATTCTCGACCAATTCGTATATGGATTCGTCTGGAGACCAGACAACCGATTTACCAACTAGAACTGAGGCCAAATTGAATGACGTTCACATCACGCCCTCGCTGATTTCTACCATAATATCAATATTTGACCCTCACAAACTGAGTGGTGGGGACGGAATCCCAATTATAGCCTTGAAGAAATGTGCCCCTGAACTCTCCACTGTCCTTTCTACGCTCTACAACCTCTGCCTATCTTCCTCCTTATTTCCTGCCTGTTGGAAGTCTTCTTCTCTGGTTCCAATATTCAAGAACAATGGTGAACACTCGGACCCCGCAAATTACCGCCCTATCAGAGTTCTTCCGATCTTCGGCAAAGTGTTCGACGTCATTATCAACGCCGAGGTCGTTCAGCATTTCACGACCCACGAGCTCCTATCGGACAAACAGTATGGCTTCCACTTCACCAGGTCTACTGCTGATATGCTCTCGACAAGAATGGTGAAACCCGAACTGTCGCTCTGGATATCTCTAAAGCATTCGACAGAGTATGGCATGCCGGCCTTCTACGGAAACTGCGAAGCTACGGCATGACTGGACTTTTGTTGGACTTCATCCAGTCATTCCTCTCCAACCGCACACTGAAGATGGTTTTAAACGGACATGCCACCCAGAACTACCCTACAAACGCGGGTGTCCCCCAAGGCTCTATCCTAGGTCCTACGCTCTTTCTATTCTACATCAATGTTCTCCCCGATGCCATAAGATCACAAGCAGGTGTTGATGACAAGGCGAACCTCGCGACTGGGCTTGAAAAGGACCTCCAATCAGTGTTGGATTGGGGTAGGAAATGGTTCGTAAAATTCAATTCAAAAACGAAGCTGCTGTCAATTAACCACCACAGACTACCGCAAAACCTCGTATTAGCATGGAACAGGCATGCCGCCCAGAGAGTAAAACACTACGCCTGCTTGGCCTGACACTCTCAGCGGACCTCAAGTGGAATGACTACGTCGAATCCATTGCTAAATCCACTGCTATGAAAGCCGGCTCTCTGTGCAGGTCCCGGAAATTCTTTCCGCCTGAATCTCTCCTTCACTTATACAAATCAACCATCCGCCCGTGTTTTGAATACTGTTGCCACATCTGGTGGGGTGACCCTGCTATTCTCCTCGGGCTTCTTGACAAACTACAGCGAAGAATCTGTAATGTGATTGATACCGACTTAGCTGACCGCCTGCAGTCACTCTCTAACCGGCGTGCCGTGGCTTCCTCTGCGCAGGAATTTAAATGTAAAGTCAATAGACATCTCCTAACACACTAACCCTCCCATTCTCTCCAAATCTCCACCTATGTACATCCTAACTCGTCTATCGCCCTGTGTAACCCCCTGCGCTATAGTGGCTGTGGAATGCCTTGCTTGGGGTGATATGATTTAAAAACAAACAAAAGCTGTGACATTATTGAATTAGTTAAGACTCTTTTTGCTTTAATAAACAATATATATTAAAGACATTATAGACTAAAAAAATAGAAATTCGGTTATTAATGCAATTTTAAAAGATGTTTTAGATGTTTGGCTGTTACGTTATAAATTAAAGACTATATTTACGAATAGAAAATTGGAAATTTTAACACAAATCATCGAGCCATCTAGCCCATATTGTTTTCCTAGAACTGTATAACATCTTCCATTTCTGTGGAGGGACGGTCATTTCAATTCTTGTTTTGCCTCTTTCCCTGTAAACTTTTTTACATCGTTTTGAAAAATCTTGTTTTGTCTGCAGAGTTTTGATCTTTTCTCATAGCCTTTAGTTATATTGTCTGATTTATTTTTTCCTTAGTTGATAGGATTAGTGATTCCTGAATTTATTGTATTGCGAATATTACTGATCATTTCGATGACTGACGAATCTGTTAAAAAGTTTCTTTTGTGCACATATCTTAAAGCAACGACCGTAGAAATATCTGTGACGAATTTACGCTAGATTTTTAGTTGATTGAAGGTAACCCAACTTAAGCAGGTACATCTACTCATTTTCGTAAACCAACATTTAATTTGAAATTTTAGAAATAAAAATATTCTTGAAACTTTTGTTTTAGATTATATTGAAAGGTAAATGATTCAATTTTCTATTTCCATTAAGTGAAATAGTTTTGTGTATTTCAAACAAAAATATTATTGATTAGAATCTGAAAGTTTGTAATTTTTTTTTTAATTTTTCAATTTTCTACCATTTTTGTGCGATTGAAGCATTTGAAAAAAAATCAATTCTTGGTTTGAAAACTTTCAAAATTAGAATATAAATCTGTAACATATAATTGTTAGAAAGTTAGCAAATTTAATGTTGAATTAATCAGATTTACACAAGTATTACTTCTTTATGGCATAAAATTGAGAATAAAATTATTTCTTATAGACAGTGCTGTACATTCTGGCCATTCCCTTGTATTTGACATATTGATGACATCTCGACAGTTGTCGGGAAAGATAAGTGTATGGCGTCTGGAAAATATAAAATTGTCAAAATCATTTTCAGTAACAAACCGTGAAATACATGACATTCTCATGGACACAGAGAAATTAGCACATGCAGAAAAAATATATTCAAATAATTATAAATTTAACAATTATTGTAAAAATGCGATGGCTCGACGATTGTTTTAAACTTTCCAATTTTCGATTAGTAAATATAGTCTTTAATTAATAACGTAACAGCCCAACACCTAAAAGTCTTTAAAATTATTTGACAATATGTTTTGAAACTTTATAAATAATTACAATTTCAAGAAATAAACAGTTCTTTTAAAATTGCATTAATAATCGAATTTCTATTTTTTTATTTTATAATGTCTTTAATATATATTGTTTATTAAAGCAAAAAGAGGCTTAACTAATTAAATAATGTCATAATTTTATTGCATTTTTTATCAAATGGGTGAGCAAAATGGTGGGAAAGATAATTGAATATTTACACTCTCCAGTAAATTTTGCGTTCAACTAATAAAACCAATTTTGACTATAAACTTTAATTTCGTAAAACCAGGAATGTGTTTTTTTTTTGCTGGGAATACTATAGATATTCCTTTGATTTATGAAAAATGAAAATGAAGACGATATTTATACTTAATATCAGTTAGAGATTAAATTTAGATATGAGAAAGAAGGATCGAAAAAATTGGCGGTAAATTTATTGGAAAGAAATAGGAACAGAAAGAAACAGTATGAAACAATATTAACGAGATCGTGTAAATAAATGTTGGACGAAGTAGTTGGATAGATATTGAAAAGACAAAACTTTTTAAGCTCTAAAGAAAGATAAAAATGTCGTGGAGAGCCATGATCGTTAATATCTTCAAGAACCACGGTATGGACAAGGAGTCAAAGACGGACACTGGATTTGAACACATGGATACGTATTTGGAATATATCTATGCGTTCATATATGTTTATTCCCCAAACAATCAACCTTTTCTTCTTTTCTTAGGAGGGGCTGAGAAAGAGTGAGAGAGAAAGAGAGAGAAAGAAAGAGAGAGAGAAAAAAGAAAGAGAAAGTGATAGCAGGAGGGGAATAGACACCGGTTTGGCCGACAGTTGAGATTCCGAACACAGAGTGTTTCCGGGGAATCACTGTTATTATGAGATTTTTTATCTCATGTTGACGAATGAAAGGCTTCACCTGATTTTCGACTAATTATGCGTTTCTCTCTTTGCACAAAACTTTCAGTTCATTTGCAATCTATGTACTGATGAAGATAGCTAGTGACACGTGCTAACTGTGTGGAATTTCGTTTTCTCTAATGTTAGTTGTCTTAAATGAAATATGAAAGTGAGTCATTGATTACCATTAGTTTCCATACCTTCTGCACCATGCCACACAAGCAGCTGAATAAAGTCATGTTGAGTGAAAGACCAACAGAAATCATTGTTACAACAAAGATGATCTGAAGGCAGGAATTATGGCAGCAATCACCATCTTAAAAAAGGCAACTGTCCAGAAAAGTTGCAGAAGATTGTGAAGTCGTCTGGGGGCGATGGTTCAACCAATGACGATAATTCTCTGTAAATTTACTTAATATTTCAAGATCTTTTCTGTAAATTTGGTTATTGATATTTTTAAAATCAGATGTAACAGTTACTTCCGTTATTCAAACATAAAATATATTTATTGAAACCTAATTATGAATTTATATGAATTATATGTTTTAAGATATAGTAAAATGTAACCTTCAGATATTGGAGGCCATATACATTAAATCAAATTAATAAAATCACATTTCAATCTGGTCAGAACACATTACATTTCATTTAGACATATAGTTCTGTTAACGTTTCTTTATGTTAACGACCCTGTAACCTCTCTGAAGTTGGCTTACAACCAGCATAATGAAATAAGTATTCAAATGTTGGACAACTTTTGTCTGTATTTTTACCTAAATTTAAAGACAAATACTGTGTATGGAACGGCACATGATTAAACATAATAGACATTCATTTTCTGTTATGTTTATTAGTTCTTATATATATATATATATATATATATATATATATATATATATATATATATATATATGCTGTGGGTGATTGTGCACACAAATACATATACACACTTACTTTTATATATAAGTTTTAATTTAAAGAGATAAATAAAATCGTTGTTTGTTAATTCAGAGTAACTTCCCTAGAGTTTCACAAGCGGCGTGGAAATATTTATGTACTATATAATTGTCAAAGACCAAATGTTGCATAGATGAAAATAGAGGGAGTCTTTTAGCAATTTGAAGGGCATGTTGACCAATGTATATGATTGTTTTTCTCATATTGGTTTATTAATTGTATTTCATATTACTTTATTTTCATCATTATCTGATTTCTGCTATGTTTCCACAACCTACCATGTCTGCAGAAAGACATAACTCAGTTAGTGCTGTGTTGCTATGGCTATATTTCATTTATTTCATTTCCCATGTTATTCTTTTTATGTCATTTTTCATTAGACTTCGATTTCTGCTATGGGCGCACTACCAATCAAGTCTGTAGGGAGACATTAAGCAGCTCGTATTGTGTTGTTATAGCTCCATTTCGTATTTTTAATATCGACCTAACATCTCTAGCGTTTTCATAGACAAAAGTGTCCTTACTTTGTGGGCTGTATTGAACAAGATCATTTTTGCATATCTCTTAAGCTGGGGTTTCCAGTGATTCTTTCAATGTATTTTTTTGTTCCGTTCTTTATCATTTCAAGTGCTCCCACATTCACTGTTACGATATTTGTTTTCAATGTCTACATTTTTCTCTTTCAATTTCCAGGTTTCTATTGTTCTGTTTCTTATTTTATTTTCCACACACACACACACACACACACACACACTCAATAAAAATTAATTCACACCACGTGTATCTCAAAAAAATACAATTGCGCGGAAATTCACTCCTTACCATACCCTGAGGTGTCAGAAACAAGGACGGCGCACCCAAAAGTTCGAACGTAGTGGAAAGCACACCACGTGGTCAAAAATCTGATTTATTGATCAATCAGGGCTCGACATAAGAAACCCATTTCTTAATCTCCCCGGAGCCTCACCATTCAGATATAAGGAAGGTAGAAACTCTCAACAGACTAGAGGGAACAGCGACTGGCTGACACCAAAAAGTCACACGGACAGCTTCGTGCACACAGACAGAGAATTCAGCAGTTCACACAACAGGCAGTATCACGTCTCAGTGAACATTCTTTCACACTCTCTTTCTCTCATCTCGCTCGCTACACATCGTCCTACCTTTCCCTCTCATATTCCCAGTTCCTTTCTTTCTTTCTTTCTTTCTTTTTACAGCTTTACGGACAATTTCATTTTTGAACAAAAAAAATAATTCTTTTATATTTTTTACGAAATAAACAAAAGGTTTTTTACTTTATTTGTAGTGCATTTTTCTTTTTATTATTTGTTTGAGGGACTTCTTAGCACCCTCTACACGATATATTTTTTTATATTACAATCCGCGAGACAATCAATAAACATCTGTTACAGACCACGTTTGCACTCTATTTGTTCAAGCTATAGTATGTCATTTCTTTTTTTTTAATCGTGTCACCGATAGGTGGGACCTAGTTGCCAATCTAGTATCTCGTGAAAATTCATATCTAGGGGGCACCAGTGATTTAAGTTCGTCAGAGCAGAAGCCATGAATGTATTTATAGAAGAGGCACAGGGAAGCCAATAGTTGTTTATTTGTATGAAAATTCTTGCTGAATAAGACCTTTTCCTCCTTCTTTAAGGGGGTATGTATATGCGGTCTACGTCAGCTTTTGTATGATGTATCTGATGTTTAGAAAGTTGTCTTGTCTGAGAATACTTTCGTCTGATGTCGTTTAGAGTCCAGTTCAAGATGTTGAGGCTGTATTGGACCACTTGGATGGCAAGGTTATTAATGTCCATCAATTTGTTTTGAGAATTCAATTATGTTTTTAATATCAGTCGTAGCCTTGTATAGTACTATTTACGCACGATGTCTTTCATTTTTTATGGCGAATTTTTTCACTCTCATTTAAACATATGTAGCTATAAGCTTCTTCTAGCTTTATGCTTGTATTGTTACAGCATGGTCCAAGCCAATTTGTAGTGATCCTTTTAAAACTCTAGCACATTTATTCAAACTGAATGTTATTCCAATATCTTCACTGAAGCATTTAACAGTTTGCAAAAGACCTTCTAGCTCATTGTCATTCTTAGAATACAACTTAAATCATCTATGTAAAATAGATGGCTTATTTTCTTTTGAGCTATTTTATAACCACATTCTGTCTTGTTGACTAATTGATGCTATTCCTGATATGCAAAATAGTAAGAGAGACAAAGAGTCACCTTGAAATATACATCTGTTGTTTATTTCACCAGAGTTATAAGTTCCGTTTATATGATTGAGGTAAAGTGTTGTTTTCGATGTCAACATACATTGTTTGATGAAATTGATGATGACTGCTGATACCTTGTACATATTTAAAATCTTTAAGTTCCAGTAATGTAATACACTATTGAATGCCTTACGATAATCTATCAAGGCAGTACCAAGATTTACATTTGCATAGAAGCAGGTTTCCAAAATCACCCTATTAATAAATAATTGATATTTACATCTGTAAAAGACCATGTTTGCACACTTTTTTTCAAGCTGTAGTATGTCATTTCTTTCTAATAATAAATATATCTGTTTTGTTAAAATAGATGTTAATAGTTTGCATTTTGTCGGAAAGCATGTAACTGGTCTGTAGTTTTTCGTATTATTTGTGTCACGAATCTTGGATAGATGCATCCATGCAGGAATTTTAGTGGAATTGTTAACAATTTCTTGAAGTTCTTTGGCTAGATTTCTGTGCTGCATTTAAATAATATAGCCAAAACTTAGGAATTTCATTTATTCCTGGACATGTACAATTATGAGATTTTTCAGTTGACATTTAACAGCCTCTACTCTGATTCCAGCTCATGTCTGTACTGATTTATTTTTCATTCTTTCAATCACATGCGCAATCCAGTTTGCTTCTTTGTTATGTTTTTATGGCAAGCCCATATTGTTTTCCTACAACTGTATGTCATCTAAGATTTCTGTGGAGGGACGGTCATTTCAATTCTTGTTTTACCTATTTCTCTGTAAAATTGCTTTGCATCGGTTTGAAAAATCGTGTTTTGTCTGTAGAGTCTTGGACTTTTCTCATAGCCTTCAGTTCTGTTGTCTGATTTATTTTTTCCTTAGTTGATAGGATTCAATACAAATATTTCCGTGTGGGTCTCAATATGAGAACAGCGTAGTTTATTTCGAAAGAGTTTGGATGTGCAGAATAGTGATTATGAATGTATGTAAACCTCACTCTGATCAATCTGATGTGAAAAGAACTTGTGAATTTCTTGCTGAAGGCCTTGGACTGAACTCGAAAACTACGTCAAGTGATTTAAGTTGGTAGTGTTGTTCTGTGTCCAGACAATGGCTGATGAAAAACCGTATATGTGGTAACAGCATTCTGCACCATGCCACACAAGCAGTTGAATCATGTCATGTTGAGTGAGAGACCAACAAAAATCATTGTTACAACAAAGATGATCTGAAGGCAAGAATTATGGCGGCAATCACCAACTTAAAAAAGGCAAAAAAAAACACTTAAAATACTTAAATATTATTTTTCTTTCGTTGAACTTTACCAAGAACTCCGAGATGTATCAGTGGCACCCGTGATGTATCAATGACAGCAGTATTCAATACCATGGTTGACGGTAGATTTACATATGTGCAATATATATGTCTTTATTTATTTTTACGTTCAAAATATTAAATTGGTTACCAAACAACAGTACAAATAAAGAAATATTCTTTGAACAATTTTACACATAAATATAGTCTCTCTCTCTCTCTCTCTCTCTCTCTCTCTCTCTCTCTCTCTCTCTCTCTCTCTCTCTCTCTCTCTCTGGTGTCACGTTAGAATTTCTTGTAAGTAGGCAATCATCGGATTTCATAGACATGGAGGAATGTATCATTACCCTACAGCTCTAACTAACTGAATGTTGTTACCGGCGGATGTGATACACTTCAGAGATCATATCTCATTTTGATTAACGATTGCCAAAAGATATTTAAACGTAAATGAATGTAACACACCCGACCAGAATTTGAACTCGGCTCGGATTTCTTACTTTGAGCTTTTATCCATTACACCAGCAGCACATCCAAGTTTGATACATATCTATCTATTAATCAGACTCAACTTTGTTAATTCCGGCGACCAAACGAGAAGTAGAGTTTCAACGGAATCTGACGGAGTACACACACTCAATATCAAAATAAAACTACCATTATCTTATTCTCTTGCAACCAAATTCCCTAAAATAAACATGATGTACAAGGCTTTTAAAAAGTGATTCCATATATATGACACTAAATCAATGAAAAATACATAGGTATCCATCAAAAAACTTTCGAAATATTTACTCACTCAAATTTGCAAATAATGCAATACTTCTAAACTTCTGCACCGTTACAAAAACAAATTATATCGTTCCTGAATTCCTTTGTCGCGTTTGTGATGTCATCTCCAGTATCAAAATCATGAAAGAACAGTAAATTCTTAGACTGATTACTCATACACCACACTATATCGTAGATTGAAATGTCCCCTGTCAAAGTTTAGTGCAATTCATTCATATATTGTTCTTCAAAACGCAAACAACCAAATTACACCTTTTATCATCACAATTGTTCGTAGACAGCAGCAAATAAAGAGTGGAATAAATCGAAACAATTATTACAGAAAAGACACAAGCTGCATTGAATATCTTATACATTGGAAATTGTTTATAATCTTTCAGTAAAGATATTTGAATCCATTTTTCACATGACATCATATATAACGTTCGTATATTTGAACTGAATTCAATTGTAGCGTTCAAATAGTTAAAAATACATACAAGTAAAATATTGCCTGTCAAAGTAAAAATATTCATTTAATTCTGATTACAGAGACCATCGAAAATACACGAACAAATTCAAAAAACAAACATCAAAGTTGCAAATTTTCATCATAATTTTTAAATAGATTTGTTTATGATAGAATTGAAATAAATGTAACACAGATGTATTCCACTTTGACTTGCATCAAGAAAGTCATGAGAAGAGATGGATACATGTTCTTGTTATGAAGAATCTCAGCATTTTATTTTCTGGGTGAATTAATGATGTAGGTAAATAGTTAAATACATTTCTTGAAATCAACATTTTTAAATCAAACTATGACTAATTTGAAGTATATTTTATTATCTATCATGACAATATACACGATGAAATATGGCCACGTTTGATGTTTTTGTTGCCTGTGCCTATGGTGACTGGTTTCCTGCTTCATCAAATGGAATGTCAGCAGCTGATTCCTATTCAGCTACGTGATATTGATAATTGTATTTGACGTTTGCTCAATGTTGCCGGCAGCAAACTCTCCCTTTCTTTACATTGTATAGGTGATGGGTGTTGAAGTTGAGTTTTTGTCCGTTGAAAGTTGGCTTGCCGTATACGGATAATCCCAAACAGAGAAGGACTTCACTAATTACTATGGGCGCCATTTTATGTAACAGTGGAAAGAAATGGAAAGGAGAAACAGGCCACCCACTTAAAGTAAGGGTACAAGAACATCGCAAGTGCGTAACACGAGAGGGGATGAAACAAATCAAGCGTAGTTGACCACATATGGAGTGGGAAAGGGCATTAGCGCTCCCTATGAAGTTGGAATAATAGATAGAGAATGCTTCTATAAACTACGTAAACTTAAAGAATCAGCACATATGATAGGCTACAAATATTTCCTAAGCCGATCAAACATCAAGATGAACAAAACATGGGAACAAGTAATACGTAGTGACAGAGACAAACATTATTGTCAAAAATACCTGAATTATAGACAAAGTCTGAAGGAAATTATAAATGTTGGTTTTTATTCTTATCAAAATAATTATTTAATGAAAATAATTCGAATTTACCTCAACTTTAACACATTATATTTCAAGATTTAAGTTCATCTGCATAAAAATATTCTATTTTCTCAAAAGGTGTACTTTGGGAAAATTTGGTAAAATTTAGTTTACTTTAAAATACATCATGTTAATATCTGTGTGAGAACAATTCTGGTATTCATATTCATATCATCCTAGTTTAAACTATTACACTTTTTTGAGTTTTTAAGAATTTAATCATATGATGAATTTCTTTAATTCTCTTTGAAAAGATATTCTCTTATTTATTCGCTTTTCTAAAAAGTCTTCGATCAGAGTAATCAGTTGTATAAATCTGACAGTTTAGATATTTCTAACAGGCTTTGACCTAATGCATGACATCTATACAAATAAGTGTCTCAAACTTACAAGGATAAAACACAAAATAAAAAAGTCTGATATTTTTGGAAAATTCAGTAAAATTTAGTTTCGGCCTTTTCTTGTTTATTCATTTAATAGCCAGATAATTATAAATCTTTTCTGAAACGGACATTATCACAAATAAATAAAATTATTGGCTTCATGAAAGTTTTTATAATTTCAAAAGCTTGTTGTAACGTATAAGACATATTGCATTTGCAGTCCGTAAGTTTACGCTCAAACAAACATATGTGCTTGCATAATCTCAATGGTAAAAACGATGGACCAGCTATTGGTAGCACATAGCTAAATGTAAATATGTAATATGTGTTATATTTGCAATATATATACCAAATGTATCACATTAATGATATCAGTGATATTTAATCTACGTAAGAAAAACTAATGTACGCATTCACAAATTACATCTTATATCCGGTGGAAATGATTCAAATTCAAAGACATTCATGTCTAGGTGTATTAAACATTTATTTCACTCAAATTTGTACGAAAAATAAAAGACTGCAGTTTCAATGAACATTTGACATTTATGAAAATTTAAACGGAGAAATGTGTCAATGTCTTTTTCTTCCTATGTCTACAGTGACTATGTTCCAAATGCATCACTGGGGACATCTGTAACTGTTTCATCATTTACTATGGCCTTAATGCCTTGATCACAACGAAATGGAGATGGGTTGGGTTTTCATTAACAGCTTGCTTCACTATGTCTAAAAGAATGTAAATTAATTACGGTATTAACACATATAGTATTAAACTGTGTGCGCAGATTCAATTTTCTGTGTCTTAATAATTTACTCAACTTCTGGAACGAGACTTTCGCTATGTCAATTCGCCTTCGGATCTCAGTGTCACACTTTCTGTCTTCTGTTAGAGCACTTTCCAATTATTTTAATTTTTGTACCAGCTCGATTTTTGTATCCCCCACCTGTATTTGCCATTTGGGGCTGCTTTGTTGCTGATGACCATGCATTCGGTTTTCTTGCAGTTTAATTGCAGTTCTTTCTTGTCACTCTAATCAGCTACCCTCTGTAGGAGGTCTTGTAGTTACTTTTCCGTGTCCGCTATCTGCACTATATCACCTGGGTACATTATGTTGTTAAAATTGTGGCCTCCGATGACAAACCTTTGTCTTACGCCCCTTTCTATCTTTGCGAAGGAGAAGGAGAAATAAAGAAAGCAGCACGAATAAGAACTTGAGAAGGGTGTAAATACGGGCCGCTTGGGCAATAGTGCCTGGTTAGCGGTTAACAAATTCTGTTACATTCTGCTGGATTGACTGTTCTTTACTCCCATGTTCATCTGATTGCATCGCCCGGAAAATGTGTACCAATAAGCAACTCGGATCGCATGGTTAGCTTTCAACGCAAATTCATTAGAAACATGAAATAGTGCATTGAAATTTAATTTGCTGTTTTCAGAAAATCTCTCTCCTTCCATTGTTTAATAAATATTTTCACACTTGCTTCGGAAATTTGCAAACAGCGAAGCAAAGAAGGTTATTTTAATTTTGTACTCACCACAAGGACTTGGAGACTTGACATTCACAGGATATGTTCAAGGCACGAATGACAGTGAGAAGTAGCAAATAATCTGCCTGAAACGCTTGTGTACATGGCCGGCAGAACAAAGATTAGGAAATATAGCAAAAAGACAAAATTTACTAAGAGTTACAAATAACAGGAAATTGTTAAGAAATTGCTATCAAATACTGCATTCTTTCATAATACGATGAGAGAGAAAATAGTATATATATATATGTATATATATATATATATATATATATATATATTTACATCATTCTCAGTGATGTTTACATACATACTACTCTCCCGCCAATTAATATTAAATCCACTATTTTAAAAAATTTATTATTATTAGCATGCACCACTCAAGCATTCTTTCATGATCCCTAGGCAATATTTATGCTCAAATGGATGGTATTGTGATGGGATCTCCTTTAGATCAATCCGTGCTCAAAATCACATTAGAATTTAATATTAATCTCCTTTAAATCCCCCTCTTTTCTAATTATTATATGGCACATTAAAAAATAAAATACTTAATGACACGAATAAAACCCATATATATATATATATATATAGATGTAAGATACATAAATGACAAAATTGAAAGTCACTCCATCCTCAAATTTACATTAGAATTTAATATTAATAATAAAATTCTATTCCTGAATGTATTTATTTATTCCGGCACTCATAGATTTACAAGTTTTCTATATAGGAATACAAATAGCATAAACTCATATCTTCCTAATGATAATAGTGATTAACCCAAAGATATAAGTTAGATGTGATAAAAAACTTCATTCAACGCATACAAATAATACCTTCTTCCTATGTCATATTCTATAAAGAATTACACAACATTAAACATTTTTTTAAATGGATTTCCTAAATCTGTCATTGATCATCGAACTGAAATGTATAAAATGCATTTATACTCTGGAAATTTAGGTTCCTGAATTTAGATTTATGTACTCTCTCACATAATTCTTGTAGATTATATTTTTTGCTTTTTGATTACGTGAGAGAAATTCATGAAGATATTTCACAGAATAGCCCAATTATTTTTATTACAAGGCTTTTTAGCGAAAAAGTTCGACTCATAAAAGGGTCAGAATAAATTTCACTTTTTTACGATTTAGGTTTACAGAAATTCATTAAAAATCTATCAAACAATTATTAAACTATATAAATACTGGTGACTTAATTGTTTCCACTCGTAAAGTCAGTTTTAAAACAAAGAATTTATTTCATGCTTTTTTTTTTCATTATTATTGTAGGTGGAATTACAACTATAAGAAATGTTTATTGCCATATGTTCCTTGTCTTTGTTGAAGTTGTTTTAACCCTGACTGAGTAAATTGTTCATTATCGTTTTAAATGTATAAACATCGTTTTCAAAAGATACACCGAAAGTGTCCTTTATAATCCGGATGTCACAATTAAAGTAGTTTCATTATTTTACACATCGATTTTAATTAAGAATTGATTGATTCAATTAGTAGGAAAATCTAGCAAATATGTTTCTGCTGATTTGGTTTCCTTTAGAGATTTGACATTCTCTTATCATAAGACCCTGTGTGCAGGCGGAAATGAGTGGTTACATTCACGCGGTCAGTAGTAGATGTGTATAAATGCTTTTCTATTTTTGCGATACAGATGATTGGGGTGTCAACACCTCGTCTAATCTAAACTTATTTGTAAATGGAACTTTGTCTGTGTGTGTGTATGTGTGAGTGTGTCTGTGTGTGTGCCTGTTAACAATAGACTCCGAAACGGCTGAACCGATTTTCGTGAAGATTCAAGCGTCTGCGAGTGTTCTTAGCTAGGTTTTGTGTCGAGGTACCCCCGATAAATATCGAAAATCGTTTCATAGAAGGAGTGGTTCGATTTTAATCAAATTTGATACACTCATAGACAAAGATAAGAAACGATATTCCGAAGTTTCAAGGTGCATTTCTTACAATAGTGCTGAAAATCGAATATATATATATATATATATATATATATATATATAAGGCAAGATGTTTATGCGTGAGTCTGTTTATCTGTCTGTATGTCCTTTATACAAATTCACAATTTTTATCCGATTCTCAACAAACTTCACACAAATATTCTTTAGACTTTTTCTGAGCTCTAGGACGATGGATTAGTTTTAAAGCTTTCATTACAACAGAGCAACGCCGGCCTATACTGCGAGTAAATTTATATTACCGAGACTAGTAACCAACAAACGTAAATATTATCTGGAGATAAATGTAGAACAAGAAGAAAATTCTAGGGTGTGTTGAGGTCAAATTAGTGACCGGTTTGTGTTGTATCAATTTCATCATATATCTAGAGGGAAATTTACGACTAGACTAAGTTCGTGTTCATATATAATAGGTATTTGTAGTGTGTAGCAAGGTGTGAATATTTGATTGATACATGATATTTCTACACACTATCAAAGATCTCAAACGACGGAAGAACTTTGTTTTTACCAGAATTTATTATCGGTGTGCACGATATTAACAACCTAAGATACGCTAATAACACGCCTTTAATGACATGTACGAAAAGAAAACAACAGGTATCCCAAAAAATTTTCAGAAACGGAAAGCGAGAAGAAAGGACTAATCACAGATTGTATGAAGAAAGAATGTATAGTTGTCATCAAGTAAAAATGACCAAGATACGAGCCAGGAATTGGAATTGTCAAAATCAAAAAATTAAAGAAATTTAAATATTATTTTAATGGACAGAAGAAATGTGACATAGAAATCTGAAACCGCATTGGAATGGCAAAAAAATAGCCATTCAAAGACTAAAGAAAGTGTTAAGAAGTAGAACACAGTTTCATTAGAAGCAAAGAAAAGAGTGCAGAACTGCCATGTAATATAAATACTCCTATATGGCAATGATTGATGGACAACTTTCATAAAAGAAACAAATAAATTAAAGCAACAGGGATAAGTTTCTACAGAGGAGTGCTGGGAATACTATAGATATGCCTTTGTCTTAAGAAAAATGAAAATGATATTTATGCTTAAATTCAGTAAGCCATGAAATGAGAAAGAAGGATGAAAAATTAGGCGGTAAATATATCGGAAAGAAAGAGGGACAGAGGGAAATAGTATGAAACAACAACAACAAGATGGTGTAAATAAATGTCGGAACAGGGAGTTGGATAGATATTAAAAAGACACACGTTGTTTAGCGCTATGAAAGATAAGAATGTTGCGGTGAGCCATGATCGTTAACGTCTTCAATGATCACGGCACATAAAAAGAGTCACATTTCAAGTTTTACATCATATGCCGTCGTCAGCATGATCGTCAAGTATTTTTAATCATATTTGCAAAAAGGGCATCTAATAAGCGATAGTTAAGAATTTGGCAACGACTATTAATAAAAATTTGGTGAGAAATTAAATTAAATATAAAAATCTGCCAAACAACAAATAAATAGAAACAAGTTTCTTTGAAATATCGAATAAGTGAAAAAATATATTTATATCTTGTTAATAGATCAATAATTATATCTGTAATATTTTTTTTTTCAATACAAAAAAAAACTTCACTGGGTTTTTCATATTTTTTTATCTCCCTCACAACCCTAGCGTTACATCGACAAAGTTCTCCTCAGTCTAATTTTTGTATACCTCTTAAGCTGGGTTTTCCAGGGATACATTCAATGTGTTTTTTGTTCCATTTTTTATCATTTCAAGTGCACCACACTCACTGTTACGATACTTGTTTTCAATTTCTACATTTTTCTCTTTCAATTTCCAGCTTTTTATATATTTTTTTATATTACAATCCGCTCGACAATCCATATCAATTAATAAGCAAGATTTTTTTTTGGTTTTTGAAAATAACGTCAGTGCTACTTCATTTCTGTAACCGGTGCTGGGTGATGTTTATAACAGTGTTTGTTTATATATTTCCATAGTGTTTACACATTGTCCTATGTAAATATTATCTTACCCCATGGCGATGATTTTCATATTAATTTATGGCAAGTACAGAACATCCTGAGATTAGATGGTCTACTGTTTCATGGTATTTATCACGGAAACTGCATTTTGAATCTACATTATTATGTAAAATATTTGCCTAAATGTTCCTAGTGAGAAGACTTCGGTCTTGCGCAAAAAGAATAAAGACTTCAAATTCAGATTTTAATCCAGATACACGTAACCATCGATGGGTATTAACTTTATGAACATTGGGTTTTAGATATAAGTTCTGGATATTCGCCATGCAGAGGTTTCTCTTGCCTGCGTTGTTTCATAAGTTCAAGAGCTTTATCTTTGCCTATTTTTTTCATATTTTTGCTGCAATAATATTCTTGGTTTCTGTTTAGATTGTTTTACAGAATCTACTAAATAAAAATCGTCTTTGTATTTATTGCCTTCTTTCATCACTGAATATTTTTTCTTTCTGTTTTCATGTTGTTTAGCATTATCCTGTCCTTTGTTGTTTCTAGTTATGTTAGTAAGCCAATAGTTGTTGACTTGTATGACAATTCTAGCTGAAGAAGCCCTCTTCCTTCATATTTACGGGGTGTGTATATGCGGTCTACGTCAGCATTTGGATGATGTATCTTATGTTTAGAAAGTATCTTAGAATCCTTTCGTCTGATATCGTTTAGAGTCCAGTTCAAGATGATGATGGTGAGGCTGTATTGGACCACTTGGAAGGCAACTATATTGAAGACCATAAAACTCTTTTGAGAATTCAATTCAGTTTTTAATATCAGTCGTAGCCTTGTATAGTAGTCTTTACGCACTATATCTTTCGTTTCTTATAGTGAATCCTTTCACTCTCATTTACACAGATGTATTTATATTCTTCTTCGTGCTCTAAGACTTTTATTGTTACAACATGGTCCAAGCCAATTTACCAGGTTTGTTGTAGTGATCCTCGTAAAACTGTAGCTCTAGCACATTTATTCAAACTGAATTTTATTCCAATATCTTCACTAAAGCATTTTACAGTCGTTCTAGCTCATTGTTATTCTTAGCATACAACTTTAATCATCTATGTAAAATAGATGGTTTATTTTCTTTTGAGCTATTTTATAACCACATTCTGTCTTGTTAAGTCGACTGGTTAATGGTATTAATGATATGGAAAATAATAAGAGAGACAAATTATCATCTTGAAATATACCTCTGTTGTTTTTTTACCAGACTTATAGGTTCCATTTATATGATTGACGTAAAGTTTTGTTTTCCATATCAACATACATTGTTTGATGAAATTGATGATGACTGGTGATACCTTGTAAATATTAATATATTGATGTTCCAGAAATATAATTCAGTATTGAATGTCTTGCGATGATCTATCAATGCAGGAATTTATATGGAATTGTTTTACAATTTCTTGAAGATTATGGCTAGTTTTCTATGTGCTGCATTTAAATAATATAGCCAAAAGTTAGGAATTTTATTTATTCCTGGAAATGTTCAATTGTGTGCTTTTTCACTTTTCATTTAACATCCTCTACTCTGATTCCAGGCCATGTGTTCTGATTTATTTTTCATTCGTTCAATCACTTGCGCAATCCGGTTTGATTATTTGTTATGTTCTTTAGGGCAAGCTCATATATTTATCCTAGAACTTTTTTTTAAATCATTTCACCCCGAGCATGGCAGAAATGCCAATGATGAGCAGGAGGTACATAACTGTAAAAAGATTAATTAGAAAAGATTGAGGAGTACAAACTAGTTAGAAAGGAGCAATCGAAGGTTGAGAATACAGGTGCGATGACAGATACAAAGGTGGAGAGAAGGTGAAGGATATGCGGCGGTTGGGAGAGAGAGCTAGAGTCCAGTGGAAAGCAAGAATATGGGAGCGAGTTCCACGGCTGGAAATGCGAGAGAAGAAGCTGCAGGAGTAGAATTATCGTCTGCATTTGTCTAACCTGACTGTGAATGGGTGGGACCCAGTTGTCTGTCTGGTTGCACGAGTAAACACCTGTTGAGGAGGCACCAGTGACCGAGCAGATGCCATGAGAGTATTTATAGAACAGACAAATGGAGGCCACATTTCGACGGTGGGGAAGTGGCTGCAGTCGAGCCGCCAGATCGGTACCTATCTCATAACAAACCCTCCTTCGCCTGTCGAGAACACTGAGGGGAGCTGCAGGGGCGCCTGACCATGAATGGCAGCAGTACTCCATGCACGGACGGATGGTTGACTTGTATATATGCAGAATGTATTCAGGCGGGAAAAACATCCTGGATCGACAAAGTGACCCAAATTTATGGATTCGATATAATGGTTCCATTTGAGGTCTGAGGAGAGGGTAAGGCCGAGGAGGTGTAGTGTATTGGTCTTACGAAGAATCGCTTGGTCCATGCTTATGGGAGGCAGGAAAGGTTGCCTGTGATGTTTGACAGACAACAGCTTGGTTTTAGACGAATTGAAATTGACAAGCAACATCTTGCATCAATTTGCCACAGAGTGTAGATCCCGCTCAAGGTCAGCAGCGAGATTATGTCTGTCCGCCACGACAGGTTTCTTACTGGTGCGGGAGTATATTTTGGTGTCATCTGCGTAGATGCCTACTTGGGACTTGATGTCATTTGGGAGGTCGTTGATGAAAATAAGGAAAAGCGTCGGGCCCAGGATAGACCCTGTGGGACACCAGCATTCGTGCTGTAGGATGAAGAGGCATGCCCATTCAAAACAACCTTCATTTTGCGGTTATTTAAAAGAGATTGGATTAGGTCAAGCAGGCGACCGGTAATACCGTAACCCTGTAGCTTGCATAAGAGGCCAGAGTGCCAAAACCTATCAAAAGCCAGATCAACCGCGGAGAGCCTCGTCAGACTCATCAAGGACCTGGAGCATGTACTCCGTTACGGTTGTTAGCAAGTCGGCCGTGGACCTGGCAAAGCGGAAGTCAGATTGCCTGTCAGAGAAGAGTTTGTGTGCAGTAAGATGTTGAACAATTTTAACATTGATTATGGCCTCGAACACTTTCCCGAATTTCGGTAGAAGATAGATAGGGCGATAGTTGGATGGGTCCGAGTGTTCACCAGGAGTTTTAAATACAGGAACAAGTGAAGAGAACTTCAAGCATGCAGGAAAGCAGGAAGCAGAAAGGCAGTAGTTAAAAGGTTTAGAGAGGTCAGGGAAATGTTCAGGAGAGCACCTCTTAAGGACTATCACCGGTATTCCATCGCCTCCACTCGCCTTATGTACGTCGTGCAGTTTGGCCTCAGTTATAATAGTGAAGTTGGGTGGGTGTACTCCAGATGAGTCAAATGTAGATTTGGATGAGAATCTGCGGGCAAAGCACTCAGCTTTGTCCGCAGATGACGTGAGATCCTCAGATTCATGGATTAAAGGAGGTATTGAGGAATTGCTTTTGTTCAGCACTCGTTTGCAACACCTCCAATAGTCCTTGGAACCGAACTTCTCTCAGTAATGAACGTTTGGCGTCATTTAGGGTTCTCTTGCACTCATTGCGAGCAGACGTGAATAGGCGACAATTGTGATCAGATGACTGTCTCCGAAATAGACGGAAATAATGGTTCCACTGGGCAATGGCGGCTGAGCAGGCAGGAGAGAACCACAGAGAGGAATGTGGTTTTAGGCAATACTTCCTGGTGGGTATGAAGGCGTCAATGCCAACTTTCACACATGACGAGACCTCAGAGGCACAGTCATCAACTAGTAGATCGAACACTTTTCCCCAAGGGACGTCGCAGAGGAAATCGCGAAAGGCATCCCAGTCAGCTTTTTGATATAGGTAGGAGATCCTATAGGTAGGGGACTCCTGGGGGTGAATGAGAGTGGAAAGAAATACTGAGAGAGACAACAGCGTGTTCGGAGTTGCCGAGAGAGCAAAGCTGCGTGATTTGACAGGCGTCAGGCGCAGAGGTGAAACATATATCTAGTAGTGAGGAATGACCCGAGGGAGTGTTTTGGAATCGAGTGGGGAAGTCCACCACTTGCGTAAGAGTTTGGGAAATAGCGATGTTCCTGGCGTGAATGCCCGCTGGATCAGTAACAGCGTTTTCAAGCCACTCAGAGTGAAGGGCGTTGTGGTCTCCGAATACAAATATGTGGGCGGATGGGTGATAGGAAATAACCTTATCTATGTCGTCAGCAATGCAAAGTAGGGAGCAGTCGGGAGAGGATGGAGAATGGTAAAGAAAGGATAGGTAACTAACAGAACTGAGGATAGACAGGCGGAGACATATGTATTCATGATCAGTAGATTCAAGTGAAGTCACACTACCTACGGGGAGGTGTTCGCTGACGTAGACACCCAGCCCATGCATGTGGACAGTGGAATGGTTACATTGTTATGTTTTTCTCAGAAATGTTGTTTAATTTAACTCTGATCGTACAGAAAACAACACGGCTACGGAAAAGCGGGGTTGTAGTAAAGCCAATATATGTCGTGGGTTGATGATTAGTTCCAGACATGCCGTCTTTAAAACCTGTAGAACCAGATTTTTTTTCTTGAATTTTCTACTTTTCTGTGATCAGATATTCAAGTGTACACTGCCATTTATAGCGACCGATATTACATAACAGTCTAGAAATGTTTCCTTTGTTTCTAACGATATTTTCCCGATTCTTTATACTTTACTTAATTTTATAGATTTCAATGCGCCTTCATATTTTGGTGTAGCATCTTTCATTCCCTGTTAAAACACCTCCAAGATATTTATCACACATATTAGATGATTTCCTAGACCAGAAATATCGTCTTTTTTGTTGTTTTTATCGAATGAATGTTACCCGGGTCCGATACTCAGAACTGTTTATTGAGCAAATCTGACAATAATATGAAATGCCTTCAGGAAAGTCTTCCGATCTGTCAGGAGCTAAAAATATTCTGAATTCAACATTGGAAATTCACCATATTTTCAAATACGGCAAATATCTTAAAACATATATAAGTCATGCAAATTCATAATTAGGTTTCAATAAATATATTTTATGTTTGAATAACAAAAGTAACTGTGACATCTGATTTTAAAAATATCAATAGCCAAAATTACAGAAAAGATCTTGAAATATTAAAAAGTAAATTTACAGAAAATTATCGTCATTTGCTTGAACCATCGCCCCCAGACGACTTCAGAATCTCCTGCAACTTTTCTGGACAGATGCCTTTTTTAAGTAGGTGATTGCTGTCATAATTCTTGCCTTCAGATCATCTTTGTTGTAACAATGATTTTTGTTGGTCTCTTACTCAACATGACATGATTCAACTGCTCTTGTGTGGCATGGTTCAGAATGCTGTTGCCAGACATACGGTTTTTCATCAGCCATTGTGTCGACAGAGAACAACACAATCAACATAAATCACTTGATGTAGTCTTTCGAGTTCAGTCCAAAGCCTTCACCAGGAAATTCAAAAGTTCTTTTCTCATCAGATTGATCAGAGTGAGTTTTACATACATTCATAATCACTATTCTACACATATAAATAAACTGAGCTGTTCTCATATTGAGACCCACTCGGAAATATTTGTATTGAATTTTCCGGCTCGAATGCCAAGGAGTACATTATGCTATTTCCAAATTTCTAGTGAAATGAATTGTGTCATGGGGCTTTTTTCTCATAAAAAGGTGCCCAACTGACCGTTCTACACAGTGAATTGGGCGCGTATAATGATATGCGCTAAAAAGTCTGCCTACCTCCACCAAACGCCCATAGCCCAGAAGTAGAGTCGCAGACTGAAGCCATTTCGGTCGGGTTTCAATCCTGGGTAAAAAAGCAATCGGAGTCTAACCGTACTAATGAGCTGTGATACGGCGAAACAGATCTGTCTGCGGATAACAATATATATATATATATATATATGTATATATATATATATATATATATATATAGGTTTGGGTGTGTGTGTGTGTGTGTTTGTGTATATATATGTGTGTGTGTGTTTGAGTGCATTGTGCATCTTCTTATTTCAGTGTTGTGCATAAAATGCTTAAATGTTTGAAAGATTTTGAAATTAGATAATTTTGTATATTTTCATCCTTTCTTCCATCTCATTAATGTGTTAGGATATCATGGATATATTAACGCCTATAGTGGACTTTGAATAGTTGAGAATACCATTATATTTTCTCTCTTTTCAAGCACTCCATTAATAATAATAATGCTACTTTAATATTGTTCGGAATGCACTTTTTATTATTTATCGAATGGACATATAGAAACAACACTAAAACAATCATTAACATAACATAAGAATTTATGGAAACTAATGGTAATCAATGGCTCATATTCATATTTCATTTAAGACAACTAATATTAGAGAAAACTAAATTCCACACAGTTAACACGTGTCACTAGCTATCTTCCTCAGTACGTAGATTCCAAATGAACTGAAAGTATTGTGCAAAGAGAGAAAAGCAAAATTAGTGGAGAATCGAGTGAAGCCTTCCATTTGGCCAATATGAGAAAAATAAATCTCATAATAACAGTGATTCCTCAGAAACACTCTGTGTTCGGATTCTCTACTGTCGGCCAACCCGGTGTCTATTCCCTTCCTGTTCTCACTTTCTTTTTCTTTTATCTCTCTCTCTTTCTCTCTCTCTCTCTCTCTCTCTTTCTCTCTCTCTCTCTCTCTCTCTTTCTCAGCCCCTCATAAGCCAAGAAGAAAAAGTTGATTTTTCGGGGAACAACACTATATGCACGCATATATATCTTACAAATACCTATCCCTGGGATCGAATCCAGTGTCCGTCTATATCCGTTTAATGTGTCTGCAAATAGAATCACTTACAGAGTTTCAAGGAAATAAAGATGTTTAAAGAATTATTTAGTTTCAAGCGATTAATGTTTGATGTTCTTGAATAATGTTTCTTTAGAGATATATCATCAATGATTTTTATGCGTTCATTGCGATTAATCTGGGCACACAGTTTAATAATATATTTGTTAAAGTCCACGAATTATAGTCCATTTGAGAAAGGACTGACAATTTTTCACAAATCACAGATGCTTTATTAACACCAATAATTTAGAGGCCCAACATAACAAAAAAATAAAAACAAATGAAATGAAAATGAACACTGATAAAATTCTCACACATTTTACTGTCCAAATGAAAAGTATATTTCATAAACAATATGTCTCTAAAACCAATGTCGGTGTCGATATAAGTTTTACAAATCATTTGATATGTTAAAATCAGTGATAGAAATAAGGACAAAACGTTAAATTCAAATCAACGATCTACTTTTATTTTGCACACTGAAATATTACAATAGCAAAATGAAAAGTAATCATGTCCAGTATTTCAATTGTCTATGACTCATTGCTGCCTTCAGCATCGGCATCAGCGGCAGCTTCTGTGGCTGTCTCCTCAGTCACTTGAACATCTTCACCAGAAGCTTCTTGCTGTTCCTCTGCGATGACGTTGCTTACTGAAAAGAAACAAAAACGTTATTAATAATATATTAGATTTAGTTAAATATTTTTTCACTGTAGAATGTAATGTGATTATTTAATAAATTTGTTTTTATATTTGCAATATATATTCTACATATTAGATGAAATCTCTTTCAGAATTTCTGAAAAGAACATTTTGGGCGAAGCAGTTACAGTTCAGTTAATAAATTTAAAAATACTGATAATATATGTAAAATATTTATGCATAACTTAAAATATATTAATTATTCGTACCTGCGAAGGCAGTAAAGACGCAGAGAGCCAAAAGAAAGATGAGTTTTCCAGACATGATGATCTGTAAAAAATATTCAAAATAATTAATAATATATAATAATGGTATAAAAATTTTGCAGGCCCTCACTCATTCGCAATAGTTAAGGTAGTTATCTTGAATTTCTTTATAGGTAATAACTAATATTTTTCATTATAATTTAGTAATATGTAGGGCGACTTTTATATTGAAAGCATTATTGATTATATTTATTATCTGTTAGCAATTGCTTACGTCAAAAAAGTAAATTGTCCTTTCCGGCCATATCCGGTAAATATCTAAACATATGACTTCGTTTACCATGTGCTGTAATGTTGGACATGCAGTTGATGTAATCAATAAACGTTCAGCGTGGGAAAGCAGAGCCGGGTTCAATTTCTTATTAGGTTAGTGTCATTCATTTACGCACAAATTTCTTAAGCCTCCCATTGACCGAAATGAGACATGAACGATGAAGTCTGTCATATTCGTAGCTACCAATAAAAATTTGAGTATTGCAGTACAAAAATGACCTATTTCTCCATATATATGGAATCTGTGGAAAGTGGACGTTAAATATAGGATACACACATACAAACACACACAAATAAACAGAAACACAAACACACACACATGATATTCATTGATTTGATTTAAAATTTAATTGGTAAGACATCAGAAAAAATAAAGCTTCACGAAATTCAGATTACTATTTTATCAAAACTTTGTGAATATAAAATTGTTCACAAATGTAAATGTAAAGAAATAGCGATAATAATAATTGTATTGACTTACTTTGTGGTGCTGTGTTGTGGGAAGACAAATTGACGATTCAACAGTTGAACGTTGTCAAAGAAAGTGACTTAGATGTGAGAGAGCCCGATTTTTATAGCAGAATATCTACGTGACTTACTTTATTTCTCTTTGTTGTCTTATGAAAGGATTAGTACATTTCCATAAAGAATTCTCTTTTTAATGTTAAGAAGGGGTTTAATCTTTACTTATTTATGACAAAAATATGTTTTAGTTCATTTCATATTTCAAATAAATTGTTTATGTTTTTTTCATGCCGTGTTTCTTTATTTCTGCTTCAACCTTGACGAGCCACCAGCCTTTGTCATTTATTAAGATTATTTTATCAAAGGACATTTAAGTATTACTTATTTATTCTTAAAGCAGATATTTTTCAATGTATGTCTACGTTAATACGTCATTAACCTTTAATGAATTGAATTTTACGAAAGCATAGTAAAGAGTTTTTGTTTTGAAAATTCTAAGTAGAACTATATATTGGATTCTCAGATAAAAAGATTCGAAAATGTCTTCTCGTTTAGACTTGCCAAAATATCATGAATAAATATTTGATTTAGTTATTTTGCAGATTTAATTATTGAAAGACTAACAAAAAATCAAATATCTTTTAACTTATTCGATATTTCAAAGAAACTTGCTTACTTTTTTTGCTGTTTGGCAGATTTTTATATTAACTTTTCATTTCTCACCAGATTTTGATTGACATTCGTTGCCAAATTCTTAACTGTTCATTATTAGATTGCCTTTCTCCCAAAGGTTATTCAAAGTCTTTTTATTCAACGATCATGCTGACGTCAGCAGATGATGCAAAACATTGATCATTGACGCCTTGTACATACCATGGTTCTTGAAGATATTAACGATCATGGCTCTCCGCGACATTCATATGTTTTTAGCGCTTAAAAACTTTTGTCTTTTCAATATCCATCCAACTCTTGGTTCCGATATTTATTTACACTATCTCGTAAACGTTGTTTCATATTGTTTCTTTCTGTTCCTATTTCTTTCCAATAAATTTACCAGTAATTTTTTCAATCCTTCTTTCTCGTATCTAAATTTAATCTCTAACTTATATTATATATAAATATCGTTTTCTTTTTCATTTTTCTTGAAACAAAGGAATATCCATAGTATTCCCAGTACTCCTCTGTAAAAACACATTCCTTGTTTTACGAAATTAAAGCTTATAATCAAAATTGGTTTTATTAGTTGAACGCAAAATTTATTGGAAAGTGTAAATAGTCAATTATCTTTCCCACCATTTTGCTCAGCCATTTGATAAAAGATGCTATTCCTCAATACCCCCACTAATCAACGAGTTTGAAGTCCTCAGCTCCTCAGCGGACAAGGCTGAATGCTTTGCCCGTAGATTCTCGACCAATTCGTATCTGGATTCGTCTGGAGACCAGACACCCGATTTCCCATCTAGAACTGAAGCCCACTTGAATGAAATCCACATCACGCCCTCGCTGATTTCTAGCATAATATCAAAACTTGATCCTCACAAAGCGAGTGGTGGGGACGGAATCCCAATCATAGTCTTGAAGAAATGTACCCCTGAACTCTCCATTATCCTTTCTAAGCTCTACAAAGTCTGCCTATCTTCCTCCTACTTTCCTGCCTGTTGGAAGTCTTCTCCTCTGGTTCCAATATTCAAGAACACTGGTGAACCCTTGGACCCCGCAAATTACCGCCCTATCAGCCTTCTTCCGATCATCGGCAAAGTGTTCGAAGCCATTATCAATGCCGAGGTCGTTCAGCATCTCACGGCCCACGAGCTTCTATCGTATAAACAGTATGGCTTCCGCTTCACCAAGTCTACTGCTGATATGCTAACTACCATCACCGAGTATATATACCAGGCTCTCGACAAGAATGGTGAAGACCGAACTGTCGCACTGGATATCGCTAAAGCATTCGACAGAGTATGGCATGCCGGCCTTCTACGGAAACTGCGAAGCTACTGCATTACTGGACGTTTTTTTTACTTCAACCAGCCATTCCTCTCCAACCGCACACTGAAAGTGGTTTTAAACGGACATGTGTCCCAGAACTATCCTACAAACGCTGGTGTCACCCAAGGCTCTATCCTAGGTCCTACGCTCTTTCTAATCTACATCAGTGTTCTCCCCGATGCCATAATATCACAAGCTGGCATGTACGCCGATGATACCACAGTATGCGCTCGCCTCGATTAAGAATCTGGTGTTGATGACAAGGCGAACCTCGTGGCTGAGCTTGAAAAGGACTTCCAATCCGTGGTAGATTGGGGTAGGAAATGGCTCGTAAAATTCAATTCTTCCAAAACGAAGCTGCTTTCAATTAACCACCACAGACTACCGCACCTCCCTCCCATTAGCATGGAACAGGCATGCCGCCCAGAGAGTAAAACACTACGCCTGCTTGTCCTGACACTCTCAGCGGACCTCAAGTGGAATGACTACGTCGAATCCATTGCTAAATCCGCTGCTATGAATGTCGGCTCTCTGTGCAGGGCCCGGAAACACACTAACACACTAACCCTCCCATTCTCTCCAACTCTCCACCTATGTACATCCTATCTCTTCTATCGCCCTGTGTAACCCCCTGCGCTAGAGTGGCAGTGGAATGCCTGACTTGGGGTGACATGATTTAAAAACAAAAATGACTGTAACATTATTTAATTAGTTAAGCCTCTTTTTGCTTTAATAAACAATATATATTAAAGACATTATTGATTAAAAAAATAGAAATTCTGTTATTAATGCAATTTTTATAGAACTATTTTCATTTTTGAAATTGTAATGATTCATAAAGATTCAAAAAATATTTTCAAATTATTTCAAAGACTTTTAGTTGTTGGGCTGTTACGTTATAAATTATAGACTATATTTACTAATAGAAAATTGGAAATTTTAACACAAATCATCGAGCCATCCAGCCCATATTGTTTTCCTAGAATTGTATAACATCTTACCATTTCTGTGGAGTGACGGGCATTTCCATTCTTGTCTTACCTCTTTCCCTGTAAACTTTTTTCCATCGGTTTGAAAAATCATGTTTTGTCTGTAGAGTCTTGATCTTTTCACATAGCTTTTAGTTCTATTGTCTGATTTATTTTTTCCTTGGTTGATAGGATTAGTGATTCCTGAATTTATTGTATTGCTAATATTACTGATCATTTCGATGCCTGACGAATCTGTTAAAGAGTTTCTTTTGCGTACTTATCTTAAAGCAACTACCGTAGAAATATCTGTTACGAATTTACGCTAGATTTTTAGTTGATTGAAGGTAAATGATTAAATGTTCTATTTCCAGGAAGTTAAATTTTTTGGTGTATTTCAAACAAAAATATTATTGATTACAATCTAAAAGTTTGCAATTGTTTTGTTATTTGGTTCAACTAATAAAATCAATTTTGACTATAACCTTTAATTTCGTAAAACCAGGAATGATTTTTATAGAAGAGTGCTGGGAATACTATAGATATTCCTTTGTTTTAAGAAAATGAAAATGAAGACGATATTTATACTTAATATCTGTTAGAGATTAAATTTAGATACGAGAAAGAAGGATCGAAAAAATTACTGGTAAATTTATTGGAAAGAAATAGGAACAGAAAGAAACAGTATGAAACAATATTACCGAGATCGTGTAAATAAATGTCGGAACCAGGAGTTGGATAGATATTGAAAAGACAAAAGTTTTTAAATGCTAAAAAAAGACAAGAATGTCGCGGAGAGCCATGATCGTTAATATCTTCAAGTACCACGGTATGTACAAGGAGTCAAAACTCAAGGTTTTGCATCATCTGCCGACGTCAGCATAATCGTTGAATAAAAAGTCTTTGAATAACTTTTCCGAGAAAGGCAATTTAATAATGAATAGTTATGAATTTGGCAACGAATATCAATCAGAATCTGGTGAGAAATGATAAGTTAAGATAAACATCTGTCAAACAACAAAGAAATTTGAAATATCAAATAAGTTAAAAGATATTTGTTCTTTTGTTAGTCTTTCAATAATTAAATCTGCAAAATAACTAAATCAAATATTTCATCATAATATTTTGACAAGTCTTAACGAAAAGATATTTTCGAATCTGCTCATCTCAGGATCAAATATATAATTCTATTTGGAATTTTCAAAACAAAAACTCATTACTGTGTTTTCGTAAAGTCCAATTCACTAACGGTTAAAGACGTATTAACATAGACACACATTGAAAAATATCCGATTAAAGAATAAATAAGAAATACTTAAAAGGCCTTTGGTAAAATAATCTTAATAAATGACAAAGGCTGGTGGTTAGTCAATGTTTAAGCAGAAATAAATAAATTGGCACGAAAAAATCATTAGCAACTTATTTGAAATATGAAATGAACTAAAACATATTTTTGTCATGAATAAATAAAGATGAAACCCCTTCTGAACATTCCAAAGAGAATTCTTTATTGAAATGTACTAATCCTTTCATAGGACAACAAAGGGAATTAAATTAAGTCACGTAGATATTTTGCTATAAAAATCGGGCTCTGTCACATCTAAGTCACTTTCTTTGACAACGTTCAACTGTTGAATCGTCAATTTGTGTTCCCACAACACAGCACCGCAAAGTAAGTCAATACAATTATTATTATCGCTATTTCGTTACATTTACATTTGTGAACAATTTTATATTCAGGCAGTTTTGATAAAATAGTAATCTGAATTTCGTGTAGGTTTAATTCTTCCGATGTCTTGCCAATTAATGTTTAAGTTAAATCAATGAATATCATGTGTGTGTGTTTGTGTTTCTGTTTATTTGTGTATGTGCGTGTTTGAGTGTGTGTGTGTGTGTGTGTGTGTGTGTGTGTATTCTATATTTAACGTCAACTTTCCACAGATTCCATATATTTCGGTCGATGGGAGTCTTAAGATATTTGTGCGAAAATGAATGACACTAACCTGATAAGAAATTGAACTCGGCACTGCTTTCCCACGCTTAACGGTTATTGAATACATCAACTGCATGTCCAACATTACAGCACATGATAATCGAAGTCATATATTTAGATATTTACCTGATATGGCCGGAAAGGACAATTTACTTTTTGACATAAGCAGGAGCCAACAGATAATAAATAAAATCAAAAATGCTTTCAATTTATAAGTCGCCCAACATATTACTAAATGATAATAAAAAATATTAGTTATTACCTATAAAGAAATTCAAGATAACTACCTTAACTATTGCGAATGAGTGTGGGCCTGCAAAACTTTTTATACCACAATTATATATTAATAATTATTTTGAATATTTTTTACAGATCATCATGTCTGGAAAACTCATCTTTCTTTTGGCTCTCTGCGTCTTTACTGCCTTCGCAGGTAAGAATAATTAATATATTTTCAGTTATGCATTAATATTTTACATATTTTATCAGTTTGCTTTTAAATGTTTTAACTGATCTGTAACTGCTTTGCCCAAAATGTTCTTTCCAAAAATTCTGAAAGAGATTTCATCTCATATGTATAATATATATTGTAAATATAAAAACAAATTCATTAAATAATCACATTACATTCTACAGTGAAAAATATTTTTTAACTAAAACTATTATATTATTAATAATGTTTTTGTTTCTTTTCAGTAAGCAACGTCATCGCAGAGGAACAGCAAGAAGGTTCTGGTGAAGATGTTCAAGTGACTGAGGAGACAGCCACAGAAGCTGCAGCCGATGCCGATGCTGAAGGCAGCAATGAGTCATAGACAATTGAAATACTGGACATGATTACTTTTCATTTTGTGATCGTAACATTTCAATGTGCAAAATAAAAGTAGATTGTTGATTTGAATTTAACTTTTTGTCCTTATTTCTATGACTGATTTTAACATATCAAATGATTTGTAAAACTTTTTTCGACACCGACAATGAATTTAGAGAAATATTGTTTAAGAAATATACATTTAATTTGGACGGGAAAAGGTGTGAGATTTTTATTAGTCTTCATTCTCATTTCATTTTTTTTTAATGTTGGGCCTCTAATTTATTGGTGTTAATAAAGCATCTGCTATCTGTGAAAGTTTGTCAGTCCTTTCTCAAATGGTCTATATTTTGTGGACTTTAACAAATATATTATTAAACTGTGTGCCCAGATTAATCGCAATCAACGCATAAAAAATATATCTCTAAAGAAACATTATTCAAGAACATCAAAATTTAATCGCTTGAGACTAAATAACTCTTTAACATCGTTATTTCGTTGTAACACTGTAATTGATTCTATTTGCACACACGTTAAACGGATGTAGACGGACACTGGATTTGAACACAGCGAGAGTTATTTGGAAGATATCTATGCGTACATATATGTTTATTCCCCAAAAAATCAAACTTTTCTTCTTTTCTCAGGAGGGGCTGAGAAAGAGAGAGAGAGAGAAAGAGAGAGAGAGAAAGAAAGAAAGAGAGAGATAAAAAAAGAGAAAGTGAGAGCAGGAGATGAATAGACATCGGGTTGGCCGACAGTAGAGAGTCCGAACACAGAGTGTTTCCGATGAATCACTGTTGTTATGAGATTTTTTTTCTCATGTTGCCGAATGAAAAGCTTCACTCGATTCTCCACTAATTTTGCTTTTCTCTCTTTGCACAAAACTTTCAGTTCATTTGCAATCTATGTACTGATGAAGATAGCTAGTGACACCTGTTAACTGTGTGGAATTTAGTTTTCTCTAATATTAGTTGTCTTAAATGAAATATTAAAGTGAGCCATTGATTCCCATTAGTTTCCATACATTCTGCACCAGGCCACACAAGCAGTTGAATCAAGTCATGTTGAGTGAAAGACCAACAAATGTCATTGTTACAACAAAGATGATCTGAAGACAAGAATTATGGCTGCAATCACCAACTTCAAAAAGGCAACTGTCCAGAAAAGTTGCAGGAGATTCTGAAGTCGTCTGGGGGCGATGGTTCAAGCCAATGACGATAATTTTCCGTAAATTTACTTTTTAATATTTCAAGATCTTTTCTGTAATTTTGGCTATTGATATTTTTAAAATCAGATGTCACAGTTACTTTCGTTATTTAAACATAAACTATATTTTTTGAAACCTAATTATGAATTTATATGAATTATATGTTTTAAGATATTTGCCGTTTATGGAAAAATGGCGAAATTTCGATGTTGAATTCAGAATATTTTAAGGGCCCGACAGATTGTAAGACTTTACTGAAATCATTTCATATTATTGTCAGATAATATGAAATAATATCAGGAAAATATCGTTAGAAGAAAAAGGAAAATTTCTAGACTGTTATGTAATATCGGTCGTTATAAATGGCAGTGTACACTTGAATATCTGATCACAGATGAAGTAGAAAATTCAGGGAAAAGAAATCTGGTTCTACAGAGAATCACATCGTGTGAAAATAGGAGCAGCATCAAAAAACCCCATGTAGAGTATCAATTTACATGCACGTTCAGAGATGGTATCTCTGGTACTAATAATAAACCCACTATGTGCGTTTGATATCGGCTCGGAACGTGAAATCGGGGAGCAGAGATCGAATTCCAGCTGAATTCATTGCATTCACTTACGCGCAAATACCCTTCGGAAAGGTATTAATCCGTCTATTTCTTTCATTCATAGGTTAAATAACATGACAGATTGGGTTCTATAGCCTTGGTCGGCAACCAGTCTACCGCAGAAAGTAATGGTAACCTACTGCGGGATAATATTCTGCCCAGTCAGTCATGTCTCTTTCGAGACATGATTGCCCAAGCGTGTATCACGTATGGCACTAAACTGACTGACATATGTTGGCTTTACTACAACCCCGCTCTTCCTCAGACTTGTTGTCTTCTTTATGATCAGAGTCAAATTAAACAGCATTTCTAAAAGAAACCAAACATTGTAGTTAATATTAGACAGATTTTAGCCGATAAGAGAATAATTCTCACTCATACGCACAGTAAAATATAACCTTCAGATATTGGAGGCCATATACATTAAATCAAATTAATAAAATCACATTTCAATCTGGTCAGAAGACATTATATTTCATTTAGACATATAGTTCTGTTAACGTTTCTTTGTGTTAACGAACCTGTAACCTCTCTCAATTTGGCTTACAACCAGCATAAAGAAATAAGTATTCAAATGTTGGACAACTTTTTCTGTTATGTTTATTAATACATATATATATATATATATATATATATATACATACAGTGTGTGTGAGTGCGCACACAAATACATATACACACATACTTTTATATATAAGATGTTATTTCAAGTGATAAATAAAATTATAGTTTGTAAATTCAGAGTAACTTCCCTTGATTTTCTCAAGTAGCAGGGAAATAATTATGTACTATATAATTGTCAATCAAAGCCAAAAAGTTTCAAAAATAGAGCGAGTCTTTTAGCAATTTGAAGGGCATGTTGACGAATGTATATGATTGATTTTCTCATATTAGTTAATTATTGTATTTCATATTACTTTATTTTCATCATAATCTGATTTCTATGTCCTCCCAACCTACTAAATCTGCAGAAAGACATCAGTCAGTTAGTGGAGTGTTGTTATGGCTACATTTCATTTGTTTTTTTTATCTCCCATATTATTCTTGTTATGTCATTTTTCATAATAATTCGATTTCTGCTATGGTCGCACTACCGACCAAGTCTGCAGGGAGATATTATGCAGGTTGTTTTGTGTTGTTGTGGCTCCATATCATATATTTAGTATCGCCCTAACATCTCTCGCGTTATATAGACAAAGGTCTCCTTAGTTTGTGGGCTGTATTGAACAACATAATTTTTGTATATCCCTTAAGCTGGGGTTTCAAGGGATTCTTTCAATGTATTTCTTGTTCCATTCTTTATCATTTCAAGTGCTTCTACACTCACTGTTACGATACTTGTTTTCAATTTCTACATTTTCTCTTTAAATTTGAAGGTTTCTATATTTTTTATATTACAATCCGCTCGACAATCCATATCATTTAATAAACAAGACGTTTATGTTGGTTTTTAACGATAAAAATCCGGCCTATTTCATTTCTGTAACCAGTGCTTGGTGATGTTTATACTAGTGTTTGTTTATATATTTCCATAGTGTTTGCACATTGTTCAGTGTAAATATTATCCCACTCCATCGCGGTGATTTTTATATTAATTTCGGGCAAGTACAGAACATCCTGAGATTAGATGGTCCATTGTTTCTTGGTATTTATCGCAGAACCTGCATTTTTTCATCTGTTCAAAAGCATTATGCTGTTTCCTCTGTTCAAAAGCATTATACTTGGTGATTTTTCTTTTCATATTTTTGCTGCAATAAGGTATTTATCACAGGACATGCATTTGTTCATATTTTTGCTTCAATAAAGTATTTATCACAGAACCAGCATTTTTCATCCACATTATTATGTAAAATAAGGTATTATTATGTAAAATAACGTATTTATCACAGAACCTGCATTTTGAATCCTAATTATTATGTAAAATGTTTGCGTGAATGTTCCTAGTGAAAAGACTTTGGTCTTGCGCAGCAAGAATAAAAACTTCAGATTCAATTTTAATCCAGATACACGTAACCATCGATGGGTATTAACTTTATGAACATTGGGTTTTAGATATAAGTTCTGGATATTCGCCATGCAGAGGTTTCTCTTGCCAGCGTTGTTTCATAAGGTCAAGAGCTTCATCCTTGGCTTTTCTTTTTCATATTTTTGCTGGAATAATGTTCTTGGTTTCTATTCAGATTTTTTTACAGTATCTACTAAATATAAATCTTCTTTGTATTTATTGCCTTCTTTCATCATTGAATATATTTTCTTTCTGTTTTCATGTTCATGCAATATCCAGTCCTTTGTAGTTTCTAGTTATGTTAGTAAGCCAATAGTTGTTGATTGTATGATAATTCTATCTGAATAAGCCCTTTTCCTCTTCTTTACGTGGGTATGTATATGCGGTCTACGTCAGCCTTTGGATGATGTATCTTATGTTAGGAAGATGCTTTCTTGTCTTAGAATCTTTTCGTCTGATATCATTTAGAGTCCAGTTCAAGATTTTGAGGCTGTATTGGACAACTTGGATAGCAAGGTTATTGTTGTCCATAAATCTGTCTTGAGAATTCAATTCAGTTTTTAATATCAGTAGTAGCCTTGTATAGTACTCTTTACGCACTATTTTTTTCTTTTTTTTTGCGAATTTTTTCACCCTCATTTAAACATATGTAGCTACAAGCTTCTTCTTGCTCTAAGACTTTTATTGTTACAGCATGGTCCAAACCAATTTACCAGGTTTGTTGTAGTGAGCCACGTAGAATTGTAGCTCTAGTACATTTATTCAGACTGAAATTTCTTCCAATATCTTCACTGAAGCAGTTTACAGTTTGCAGAAGTCCTTCTAGCTCATTGTCATTCTTAGCATACAACTTAAATCACCTATGTAAAATAAATGGCTTATTTTCTTTTGGGCTATGTTATAACCACATTCTGTCTTGCTATGTTGATTATTTGATGCTATTACTGATAAGCAAAATAATAAGAGAGACAAAGAGTCACCTTGAAATATACCCCTGTTGTTTAATTTACCAGATTTATAGGTTCCATTTATGACTGAGGTAAAGGGTTGTGTTCGATGTCAACATACATTGTTTGATGAAATTGGTGATGACTGGTGATACCTTGTACATATTTAAAATCTTTAAGTTCCAGTAATACACTATTGAATGACTTACGATATTCTATCAAGGCATTACAAAGATTTATCTTTGCATGAAAGCAGGTTTCCAAAATCAGCTTGTTAATAAATAATTGGTGTTTACATCTGTAACAGCTATGTTTGCACTCTGTAGTATGTCATTTCTTTCCAATAATAAATGTATTTGTTTTGTTAAAACTGATATTAAGAGTTTGTATAATGTTGGAAAGCATGTAACTGGTCTGTAGTTTTTCGGATTATTTGTGTCACTAATCCTGGGTAGAAGAAAGGTAATTCCTTTGGTCATCCATTCAGGAAGTTTAGTGGAATGGTTAATCATTTCTTGAAGATTTTGGCTAGATTTCTATATGCTGAATTTAAATAATATAGCCAAAACTTAGGAATTTTATTTATTCCTGGACATGTTCAATTGTGTGGTTTTTCAGTTTACATTTAACATACTCTACTCTGATTCCAGCTCATGTCTCATCTGATTTATTTTTCATTCGTTCAATCACTTGCGCAATCCAGTCTGCTTCTTTGTTGTGTTCTTTAGGGTAAGCCCATATTGTTTTCCTAGAACTGTATAACATCTTCCATTTCTGTGGAGTGACGGTCATTTCCATTCTTGTCTTACCTCTTTCCCTGTAAAAATTTCTTTGCATCGGTTTGAAAAATCTTGGTTTATCTGTATAGTCTTGATCTTTTCTCATATCCTTTAGTTCTATTGTCTGATTTATTTTTTTCTTGGTTGATAGGATTAGTGATTCCTGAATTTATTGTATTGCCAATATTACTGAAAATTTCGATGACTGACGTATCTGTTAAAGAGTTTATTTTGCGTACATATCTTAAAGCAACTAACGGAGTAATATCTGTCAGGAATTTACGCTACATTTTTAGTTGATCGAAGTTAACTCAACTTAAGCAGATACATCTATTCATTTTCGAAAACCAAAATTTAATTTGAACTTTTAAAAATAAAAAAGATTCTTGAAACTTTTGTTTCAGATTTTATTGAAAGGTAAATACTTCAATTTTCTATTTCCAGTAAGTGAAATATTTTTGTGTATTTCAAACAAAAATATTATTGAGAAGAATTTAAAAGTTTGCAATTATTTTTAATTTTTCAATTTTTCTCCCATTTATTTGCGATTGAAGCATTTGAAAAAAAATCAATTCTTGGTTTTAAAATTTTAAAAAGTAGAATGTAAATCTGTAACATATAATTTTTAGAATATTAGCAAATTTAATGTTGAATTAATCAGATTTACACACGTATTACTTCTTTATAGCATAAAATTGAGAATAAAATAGTTTCTTATAGACAGTGTTGTACATTCTGGCCATTCCCTTTTATTTGAGAGATTGATGACTGTTCGACAGTTGTCGGGAAAGATAAGTGTATGGCGACTGGAATTTATAAATTTTCAAAATTATTTCCGGTAAGAAACCTTGAAACACATAACTTTTTCATGGACACACATAAATTATCACACGCAAAAAAAAAAACTTCAAATAATTAAACATTTAACAATTATTGTAAAAATGCGATGGCTCGATGATTTGTGTTAAAATTTCCAATTTTCTATTAGTAAATATAGTCTTTAATTTATAACGTAACAGCCCAACATCTAAAAGTCTTTGAAATATTTTGAAAATATTTTTTGAATCTTTATAAATTATTACAATTTCAAAAATTAAAATATTTCTTTTAAAATTGCATTAATAACCGAATTTCTATTTTTTTTTTTTTATCTATAATGTCTTTAATAAGCGCAGGTGGTCACACAGTGACATAGACGAGTTAGGATGTACATGGGGGAGTTGGAGAGTATGGCAGGTTTAGTGTGTTACATTTAAATTCTTGGATGTTATATCTTATAACATATAAAAATAACCATATTTTTGATCGAGGAGAGCGTGTTCCATGCTAATGGGAGGAAGGTGCGGACATCTGTGGTGGTTATTTGACAGCAGCATCGTTTTGGAAGAATTGAATTTTACGAGCCATTTCCTACCCCAAACCAACACGGATTGGAGGTCCTTTTCAAGCCCAGCCGCGAGGTTCGCCTTGTCATCAACACCAGATTTTGATCGAGGAGAGCGTATGCTGTGGTATCATCGGCGTACATGCCTGCTTGTGATTTTATGGCATCGGGGAGAACATTGATGTAGATTGGAAAGAGCGTAGGACCTAGGATAGAGCCCTGGGGGACACCCGCGTTTGTAGGATAGTTCTGGGAGGCATGTCCTTTTAGAACCACTTTCAGTGTGCGGTTGGAGAGGAATGGCTGGTTTAAGTCCAACATAAGTTCAGTCATGCCGTAGCTTCGCAGTTTCCGTAGAAGGCCGGCATGCCATACTCTGTCGAATGCTTTAGCGATATCCAGTGCGACAGTTCGGGCTTCACAATTGTTGTCGAGAGCCTGGTGTATATAATCGGTGATGGTAGTTAGCATATCAGCAGCAGACTTGGTGAAGCGGAAGCCATACTGTTAGTCCGATAGGAGCTCGTGGGCTGTGAGATGCTGAACGACCTCGGCATTGATAATGGCTTCGAACACTTTGCCGAACATCGGAAGAAGGCTGATAGGGCGGTAATTTGCGGCGTCCGAGGATCTCAGCAGTTCTCTTGAATATTGGAACCAGAGGAGAAGACTTCCAACAAGCAGGAAAGTAGGAGAAAAATAGGCAGACTTTGTAGAGCTTAGATAGGACAATGGAGAGTTCAGGGGCACATTTCTTCAAAACTATGATTGGGATTCCGTCCCCACCACTCGCTTTGTGAGGGTCAAGTTTTGATATTATGCTAGAAATCAGCGAGGGCGTGATGTGGACGTCATTCAAGTGGGCATCAGTTCTAGATGGGAAATCGGGTGTCTTGTCTCCAGACGAATCCAGATACGAATTGGTCGAGAATCTAGAGCAAATTATTCAGTCTTGTCCGCTGAGGAGGTGAGGACCTCAAACACGTTGATTAGTGGGGATATTGAGGAATAGCATTTTTGATTAAATGGGTGAGCAAAATGGTGGGAAAGGTAATTGATTATTTACACTTTCCAATAAATTTTGTGTTCAACTGATAAAACCAATTTTGAATATAAAATTTAATTTCGTAAAACCAGGAATGTTTTTACAGAGGGGTGCTGGGAATACTATAGATATTCCTTTGTTTTAAGAAAAAAGAAAATGAAGACGATATTTATACTTAATATCAGTTAGAGATTAAATTTAGATATGAGAAAGAACGATCGAAAAAATTCTCGGTAAATTTATTGGAAAGAAATAGGAATAGACAGAAACAGTATGAAACAATATTAACCAGATCAAGTAAATCAATGTCGGAACCAGGAGTTGGATAGATATTGAAAAGACAAAAGTTTTAAGCGCTAAAAAAAGATAAGAATGTCGTGGAGAGCCATGATCTTTGATATCTTCAAGAACCACCTTATGTAGAAGGCGTCAAAGCTCAAGGTTTTGCATCATCTGCCGACGTCAGCATGATCGTTGAATAAAAAGTCTTTGAATAACTTTTGGGAGAAAGGCATTCTAAAAATGAATAGTTAAGAATTTGGCAACGAATATCAATCAAAATATGGTGAGAAAAGAAAAGTTAATATAAAAATCTGCCAAACAGCAAAAGATGTAAGCAAGTTTCGTTGAAATATCGAATAAGTTAAAAGATATTTGACTTTTTGTTTGTCTTTCAATAATTAAATCTGCAAACTAACTCAATCAAATGTTTCATCTTGATATTTTGACAAGTCTAACCAAGATGTTTTCGAATCTTCTAATCTGAGAATCAAATATATACATCTACTTAGAATTTTCAAAACAAAAACTCTTTACTGTGCTTTCGTAAAATCCAATTCATTAAAGGTTAATGACGTATTAACGTAGACATACATTGAAAAATATCTGCTTTAAGAATAAATAAGAAATACTTAAAAGTCCTTTGGTAAAATAATCTTAATAAAGGACAAAGGCTGGTGGCTAGTCAATGTTTAAGCAGAAATAAATAAACTTGGCACGAAAAAATCATTAGCAACTTATTTGAAATATGGAATGAACTAAATCATACTTTTGTTATGAATAAATAAAGATTAAAGCCCTTCTTAACATTCCAAAGAGAATTCTTTATTGAAAAGTACTAATCCTTTCAAAAGACCACAATGGGAATTAAAGTAAGTCACGTAGATATTCTGCTATAAAAATCGGGCTCTCTCACATCTAAGTCACTTTCTTTGACAACGTTCAACAGTTGAAGTGTCAATTTGTGTTCCCACAACACAGCACCACAAAGTAAGTCAATACAATTAATATTATCGCTATTTCTTTACATTTTTGCTAAAATAGAGATCTGAATTTCGTGAAGGTGTGTGTGTGTGTGTGTGTGTGTGTGTGTGTGTGTGTGTGTGTGTGTGTGTGTGTGTGTCTTTCCTTTATATTTAATGTCAACTTTTCCACAGATTCCATATATATGGAGAAGTAGGTCATTTTTTTACTGCAATAGACAAATTTCTTATTGGTAGCTACGGATGTGACAGGCTTCAACTTTCATGTCTGATTTCGGTCAATGGGAGACTTAAGAAATTTCTGCGTAAATGAATGACACTAACCTGATAAGAAATTGAACCCGAATCTGCTTTCCCACGTTGAACGTTTATTGATTACATCAACTGCATGTCCAACATTACAGCACATGATAATCGAAGTCATATATGTAGATATTTACCGGATATGGCCGGAAAGGACAATTTACTTTGTTCACGTAAGCTGGTGCTAACAGATAATGAATAAAATAAATAATGCTTTCAATTTATAAGTCGCCTACATATTACTAAATGATAATGAAATATATTATTTATGACCTATAAAGAAATTCAAGACAACTACCTTAACTCTTGCAAATGAGTGAGGGCCTGCAACACTTTTTATACCATTATTATATATTATTAATTATTTTGAATATTTTTTACAGATCATCATGTCTGGAAAACTCATCTTTCTTTTGGCTCTCTGCGTCTTTACTGCCTTCGCAGGTACGAATAATTAATATATTTTAAGTTATGCATAAATATTTCACATATTTTATAAGTTTTCTTTTAAATGTTTTAACTGATCTGTAACTGCTTTGCCCAAAATGTTCTTTTCAGAAATTCTGAAAGAGATTTCATCTAATATGTAGAATATATATTGCAAATATAAAAACGAATTTATTAAATAATCACATTACATTCTACAGTGAAAAATATTTTTTAACTACAACTATTAGACTGTTTATGAATCATTTGTTTCTTTTCAGTAAGCAACGTCATCGCAGAGGAACAGCAAGAAGGTTCTGGTGAAGATGTTCAAGTGACTGAGGAGACAGCCACAGAAGCTGCCGCCGATGCCGATGCTGAAGGCAGCAAGGAGTCATAGACAATTGAAATACTGGACATGATTACTTTTCATTTTGTTATTGTAACATTTCAATGTGAAAAATAAAAGTAGATTGTTGATTTGAATTTAAAGTTTTGTCCTTATTTCTATCACTGATTTTAACATATCAAATGATTTGTAAAACTTATTTCGACACAGACAGTGAATTTAGAGAAATATTGTTTATGAAATATACATTTAATTTCGAAGGGAAAATGTGTGGGATTTTTATCAGTGTTCATTCTCATTTCGATTTTGTTTTTTGTTATGTTGGGCCTCTAATTTATTGGTGTTAATAAAGCCTCGGTGATTTGTGAAAAATTGTCAATCCTTTCTCAAATGGTCTATATTTCGTGGACTTTAACAAATATATTATTAACCTGTGTGCCCAAATTAATCGAAATCAACGCATAAAAATATTTGATGATATATCACGAAAGAAAATTATTCAAGAACATCAAAAATTAATCGCTTGAAACTAAATAACTCTTTATGCATCTTTATTTAGTTGGAACACTGGAAGTGATTCTATTTGAACATACATTAAACGGATATAGACGGACACTGGATTCAAATCCAGGGATAGGCATTTGGAAAATACATATGCGTGCGTATATTTTTGTTCCACGAAAGATCAAACTTTACTACTTTTCCTCGCAGGAAAAGAGAGAGAGAGAAAGAGAGAGAGAGAGAGAGAGAGAGAGAGAAAGAAACAGAGAGAGAAAAAAGAAAGAGAAAGTGAGAGCAGGAAGGGAATAGACACCGGGGTGGCCGAGAATACAGAGTCCTAACACCGAGTGTTTCCGAGGAATCACTGTTATTATGAGATTTTTATTATTATGTTGACGAAAGAAAGGCTTCACCTGATTCTCCACTAATTTTGCTTTTCTCTCTTTGCACAATACTTTCAGTTCATTTGGAGTCTATGTACTGATGAAGATAGCTAGTGACACATGTTAAATCTGTGGAATTTAGTTTTCTCTAATATTAGTTGCTTAAATGAAATATGATAGTGAGCCATTGATTCCCATTAGTTTCCATGAATTCTTATGTTATGTTAATGATTGTTTTAGTGTTGTTTTTATATGTCCATTCGATAAATAATAAAAAGTGAATACAGATCAATATTAAAGTAGCATTATTATTATTAATGTAGTGCTTGAAAAGAGAGAAAATATATTGGTATTCTCAATTATTCAAAGTTCACTATAGGCGTTAATATATCCATGATATCCTAACACATTAATGAGATGGAAGAAAGAATGAAAATAAACAAAATAATCTAATTTCAAAATCTTTCAAACATTTAAACATTTTATACACAACACTGAAATCTGCAGATGCACAATGCACTCAAACCCACTCACACACATATACACAAACAAACACACACACGCACACACGCACACACACACACAAACCTATATATATATAGACACTTTCTATAGCCTTGTATATACCGGTTGCGATGAGGAAATTGTTGCTACTTTATATTTTCAATTTCATGTATGCACATGGATTTGATGAATTCACCGTGTAGTTCGGTCAGTTGGGCACCTTTTTATGAGAAAAAAGCACCATGACACAATTCATTTCATTAGAAACTCGGAAATAGCATAATGTACTGCTTGGCATTCGAGCCGGAAAATTCAATACAAATATTTCCGAGTGGGTCTCAATATGTGAACAGCGCAGTTTATTTATATGTGTAGAATATTGATTAAGAAGGTATGTAAAACTCACTCTGATCAATCTGATGAGAAAAGAACTTCTGAATTTCCTTAATTGATAGGAATCAATACAAATATTTCCGAGTGGGTCTCAATATGAGAACAGCTCAGTTTATTTATATGTGTAGAATATTGATTAAGAAGGTATGTAAAACTCACTCTGATCAATCTGATGAGAAAAGAACTTCTGAATTCCTTGGTGAAGGCCTTGGACTGAACTCGAAAGACTACGTCAAGTGATTTAAGTTGGTAGTGTTGTTCTGTGTTGAGTCAATGGCTGATGAAAAACCGTATGTCTGGCAACAGCATTCTGCACCATGCCACAGAAGCAGTTGAATCAAGTCATGTTGAGTGAGAGAAGAACAAAAATTATTGTTACAACAAAGATGATCTGAAGGCAAGAATTATGGCAGCAATCACCAACTTCAAAAAGGCAACTGTCCAGAAAAGTTGCAGGAGATTCTGAAGTGGTCTGCAGGCGATGGTTCAAGCTAATGACGATAATTTTCTGTAAATTTACTTTTTAATATTTCAAGATTTTTTCTGTAATTTTGGCTATTGACATTTTTAAAATCAGATGTCACAGTTACTTTCGTTATTTAAACATAAAATATATTTATTGAAACCTAATTATGAATTTACATGAATTATATATGTTTTAAGATATTTGGCCGTATATGAAATGATGGTGAATTTTCGATGTTGAATTCTGAATATTTTCAGCTCCTGACAGAGTGGAAGACTTTTCTGAAGGCATTTCATATTATTGTCAGATTTGCTCAATATACAGTTGTGAGTATCGGACCCGGGTAACATTCATGGGATAAAAAAAAACTAAAAAGACTACATTTCTTGCATATCAAATCATCTAATATGTGTGATAAATATCTTGGAAGTGTTTTAACAGGGAATGAAAGATGCTACACCAAAATATGAAGGCGCATTGAAATCTCTAAAATTCAGTAAAGTATAAAGAATCGGGAAAATATCGTTAGAAACAAAGGAAAAATTTCTAGACTGTTATGGAATATTGGTCGCTATAAATGGCAGCGTACACTTGAATATCTGGTCACAGATGAATTAGAAAATTCAGGAGAAAAAAATCTGTTTCTACAGAGAATCACATCGTGTGAAAATAGGAGCAGCATAAAAAAACACAAATGTAAAGTATCAATTTACATGTCCCTTCAGACATGGTATGTCTGGAACATGTCTGGAAATCCCACTACATATATTGGCTTTACTACAAACCGGTTTTTCCGTAGATGTGTTGTGTTCTTTACGATCAGAGTTAAATTAAACAACATTTCTAAGACAAACATAACAATGTATTTAATATTAGACATATTTTAGCCGATAACACAATAATTCCCACTCATTCACACAGTAAAATGTAACATTCACATATTGGAGGCCATATACATTAAATCAAATTTATAAAATCACATTTCAATCTGGTCAGAAGACATTACATTTCATCTAGACCTATCGTTCTATTAACGTTGTCTTTATGTTAACGACCCTGTAACCTCTCAGAAGATGGCTTACAACCGCATAATAAAAAAGTATTCAAATGTTGGCCAAATTTTATCTGTATTTTTACCTAAAATGAAAAACAATTACTGTGTATAGAACGGCACATGATTAAACATAATAGACATTCATTTTCTGTTATGTTTATTAGTACATTTATATATGTATATTGTGGGTGAGTGGGCACACAAATACACATCCACACATACATTTATATATAAGTTTTAATTTAAAGTGATAAATCAAATTATTGTTTGTAAATTCAGAGTAATTTCCCTCCATTTTTTCAAGTAGCAGGGAAATATTTATGTACTATATCATTGTCAATCAAAGCCAAAAAGTTTCATTGTGGAAAATAGAGGGAGTCTTTTAGCAATTTGAGGGGCATATTGATGAATGTATATGATTGTTTTTCTCATATTGGTTTATTAATTGTATTTCATATGACTTTATTTTCATGATAATTTGATTTCTGCTATTTTCTCACAAACTACCAAGTCTGTAGAAAGACATAAGTCAGTTAGTGGTGTGTTGTTATGGCTACATTTCATTTGTTTTTTTATCACCCATATTATTCTTATTATGTCATTTTTCATTATAATTCGATTTCTGCTATGGTCGCACTACCGACCAAGTCTGCAGGGAGATATTATGCAGGTTGTTTTCTGTTGTTGTGGCTCCATATCATATATTTAGTATCGCCCTAACATCTCTCGCGTTACATAGGTCTCCTTAGTTTGTGGGCTGTATTGAACAACATAATGTTTGTATATCCCTTAGGCTGGGGTTTCAAGGGATTCATTCAATGTATTTTTTGTTTGATTCTTTATCATTTCAAGTGCTTCCACACTCACTGTTACGATACTTGTTTTCAATTTCTACAATTTTCTCTATAAATTTGAAGGTTTCTATATATTTTTTTATATTACAATCCGCTCGACAATACATACGAATTAAAAAACAGGATTTTTTTGTTGGTTTTAAAGATAAAGTCCCGCCTATTTAATTTCTGAAACCGGTGCTGGGTGATGTTTATACTAATGTTTGTTTATATATGTCCATAGTGTTTGCGCATTGTCCAGTGTAAATATTATCCCACTCCATTGCGGTGATTTTTATATTAATTTAGGGCAAGTACAGAGCATCCTGAGATTAGATGGTCTATTGTTTCTTGGTATTTATCACAGAACCTGTATTTTTTCATCTGTTCGAAAGCATTATGCTGTTTCCTCTGTTCAAATGCATTATCCTTGGCTTTTTTTCATATTTTTTCTGTAATAATATTCTTGGATTCTTTTTAGATTTTTTACAGAATCTACTAAATATAAATTTTGTTTGTATTTATTGCCTTCTTTCATTATTGAATATGTTTCTTTCTGTTTTCATGTTTTTTAGCATTATCCAGTCTTTGTTTTTTCTTGTTATGTTAGTAAGCCAATAGTTGTTGACTTGTATGACAATTCTAGCTGAATAAGACCTTTTCCTCCTTCTTTAAGGGGGTATGTATATGCGGTCTACGTCAGCTTTTGTATGATGTATCTAATGTTTAGAAAATTTTCTTGTCTTAGAATCCTTTCGTCTGATATCATTTAGTGTCCAGTTCAAGATGTTGAGGTTGTATTGGACCACTTGCATGGCAAGGTTATTTATGTCCATAAATTTGTTTTGAGAATTCAATTCTGTTTTTAATATCCGTCGTAGCCTTGTATAGTACTGTTTACGCACTATGTCTTTCATTTTTTATGGCGAATTTTTCACTCTCATTTAAAAATATGTAGCTATAAGCTTCTTCTAGCTCTTATGCTTGTATTGTTACAGCATGGTCCAAACTTATTTGTAGTGATCCTCGTAAAACCTTAGCTCTAGAACATTTATTCAAACTGAATGTTATTCCAATATCTTCACTGAAGCATTTAACAGTTTGCAATTCTTAGAATACAACTTAAATTATCTATGTAAAATAGATGGCTTATTTTCTTTTGAGCTATTTTATAACCACATTCTGTCTTGTTAAGTTGACTGATTGATGCTATTCCTGATATGCAAAATAGTAAGAGATACAAAGTATCACCTTGAAATATACCCCTGTTGTTTATTTCACCAGAGTTATAAGTTCCATTTACATGATTGAGGTAAAGGGTTGTTTTCGATGTCAACATACATTGTTTGATGAAATTGATGATGACTGCTGATACCTTGTACATATTTAAAATCTTTAAGTTTCAGTAATGTAATACACTATTGAATGCCTTACGATAATCTATCAAGGCATAACTAAGATTTAAATTTGCATAGAAGCAGGTTTCCAAAATCACCCTATTAATAAATAATTGATCTTTACATCTGTAAAAGACCATGTTTGCACACTTTTTTCAAGCTGTAGTATGTCATTTCTTTCTAATAATAAATAAATCTGTTTTGTTAAAATAGATGTTCATAGTTTGCATTTAGTCGGAAAGCATGTAACTGGTCTGTAGTTTTTCGTATTATTTGTGTCACGAATCTTGGGTAGATGAAAGTTAATTCCTTTGGTCATCCATGCAGGAATTTTAGTGGAATTATTAACAATTTCTTGAAGATTTTGTCTAGATTTCTATGTGCTGCATTTAAATAATATAGCCAAAAGTTAGGAATTTTATTTATTCCTGGACATGTACAATTATGTGCTTTTTGTTAGGGCGCCGCTCCTATTTGACTACAAATGGACTGTTCCCATTGCTATATATATAGCAATGTTGGATTCTCTAGGGCGAGTCGTGCAGAGTCGCTGGACGACTCTACGACACTGTCAGCTCTCTGCCTTCGGGCGGGGGGCGCTCTCTGTTTCCGAGCAGAGAGCAGTAACCCAGTCGTGGTTCCGCCGAAGGGTAGAGACACGACTGGGCAAAAATAGACAGATATTTTTTGGCTGGGCCATATAGCCCGGAAATCTCAGTCCAAACTGTCCATGTGTCACATGTTGCTCTTACTGGGAGGGACAACTCAATAATGAGTCGTACAGAGTCACTAGACTGACGACTCTACGACACTGCCAGCTCTCTACCTTCGGGCGGGGTCTCTGCTTCCGAGCAGAGAGCAGTAACCCAGTCGTGGTTCCACCGAAGGGTAGAGACACGACTGGGCAAAAATAGACAGATATTTTTTGGCTGGGCCATATAGCCCGGAAATCCCAGTCCAAACTGACCATGTGTCACATGTTGCCCTTACTGGGAGGGACAACTCAATAATGAGTCGTGGAGAGTCACTTGATAGTTTCTAATGAGTTACTGAAGAGTCAGTGTGAGTCAGTGAAGAGTTAGTCACACTTCCGGTGGCGTACCGGAATTAATCACGTATACACACGTCTTACGACGGATTGGACTCTTGTATCTTTCTATTGTAAATATTAGTAATCACTTCTGTACATACTAACCGTCTTTCCGTGGAATACAACTTATATTCTGATTCTGTTGTTGAGTTATTCATTTATATTTGGCGACATAACAGTGGCGACAAAGATGTTCGAAGAAAAAATCGTCCCACGACATTAACAGTGGCCACGAAGATGTTTGAAGGAAAAATCATCCCACGACATTAACAGTGGCGACGAAGATACTTTAAATTACTTCGAATTTACGCGGAGGTGAAAACCAAAATTCGTCACACAACATAATAGTGGCAACAAAGTTACTTCGAATTGCTTCGAATTTACGCAGAAGTGGAAATAAAATTAGACCCAAACATAACGGTGGTGACGAAGAGATCTCAAAGAAGAAGAAACCAAAACGCGTCCCACAATACAATAGCGGACGAATAATTTCAAATTTACACAAAGATTTCAATTGGACGTAGAAAAAAGTTTCGCAGGTCATACGCGAAAGTACTTCTGAAAAATATACGTACTACAACATTGACTGCGTTGACAAGAATTATTACACGGCAAAGAAAGCGCAATTTATATCTTTCTATTTTTGTCTGTGGTGAATTTTCTTTCTGTTGAGGAGGTTGAAATTTCGCTCTTTTTCCCCTCGGTATAAAGAAATTGTAATAATGGAACAATTTTAAGCGTCCATGTTAGAACTGTTGAAATGTCAAATGCAACAGCAATTACACATACAAGAAAGAATGGAGGAAAAATTCCAAAAACAGCAATTGGAACTACAGGAGACGATGATGCAGTTACGTCTAGAAAGTGACAAAAAACAACAAAAATGGCAAGAAGAACTCGTAGGGTTAATTCTAGAGATATGAGAGTAAGTTCTCCCAGAACACCATCTGGTCGACTATTGAAACTTTCAATTATAATCGAGACAAAGACAAAACTTTTGAAAGGTATTACCATAGATACCAGGACTTTTTTGAAATCGACTGTAAGTCATGGTCTTCGGAGAAAAAAATCAGATTACTCCTCAGGAAATTAGGCACGCAAGAACATAACAAATTCACGGATTTCATCCTTCCGAAAAAACAAGGGATCTAGAATTCAATGAGGCTGTAAAACTATTAAAAGAATTATTTAGCCCTAGGTTTTCCTTGTTCCATAAAAGGTGGAGATGCCTAAATCTGCAAAAGAACGAGGCTGAAGATTACACCATGTTCGCCTCGGTAGTTAACAAAATCTGCGACGATTTCAGACTTGCAGAACTAACTGCAAACAATTTTAAATATTTAATTTTCATCCAAGGTCTGGTGTTAGGGAAAGACAGTGAGATGAGGAGAAAAATTTTTACAAAGTTGGAGAACGAACAAAACATATCTCTGCAAAATCTGGCGGATTATTGCCAGAAATGCATAAGTATTAAAGAAGACGCAAAAATATCCAGGAATCCGCTGTAGCCAATGTAAAAAAGATAAAAGTCACACTTTCGGTCTCCGTTTCCAAGACGAAGAAATCATTCGCCCTTGGAGGGAAAAAAAATTTTTTTTGAAAAAAGACCCCCCCCACCAAAAGCTTGCTATGCTTGTGGAGAATGGCACTGGCACAGTGACTGTCCGTTCAAATTTAAAAACTGCAGACAGCTAGGTCACAAAATGTCTAAGTGTAGATTTAGACGTAAATCGCAGGTAAAATTAACCACATCATATGAGCAAAACCACGGCGTTAGAAAATATTTAGAATTGAAAAGATTTAAAAAACCGGTGAGAATGCAACTCTATAGTGGATCGGATATAAGTATCATAAATATGAAAATCTGGTACAAGTTAAATAAACCAAGGTTGATGAAGACTAGTAAAGTGGCTAAAACGGTGACTGGAAAGAGGATCAAATTTGAAGGTGAGCTAATTCTCAACATAAATTTTCACAACCAAACAAAAAGACTGAAAACGTTCGTTATCAAAGGAACAAATAATCTGTTTGGCACTGACTGGATGAGTGAATTTAATTTGTGGGATCTTCCTATAAATTCTTATTGTAAAAATATAAGAGAAGACTCGTCTGAGTCGACAACAATACTAAAGGAGGAGATAAAAAAAGATTTCCCGGAAGTATTCTCTGAAGGTTTGGGCAGATGTACCAAAACGTCGGCAATAATCAAATTAAAAGAAAACGTGACTCCGGTGTTCAAAAAGAAGAGAAACGCGCCTTATGCGGCTATTGATAAAACTAGAAAGACTAGAAAAAATAGGCGTACTAACAAAAGTCGACTATAGCGACTGGGCCGCACCTGCTGTTTGCGTAAAAAAGAAGACGGGAGAGATTAGAATATGCGCCGATTTTTCGACCGGACTAAACAACGCCATTGAGGATTATCACTACCCTCTACCAAGCCCGGAGGAGGTATTTTCTAAGCTGAATGGCGGGAAGGTTTTTTCAAAAATAGACCTTAGCGACGCATATCTCCAAATTCCAGTGGAGAATGAAAGTTCAAAGCTATTGTGCGTAAATACTCACAAGGGGCTTTACAAATACGAACGGTTGGCGTTCGGAATAAAAATAGCACCGGCGGTGTTCCAGCAGACAATGGACACTATGCTGGCAGGATTAGATTTCGCGATCGCATATCTTGATGACATCCTAATAAAAAGCGAAACTGTCGAGGAACATAAGGGTCACCTACGGGAAGTTTTCAAAAGAATATGGAATTATGGCTTGAAGATAAAGGAAAGCAAATGTGATTTGTTGCTGGAAGAAATTAAATATCTGGGTCATATTATCAATAAAGATGGGAAAAAGCCAGACCCAAATCGCTCCCATGCGATTCGAAATATGCCAGATCCAAAAAACGTAAAGACATTGCAAAGTTTTCTAGGTTTGGTGAGTTACTATCAGGAGTTCATTTCAAATCTGCACAAGTTGCGTGCGCCTTTAAATGAGCTACTAAAAAAAGATAAAGTATGGTGCTGGTCTGAGGATTGCAAGAAAGCATTTAAGGAGATAAAAGATAGACTTACATCAGATTTATTTTCAGCTCACTACGATCCCAAATTAGACATCGTAATCGCTTGCGATGCTAGCACATATGGGATTGGTGCATGTACATTACACAAGTGGAAGGATGGACAAATAAAGCCGATTGCACATGCAAGCAGAACACTGCTCCCGGCTGAACAAAATTACTCACAAATCGAAAAGGAGGCACTGGCAATAGTGTTTGCAGTCACAAAGTTTCACAGATATATTCATGGAAGGAAATTCACATTGCAGACGGATCATAAACCGTTGTTGACCATTTACGGATCCAAAAAGGGACTCCCCACATATACTGCAAATAGACTACTGAGATGGAGTACTTTGCTGCTAAATTACCATTTTGACTTACAACACTTAGCATCAACAAAAATTGGACACGCGGATGGGTTGTCGAGACTCATTCCGAAGACAAACGAACCTTTAGAGGACACCGTTATAGCAGCATTAAAATCTGAAGTGGAAGTGAAGAATACTCTCACTGGAACTGTCAGAGATTTACCGGTGTCATTAGCAGATATAAAAAAGGAAGCGTCAAAAGACGATTACATCAAAGATGTAAAAAATAAGACCCACTCGGAAATATTTGTATTGAATTTTCCGGCTCAAATGCTGTTAGGGCGCCGCTCCAATTTGACAACAAATGTACTGTTCCCATTGCTATATATAGCAATGGTGGATTCTCTACAAGGGAGTCGTAGAGAGTCTCTGGACGACTCTACGACACTGTCATCTCTCTGCTTCCGAGCAGAGAGCAATAACCCAGTCGTGGTTCCGCCGAAGGGTAGAACCACGACTGGGCAAAAATAGACAGACATTTTTTGGCCCGGCTAAATGGCCGGGAATACCCATGTGTCACATCCGGCCTTGCGTGGGAAGGCTAGTAAATATAGTCGTGGTTCCGCCGAAGGGTAGAAGCACGACTGGGCAAAAATAGACAGACATTTTTTGGCCGGGCCATATAGCCCGGAAATCCCAGATATAAACTGACCATGTGTCATATGTTGCCCTTACTGGGAGGGACGACTAAATAATGAGTCGTAGAGTCACTTGAGAGTCTCTAATGAGTTACTGAAGAATCAGTGCAAGTCAGTGAAGAGTTAGTCACACTTCCGGTGGCGTACCGGAAGTAATCACGTATACACACGTCTTACGACGAATTGGACACTTGCATCTTTCTATTGTAAATATTACTAATCACTTCTGTACATACTAACCGTCTTTCCGCGGAATACAACTTATATTCTGATTCTGTTGTTGAGTTATTCATTTATACTGGGCGACATAACACAAATACATATACACACTTACTTTTATGTGTTAAGTTTTAATTTAAAGTGATAAATAAAATCGTTGTTTGTAAATTCAGTGTAACTTCCCTTGATTTTCTCAAGCGGCATGGAAATATTTATGTACTATATAATTGTCAAAGACCAAATGTTTCATAGTTGAAAATAGAGGGAGTCTTTTCGCAATTGGAAGGGCATGTTGACCAATGTATATGATTGTTTTTCTCATATTGGTTTATTAATTGTATTTCATATGACTTTATTTTCATCATAATCTAATTAGTGCTATGTTCCCACAACCTACCAAGTCTGCAGAAAGACATAAGTCAGTTAGTGCTGTGTTGCTATGGCTACATTTCATTTGTTTTTCATCTCCCATATTATTCCTATTATGTCATTTTTCATTATACTTCGATTTCTGCTATGGTCGCACTACCAACCAAGTCTGTAGGGAGACATTATGCAGTTCGTTTTGTGTTGTTATAGCACCATTTCATATTTTTAATATCGGCCCAACATCTCTGGCGTTACATAGACAAAGGTGTCCTTACTTTGTGGGCTGTATTGAACAAGATATTTTTTGTATATCTCTTAAGCTGTGGTTTCCAGTGATTTTTTCAATGTATTTTTTGTTCCATTCTTTATAATTTCAAGTTCACCCACACTCACTGTTACGATATTTGTTTTCAACGTCTACATTTTTCTCTTTCAATTTCCAGGTTTCTATATATTTTTTATATTACAATCCGCTCGACAATCCATATCAATTAATAAGCAAGATGTTTTTGTTGGTTTTTAAAAATAACGTCCGGCCTATTTCATTTCTGTAACCGGTGCTGGGTGATGTTTATACTAGTGTTTATTTATATATTTCCATAGTGTTCGCACATTGTCCAGTGTAAATATTATCCCACTCCATCGCGATGATTTTTATATTACTTTAAGGCAAGTACAGTGTAGAGGATTTTTAGTCCACTAACGATTTATATTATGATTAGTCCAACAAGAAATAATAAAAAACAACTCAAATTTGTAACCAACAAATTTAAATATATTGAACAAACAACAATACATATAATGGCAGTACACAGCAAGATAAAATGAAAAGGAAAGAGATATTCCCCTTTGTCTGTTCGTAGAACAAATTACGATGTATGAAGGTTTTTTTAGCTGAAAGAAAGATTTGTAACAGTTAAGATTATCGCCAGGAGTTCAAAGATGAAAAGTCCTTGTAGAAGGTGGATCCGCGAGCAAGCGCGGGAAAAAGATTTTTTATACAAGAAAAATCTGTGATTGGCTTAAAAATTAACCAATCAACAAAACACAGGTGAAAGTTGCTTCTAAGGTGAAAGGTTAAAGCGACTGCGATTGTTAAATTTTCCTATGCAATAACAGTAGTTATTTAAAAGCAAATTGCAGACGAGTAAATCACATTTGTCGAATGTGGGTAAGATAACACATAGCAACCGCTATAACAGAACATCCTGAGAATAGAGGGTCTATTGTTTCTTGGTATTTATCACAGAACCTACATTTTGAATCCACATCATGATGGAAAATGTTTGCCTGAATGTTCCTAGTGGAAAGACTTTGGTCTTGCGCAGCAAGTATAAAGACTTCAGATTCAGATTTTTCTCCAGACGCATGTAACCATCGATGGGTATTAAATTTCTGAACATTGGATTTATTAGCAAGTTCTGTATATATGCCATGCAGAGGCTGGTCTTGCCAGCGTTGTTTCATCTGTTCAAAAGCATTAACCTTGGGTTTTTTTTCATATTTTTGCTGCAAAAAGGTTTTAGGTTTCTGTTTAGATTTTCTTACAGAATCTACTAAATATAAATCTTTTTTGTATTTATTGCCTTCTTTCATTACTGAATGTATTTCCTTTCTGTTTTCATGTTGTTTAGCATTATCCAATTTTTGGTTATTCCTAGTTATGTTAGTAAGTCTATAGTTGTAGACTTCTATGACAATTCTGGCTGAATAAGAACTTTTCCTCCTTCTTTACGTGGGTATGTATATGCGGTCTACGTCAGCCTTTGGATGATGTATCTTATGTTTAGAAAGATGCTTTCTTGTCTTAGAATCTTTTCGTTTGATATCCTTTAGAGTCCAGTTCAAGATTTTGAGGCTGTATTGGACCACATGGATGGCAATGCTATTGATGTCCATAAATCTGTTTTGAGAATTCAATTCAGTTTTAATATCAGTCGTAGCCTTGGCTAGTACTCTTTACGCACTATTTCCTTCATTGTTTATGGCGAATCTTTTCACTCTCATATAAAAATATGTAGCTATAAGCTTATCTTGCTCTAAGACTGTTATTGTTACAGCATGGTCCAAACCAATTTACCAGGTTTGTTGTAGTGATCCCCGTGAAATTGTAGCTCAAGTACATTTATTCAGACTGAAATTTCTTTCAATATCTTCACTGAAGCATTTTACAGTTTGCAGAAGTCCTTCTAGCTCATTGTCATTCTTAGCATACAACTTAAATTACCTATGTAAAATAGATGGCTTATTTTCTTTTGGGCTATTTTATAACCACATTCTGTCTTGTTAAGTTGACTGGTTAATGCTATTACTGATAAGCAAAATAATAAGAGAGACAAAGAGTCACCTTGAAATATACCCCTGTTGTTTATTTTACCAGATATATTGGTTCAATTTATATGATTGAGGTAAAGGGTTGTTTTCGATGTCAACATACATTGTTTGATGAAATTGGTGATGACTGGTGATACCTTGTACATATTTAAAATCCTCAAGTTCCAGTAATACACTTTTGAATGCCTTACGATATTCTATCAAAGCAGTACAAAGATTTATCTTTTCATTAAAGCAGGTTTTCAAAATCATCATATTATTAAATAATTGATCTTTACATCTGTAACAGCTATGTTTGCTCTCTGTGGTATGTCATTTCTTTCCAATAATAAATGTATTTGTTTTGTTTAAACAGATGTTAATAGTTTGTATGTTGTTGGAAGGCATGTAACTGGTCTCTAGATTTTCGGATTATTTTAGACACTAATCCTGGATTGAATAAAGGTAATTCCTTTGGTCATCCATGCAGGAAATTTAGTGGAATTCTTAATCATTTCTTGCAGATTTTTGCTAGAGTTCTATATGCTGAATTTAAATAATATAGCCAAAACATAGGAATTTTATTTATTCCTGAACATGATCAATTGTGTGGTTTTTCAGTTTACATTTAACATCCTCTACTCTGATTCCAGCTCATGTCTCTTCTGATTTATTTTTCATTCGTTCCATCACTTGCGCAATCCAGTCTGCATCTTGGTTATGTTCTTTAGGGAAAGCCCATATTGTTTTCCTAGAACTGTATAACATCTTCCATTTCTGTGGAGTGACGGTCATTTCAATTCTTGTCTTACCTCTTTCCCTGTAAATTTTTTTTACATCGGTTTGAAAAATCTTGTTTTGTCTGTAGAATCTTGATCTTTTCTCATAGACTTTAGTTCTACTGTCTGATTTATTTTTTCCTTAGTTGATAGGATTAGTGAATCCTGAATTTATTGTATTGCCAATATTACTGAGCATTTCGATGACTGACGAATCTGTTAAAGAGTTTATTTTGCGTACATATCTTAAAGCAACTACCGGAGAAAATATCTGTTATGAATTTACGCTAGATTTTTAGTTGATTGAAGTTAACACCACTTAAGAAGGTACATCTACTCATTTTCGAAAACCAACTTTTAATTTGAACAGTTCGAAAGAAAAAAGATTCTTGGAACTTTTGTTTTAGATTTTATTGAAAGGTAAATGATTCAATTTTCTATTTCCAGTAAGTGAAATATTTTTGCGTATTTCAAACAAAAATAGTTTTGATTAGAATCTAAAAGTTTGCAATTTTTTTTAATTTTTCAGTTTTTCTCCCATTTATGTTCGATTGTAGCATATGAAAAAAATATCAATTCTTGGTTTTAAAACTTTCAAAAGTACAATATAAATCTGTAACATATAATTTTTAGAAAGTTATCTAATTTAATGTTGAATTAATCACATTTACACAAGGATTACTTCTTTATAGCATAAAATTAAGAATAAAATTATTTCTTATAGACAGTGTTGTACATTCTGGCCATTCCCTTGTATTTGACATATTGATGACAACTCGACAGTTGTCGGGAAAGATAAGTGTATGGCGACTGGAATTTTCAAAATTATTTCCGGTAAGAAACCGCGAAACACATAACTTTTTCATGGACACACAGAAATTACTACACGCAAAAAAAAAAAAAAAACTTGAAACAATTAAACATTTAACAATTATTGTAAAAATGCGATGGCTCGATGATTTGTGTAAAATTTCCAATTTTCTATTAGTAAATATATTCTTTAATTTATAAGGTAACAGCCCAACATCTAAAAGTCTTTGAAATATTTTAAAAATATTTTTAATCTTTACAAATTATTACAATTTCAAAAAGTAAAACAGTTCTTTTACAATTGAATTAATAACCGAATTTCTAGTTTTTTAGTCTATAATGTCTTTAATATATATTGTATATTAAAGCAAAAAAGAGTCTTAACTTATTAAATAATGTCTCAGTTTTTTTTATGTTTAAATCATGTCACCCCAAGCAAGGCATTCAACAGCCACTATAACGCAGGGGGTTACACAGGGCGATAGACGAGTTAGGATATACATAGGTGGAGATTAGGAGAGAATGGGAGGGCTAGTGTGTTAGGAGGTGTCTATTGACCTTACATTTAAATTCCTGCAGGTTATAGCCGTCGGCGAAGCAAGCACGCGAAAGGGAATTCCACAGGCGGGAAGTGCGAGTAAAGAAGCTCTTGGAGTAGATATTGCGGTTACATTTAATAGGATTCACTGTAAAAGGATGGTGTCTAGTTGCCAAGCTAGTATCTCGTGCAAACTCACACCGAGGGGGCACCAGTGATTTAAGTTCATCAGAGCAGAAGCCATGAAATTATTTACAGAAGAGGCACAGGGAAACCACGTCACGCCGGTGAGAGAGTGACTGCAGGCGGTCAGCCAAGTCGGTATTAATCACATTACAGATTCTTCGCTGTATTTTGTCAAGAAGCCCGAGGAGAATAGCAGGGGCACCCGAAAAGATGTGGCAACACGATTCAAAACACGGGCGGATGGTAGATTTGTATAACTGCAGGATAGATTCAGGCGGAAATAATTTCCGGGCCCTTCACAGAGAGCCAACTTTCATAGCAGCGGATTTAGCAATGGATTCGACGTAGTCATTCAACTTGAGGTCCGCTGAGAGTGTCAGGCCAAGCAGGCGTAGTGTTTTACTCTGTGGGCGATATTCCTGTTCCATGCTAATGGGAGGGAGGTGCGGTAGTCTGTGGTGGTTAATTGACAGCAGCTTCGTTTTGGAAGAATTGCATTTTACGAGCCATTTCCTTCCCCAATCCACCACGGATTGGAGGTCCTTTTCAAGCTCAGCCGCGAGGTTTGCCTTGTCATCAACACCAGATTTTTGGTCGAGGAGCGCGCATACTGTGGTATCATCGGCGTACATGCCTGCTTGTGATCTTATGGCATCGGGGAGAACAGTGATGTAGATTAGAAAGAGCGTAGGACCTAGGATAGAGCCTTGGGGGACACCCGCGTTTGTAGGGTAGTTCTGGGAGGCATGTCCGTTTAAAACCACATTCAGAGTGCGGTTGGAGAGGAATGACTGGATTAAGTCCAACAAAAGTCCAGTAATGCCGTATCTTCGCAGTTTCCGTAGAAGGCCGGCATGCCATACTCTGTCGAATGCTTTAGCGATATCCAGGATATCCAGATCGGGCTTCACCATTCTTGTCGAGAGCCTGGTACATACACTCGGTGATGGTCGTTAGCATATCCGCAGTAGACCTGGTTAAGCGGAAGCCATACTGTTTGTACGATAGGAGCTCGTGGGCCGTGAGATGCTGAACGACCTCGGCATTCATAATGGATTCGAACACTTTGCCGAACATCGGAAGAAGGCTGATAGGGCGGTAGTTTGCAGGGTCCGAGGGTTCACCAGTGTTCATGAATATTGGAAGAAGTCTTCTTACTGGCAGGAAAGTAGGAGGAAGATAGGCAGAGGTTGTAGAGCTTAGAAAGGACAGTGGAGAGTTCAGGGGCACATTTCTTCAAGATTGGGATTCCGTCCCCACCACACGCTTTGTGAGGGTCGAGTTTTGATATTATGTTAGAAATCAGCTAGGGCGTGATGCGGACGTCATTCAATTTGGCCTCAGTTCTAGATGGGAAATCGGTTGTCTGGTCTCCAGACGAATCCAGATACGAATTGGTCGAGAATCTACGGGCAAAGCATTCAGCCTTGTCCGGTGATGACCTCGAACACGTTGATTAGTGGGGGTATTGAGAAATAGCATTTTTTATCAAATGGGTGAGCAAAATGTTAGGAAATATAATTGATTATTTATACTGTCCAATAAATTTTGCGTTCAACTAATGAAACTAATTTTGACTATAAACTTTAATTTCGTAAAACCAGGATTTTTTTTTTACAGAGGAGTGCTGGGAATACTATAGATATTCCTTTGTTTTATGAAAAATGAAAATGAAGACGATATTTATACTTAATATCAGTTAGAGATTAAATTTAGATATGAGAAAAAAGGATTAAAAAAATTGGCAGTAAATTTATTGGAAAGAAAAAGACAAATTAACAGTATGAAACAATAATTACGAGATCGTGTAAATAAATGTCGGAACTAGGAGTTGGATAGATATTAAAAAGACAAATGTTTTTAAGCGCTAAAAAAAGATAAGAATATCGCGGAGAGCCATGATCGTTGATATCTTCAAGAACCACGGTATGTACAAGGCGTCAAATCTCAAGGTTTTGCATCATCTGCCGACGTCAGCATGATCTTTGAATACAAAGTCTTTGAATAAACTTTAGGAGAAAGGCATTATAATAATGAATAGTTAAGAATTTGGCAACGAATATCAATCAAAATCTGGTGAGAAATGAAAAGTTAATATAAAAATCTGCCAAACAACAATAAAATATAAGCAGGTTTCTTTGAAATATCGAATAAGTTAAAAGATATTTGACTTTTTGTGAGTGTTTCAATAATTAAATCTGCAAAATAACGAACTCAAATATTTCATCATGATATTTTGACAAGTCTAAACGAGAAGATATTTTCGAATCTTCTTATCTGAGGATCAAATATATAATTCTATTTGGAATTTTCAAGACAAAAACAATTTACTGTGCTTTCGTAAAATTCAATTCATTAAAGGGTAATGACGTATTAACATAGACAAACATTGAAAAATATCCGATTTAAGTATAAATACGAAATACTTAAAAGTCCTTTGGTAAAATAATCTTAATAAAGGACAAAGGCTGGTGGCTAGTCAATGTTTAAGCAGAAATAAATAAACTCATTAACAACTTATTTGAAATATGAAATGAACTAAAACATACTTTTGTCATAAATAAGTAAAGATTAAACCCCTTCTTAACATTACAAAGTGAATTCTTTATTGAAAAGTACTAATCCTTTCATAAGACAACAAAGGGAATTAAAGTAAGTCACGTAGATATTCTGCTATAAAAATCGGGCTCTCTCATATCTAAGTCACTTTCTTTGACAACGTTCAACTGTTGAATCGTCAATTTGTGTTCCCACAACACAGCACCACAAAGTAAGTCAATACAATTATTATTATCGCTATTTCTTTACATTTACATTTGTGGACAATTTTATGTTCAGACAGTTTTGATAAAATAGTAATCTGAATTTCGTGAAGGTTTAATTTTTCCGATGTCTTGCCAATTAACGTTTAAGTCAAATCAATGAATATCATCTGTGTGTGTGTTTCTGTTTATGTCTATTTGTCTTTCTGTGTGTGTGTGTCTGTGTGTCCTATATTTAACGTCAAATTTTCCACATATTCCATATATATGGAGAAATAGGTCGTTCTTGTAATGCAATAGACAAATTTCAGGCTTCATTGTTCAGGTCTCATTTCGGTCAATGGGAATCTTAAGAAATTTCCACGTAAATGAATGACACTAACCTGATAAGAAATTGAACGCGGCTCTGCTTTCTCACGCTGAACTTTTATTGATTTCATCAACTGCATGTCCAACATTACAGCACATGATAATCGAAGTCATATATTTAGATATTTACCGGATATGGCCAAAAAGGACAATTTACTTTTTTGACGTAAGCAGGTGCTAACAGATAATAAATAAAATAAATAATGCTTTCAATTTATAAGTCGTCCTGCATATTACTAAATTATAATGAAAACTATTAGTTATTACCTATAAAGAAATTCAAGATAACTACCTTAACTACTGCAAATGAGTGAGGGCCTGCAAAACTTTTTATACCATTATTATATATTATTAATTATTTTGAATGTTTTTTACAGATCATCATGTCTGGAAAACTCATCTTTCTTTTGGCTCTCTGCGTCTTCACTGCCTTCGCAGGTACGAATAATTAATATATTTTAAGTCATGCATAATTGTTTTACAGATTTTATCAGAAATTTTTTTTAAATTTTTAACTGATCTGTAACTGCTTTGCGCAAAATATTCTTTTCAGTAATTCTGAAAGAGATTTCATCTAATATGTAGCATATATATTGCAAATATAAAAACAAATTCATTAAACAATCACATTACATTCTACAGTGAAAAGATATTTTTTAACTAAAACTATTACATTGGTTATAAATCCTGTGTTTCTTTTCAGTAAGCAACGTCATCGCAGAGGAACAGCAAGAAGGTTCTGGTGAAGATGTTCAAGTGACTGAGGAGACAGCCACAGAAGCTGCCGCCGATGCCGATGCTGAAGGCAGCAAGGAGTCATAGACAATTGAAATACTGGACATGATTACTTTTCATTTTGTTATTGTAACATTTCAATGTGCAAAATAAAAGTAGATTGTTGATTTGAATTGAAAGTTTTGTCCTTATTTCTATCACTGATTTTAGCATATCAAATGATTTGTAAAACGTATTTCGACACCGACAGTGGATTTTATAGAAATATTGTTGTTGAAATATACATTTCATTTGGACGGGAAAATTTGTGCCTCGATTAATCGCAATCAACGCATAAAAATATTTGATGATATATCTCTAAAGATAAATTATTCAAGAACATCAAACATTAATCGCTTGAAACTAAATAACTCTTTAAACATCTTTATTTAGTTGTAACACTGTAAGTGATTCTATTTGCACACACGTTAAACGGATATAGATGGTCACTGGATTCGAACACAGGGACAGGTATTTGGAAAATACATATACGTGCGTATATTTTCGTTCCACAAACGATCAACCTTTTCTTCTTTTCTTAGGAGGGGCTTAGAAAGAGATAGAGAAAAAGAGAGAATGAAAGTAAGAGAGACAGAGAGAGAGAGAGAGAAAAAAAAGAAAGTGAAAGTGAGAGCAGGAAGGGAATAGACACCGGGGTGGCCGAGAGTAGAGAGTCCGAAGACAGAGTGTTTCCGAGGAATCACTGACATTATGGGATTTTTTTTCTCATGTTGACGAATCGAAGGTTTCAGCTGATTCTCCACTAATTTTGCTTTTCTCTCTTTGCACAATACTTTCAGTTCATTTGGAATCTATGTACTGATGAAAATAGCTAGTGACACCTGTTACCTGTGTGGAATTTAGTTTTCTCTATTGTTAGTTGTCTTAAATAAAATATGAAAATGAGCCATTGATTCTCATTAGTTTCCATAAATTCTTATGTTATGTTAATGGTTGTTTTAGTGTTGTTTCTATATGTCCATTCGATAAATAATAAAAAGTGAATTCAGAACAATATTAGAGTAGCATTATTATTATTAATGTAGTGCTTGAAAAGAGAGAAAATATATTGGTATTCTCGACTATTCAAAGTCCACTATAGGCGTTAATATATCCATGATATCCTAACACATTAATGAGATGGAAGAAAGGATGAAAATATACAAAATAATCTAATTTCAAAATCTTTCAAACATTTAAGCATTTCATACACAACACTGAAATAAGAGGATGCGCAATGCACTCGAACACACACACAGACATACACAAACACACACACACACGCACACACACACAAACCTATATATATATAGAGAGAGAGAGAGAGAGACACTTGCTCTAGCCTTGTATATACAGGTTGCGATGAGGTAATTGTTTGTATTTTATATTTTCAATTTCATGCATGCACATTGATTTTGTAGAATTTACATTGTAGTACGGTCAGTTGGGGACTTTTTTATGAGAAAAAAATCAGCCATGACACAATCCTTTCACTAGAAATTCGGAAATAGCATAATGTGCTGCTTGGCATTCGAGCCGGAAAATTCAATACAAATATTTCCGAGAGGGTCTCAATATGAGAACAGCTCAGTTTATTTATATGTGTAGAATAGTGATTATGAATGTATGTACAACTCACTCTGATCAATCTGATGAGAAAAGAACTTCTGAATTTCTTGGTAAAGTCTTATTATTGTCAGATTTGCTCAATATACAGTTCTGAGTCTCGGACACGGGTAACATTCATGGGATAAAAACAAACAAAAAAGACTACATTTCTGGTCTAGCAAATCATCTAATATGTGTGATAAATATCTTGGAAGTGTTTTAACAGGGAATGAAAGATGCTACACCAAAATATGAAGGCGCATTGAAGTCTCTAAAATTAAGTAAATTATAAAGAATCGGGAAAATATCGTTAGAAACAAAGGAAAAATTTCTAGATTGTTATGTAATATCGGTCGCTATAAATGGCAGCGTACACTTGAATATCTGATCAGAGATGACGTAGAAAATTCAGGAAAAAAAATCTACAGTGACTAACATCGTGTGAAAATAGGAGCAGCATGAAAAAAAAACAATGTAGAGTATCAATTTACATGTCCGTTCAGAGATGGTATCTCTGGTACTAATAATAAACCCACTACATATATTAGCTTTACTACAACCCCGCTCTTTCGGAGACTTGTTGTCTTCTTTACGATCAGAATTAAATTAAACAACATTTCTATGAAAAACATAACAACGTAGTTAATATTAGACAGATTTTAGCCGATAACACAATAATTCTCACTCATACGCACAGTAAAATGTAACCTTCAGATAGTGGAGGCCAGATACATTAAATCAATTTAATAAAATCACATTTCAATCTGGTCAGAACACATTATATTTCATTTAGACATATAGTTCTATTAACGTTGTCTTTAGGTTAACGACCCTGTAACCTCTCTGTAGTTGGCTTACAACCAGCATAATGAAAAATGTATTCAAATGTTGGCCAAATTTTGTCTGTATTTTTACCTAAAATGAAAAACAAATACTTTGTATAAAACGGCACACGATTAAACATAATAGACATTCATTTTCTGTTATGTTTATTAGTACATATATATATATATATATATAGTGGGTGATTGCGCACACAAATACACATACACACATGCTTTTATATATAAGTTTTAATTTAAAGTGATAAATAAAATTATTGTTTGTAAATTCAGAGTAATTTCCCTTGATTTTTTCAAGTAGCAGGGAAATATTTATGTACTCTCTAATTGTCAATCAAAGCCAAAATGTTTCATAGTTGAAAATAGAGGGAGTCTTTTAGCAATTTGAAGGGCATGTTGACCAATGTATATGATTGTTTTTCTCATATTGGTTTATTAATTGTATTTCATATTTCTTTATTTTCATCATAACTTGATTTCTGCTATTTTCTCACAACCTACTACGTCTGCAGAATGACATAAGTCAGTTAGTGGTGTGTTTTTATGGCGACATTTCATTTGTTTTTTTATCTCACAAATTCATTTTTCATTATAATTCGATTTCTGCTATGGTCGCACTAACGACCAAGTCTGTAGGGAGACATTATGCAGGTTGTTTTGTGTTGTTATGGCTCCATTTCATATTTTTAATGTCGCCCTAACATCTCTCGCGTTACATAGACAAAGGTCTCCTTAGTTTGTGGACTGTATTGTACAAGATAATTTTTGTATATCTCTTAAGCTGGGGTTTGAAGGTTTTCAATTTCCAGGTTTCTATATATTTTTTTTATATTACAATCCGCTCAACAATACATATCAATTAATAAACAGGATTTTTTTTATTTATTTTTAAAAATAACACCTGTCCTATTTCATTTCTGTAACCGGTGCTGGGTGATGTTTATACTAGTGTTTGTTTATATATTTCCATAGTGTTTGCACATTGTCCAGTGTAAATATTATCCCACTCTATCGTATTAACTTTATTAAACGTTGGTTTAGTCAGTTCTGGATATTTGCCATGCAGATGTTTGTCTTGCCAGCGTTGTTTCATCTGTTCAGAAGCATTATCCTTGTCTTTTTTTTCATATTTTTGCTGCAATAATATTCTTGGATTCTGTTTAGATTTTTTACAGAATCTACTAAATATAAATTTTGATTGTATTCGTTGCCTTCTTTCATAATTGAATATGTTTCTTTTTTTTTCATGTTTATTAGCATTATCCAGTCATTTGTTGTTTCTTGTTATGTTAGTACGCCAATAGTTGTTGACTTGTATGACAATTCTAGCTGAATAAGACGTTTTCCTCTTTCTTTAAGGCGGTATGTATATGCGGTCTACGTCAGCATTTGTATGATGTATCTAATGTTTAGAAAGAAGCTTTCTTGTCTTCAACTCCTTTCGTCGGATATCATTTAGAGTCCAGTTCAAGATGTTGAGGCTGTATTGGACCATTGCATGGCAAGTTTATTGATGTCCATAAATTTGTTTTGAGAATTCAATTCTGTTTTTAATCAGTCGTAGCCTTGTATATTACAATTTACGCCATATTTCTTTCATTTGTTGACGAATTTTTTCACTCTCATTTAAACATATGTAGTTATAAGCTTCTTCTTGCTCTAATGCTTGTATTGTTACAGCATTGTCCAAACTTATTTTGAGTGATCCTCGTAAACTGTAGCTCTAGCACATTTATTCAAACTGAATGTTATTCCAATATCTTCACTGAAGCATTTTACAGTTTGCAAAAGACCTTCTAGCTCATTGTCATTCTTAGAATACAACTTAAATCATCTATGTAAAATAGATGGCTTATTTTCTTTTGAGCTATTTTATAACCACATTCTGTCTTGTTAAGTAGACTGGTTGATGCTATTACTGATATGCAAAATAGTAAGAGAGACAAAGAGTCACCTTGAAATATACATCTGTTGTTTATTTTATCAGAGTTATAAGGTCCATTTATATGATTGAGGTAAAGAGATGTTTTCCATGTCAACATACATTGTTTGATGAAATTGATGATGACTGCTGATACCTTGTACATATTTAAAATCTTTAAGTTCCAGTAATGTAATACACTATTGAATTCCTTACGACAATCTATCAAGGCAGTACCAAGATTTACATTTGCATAGAAGCAGGTTTCCAAAATCACCATATTAATAAAGAATTGATATTTACATCTGTAAAAGACCATGTTTGAACACGTTTTTCAAGCTGTAGTATGTCATTTCTTTCCAATAATAAATATATCTGTTTTGTGAAAATAGATAGTAATAGTTTGCATGTTGTCGGAAAGCATGTGACTGGTCTCTATTTTTTCATATCATTTGTGTCACGAATCTTGGGTAGATGAAAGGTAATTCCTTTGGTCATCCTTGCAGGAATTTTAGTGGAATTGTTAACCATTTCTTGAAGTTCTTTGGCTAGAGTTCTATGTGCTGCATTTAAATAATATAGCCAAAAGTTAAGGAATTTTATTTATTTCTGGAAATGTTCAATTGTGTATTTTTTTTATTTTACGTTTAACATCCTCTACTCTGATTCCAGCCCATGCCTCTTCTGATTTATTTTTCATTTGTTCAATCACTTGCGCAATCCAGTCTACTTCTTTGTTATGTTCTTTAGGACAAGCCCATATTGTTTTCCTAGAACTGTATGACATCTTAGATTTTGTGGAGGGACGGTCATTTCAATTCTTGTTTTAACTATTTCCCTTGTAAAATTGTTTTGGATCGGTTTGAAAAATCTTGTTTTGTCTGTAGAGTCTTGATCTTTTCTCATAGCCTTCAGTTCTATTGTCTGATTTATCTTTTCCTTAGTTGATAGGATTCAATACAAATATTTCCGAGTGGGTCTCAATATGAGAACAGCGCAGTTTATTTATATGTGTAGAATAGTGATTAAGAAGCGATGTAAAACTCACTCTGATTAATCTGATGAGAAAAGGACTTCTGAATTTCCTGGTGAAGGCCTTGGACTGAACTCGAAAGACTGCGTCAAGTGATTTAAGTTTGTCGTGTTGTTCTGTGTCGAGACAATGTCTGATGAAAAACCGTATGTCTGGCAACAGCATTCAGCACCATGCCACACAAGCAGGTGAATCAAGTCTTGTTGAGTGACAGACCAACAAAAATCATTGTTACAACAAAGATGATCTGAAGGCAATTATTATGGCAGCAATCACCAACTTAAAAAAGGCAAAAAAAAATACTTAAAATACTTAAATATTATTTTTCTTTAGTTGATAGGACTTCTTTTTCATTTCTAATATTGTGCTTTTTTCGACTTTTCTGCCTTTTCTAGTTCTTACATTTATTTCTCTTGCTAATTCATCGAGTACTGATAATTGACTTCTAATTGTTCGATTTCTTTCTCTATTTTTCTTTTCCAAATTGGATTTTCATGTCTGCGAGATTGCCTTGTTTTTTATTTGATGTTCAATATTTTGTTGCTGCTATTGCTGATGTATATAATGCTTCATTGAGATTTATGTGAATGTCTTCTTCATCCAAACTGAATTTGAGTGCTGCATCGTAGAGCTTAATAATTTCGAGGTTATTCTTTGTTGGTTGTAATTTTGGGGGTTGTTTTCGTTCCTCCATTGCAATATTTTGTATCTGACTGATATGGCTTTTGATCTCTTCCTTGGCTTCTTGTATACTGTTCTTGTCTTCCATAAATTAATTTTGTAAACGTAAGTGGTATGCATATTTTTGCACAATTAGCTACCTATATGTCACCCACAGGGCAAAACTAGATCTAAAAGTGAAAGAGGCATATTCACTGACTATGACGAAACAAGTGCGGCCTTTATGATTTATTTCTTACAAAGTAAAATAATAAAGAAACCTGATACGTCGATTTACAGTTTCCGTTGAGCAAGTGGAGAATCCCGAAGAAAAGAACATTAACTACGAGGAACACGAACTAGTATGGCCAAATTATGAGATAGGGCTTATAAATAAATAAAAAAATACGTTCAAATCCACAATTAAAGAAAGGTATTATACCAAAATGATATAGGCGATGAAAAATCAGACGCAGACCTTATGTTAAAATCTGACAACTTGGCCAGCCGTCTGGCTCGATGGCTGACCCTAAGTTCCGGAAGCCAATGTTGATGATGACGGTAACCTGAGTGAGGATTGATACTGTCGAAAACGCTTACTGACGACGCTTTCGGTTCACTAATTGTGATGATGTCCACGTCACAGCAGCTGGTCCCCAAGACGTCTAATACGACGGTGATTTTCCCTGCCAACGATGTGTATTTTTATCTCAGAAAGACACGTTGAAAACTCGGTAACCTTTTCTCTGCCACCTTAAACCAGAACGGACACACGTGAACACTTGTTTTGGTAAAATAAAACACGGCACGAAAAAAAATATAAATAAATAAATGAATTGAAAGACACCTGGATAAGTTGCGGAAAAGTCTTTATAAGTAAAAAAAAATTAATTAGCAACAAAAGCAGAATTTACAACCGACGCATTCAATTGTCACGACGTAGAGAAAGTTTTCGTTTAAAACAATCAGAGCTTTAGATTTCCTCAATAACTTTTAAAACAAAACGTTCTTTCAGGGCTCTTTATCGAAGCTTTACGGAAATAGAAGATGTAGTGCGGTGTTTGGTGATGAGAGTAAATTCGGATTTTACAAGTACATAGCTATTAAATATTTCTAATCAGAGCTCATATTGCGATTTACAATAAACTGCAAAATCAACAATACCACTAGCAATAATTTCTTTCGCTCCGTCGTATTAAACTAAGAATTATATTTTTTTCATATGCACAAATGAGGTTATATTTCCTCCCCTACCCATCGTGTCATTTAAGTATTAAATGACATTAAAATCCAAGAACACTATTTAGCATGCATCTTTACAAATTTCGCTATTTTTTGTTTTTCTGTTCATTTTTCAGCAGAAATATTTTACATAAAACTCTCTGGAAAAAAGTTTTTTTCACTCCTGATTCTGCCTATATTTTAGTCAAACACTAGCAGTCTAAGCATCCAAATTCAACAAAAAGTCTTTTATGAAAAATTATCTTCAGACAACTGGAAAACGTTCATTTTTCAATTTTAGTTCTGTCTATATCTTATTCAAAACTAAACATGCAAATTGAATAAAAAGTACTCTATTAAAATGTCGCTTTTCACGTTTGAGGAATACAACCAAAAAGGAGGGGCAAATTCCGCGTTACCCGAGCAGAAATAGAAGAGTTCACGCTAGATTTTTAGTTGATAGAAGTTAACACAACTTAAGCAGGTACATCTACTCATTTTCGAAAACCAACTTTTAATTTGAACTTTTAGAAATAAAAGAGTTTCATGAAATTTTTGTTCTAGATTTTATTGAAAGGTAAATTTCCAGTAAGTGAAATTATTTGTGTATTTCAAACAAAAATATTATTGATTAGAATCTAAAAGTTTGCAATTTTTTGTCATTTTTCAAATTTTCTCCCATTTATGTGCGATCGAGGCATTTGTAAACAAAAATCAATTCTTGGTTTTAAAACTTTCAAAAGTAGAATATAAATCTGTAACATATAATTTTTAGAAAATTAGCCAATTTAATGTTGAACTAATCTGATTTACACAAGTATTACTTCTTTATAGCATAAAACTGAGAATAAAATTATTTCTGATAGACAGTGTTGTACATTCTGGCCATTCCCTTGTATTTGTCAGATTGATGACAGCTCGACAGTTGTGGAGAAAGATAAGTGTATGTCGATTGGAAATTATAAAATTGTCAAAATTATTTCACGTAGAAACCGTGAAACACATGACTTTTTCATGGACACACAGAAATTACTACACGCAAAAAAAAAAACTTCAAATACTTAAAAATATAAAAGTTATTGTAAAAATGCGATGGCTTGATAAATTGTATTAAACTTTCCAATTTTCGATTAGTAAATATAGTCTTTAATTAATAACGTAACAGCCCAACATCTAAAAGTTTTTGAAATTTTTTGAAAATATTTTTTGAAACTCTATAAATAATTACAATTTCAAAAATTAGAACAGTTCTTTTAAAATTGCATTAATAACCGAATTTTTAATTTTAGTCTATAATGTCTAAAATATATATTGTTTATTAAAGCCAAAAGAGGCTTTACTAATTAAATAATGTCATAGTTTTATTGCATTTTTTGTCAAATGGGTGAACACAATTACATGATATTTCAGAGAATGAGTAAGAGAAATATGAGAATAATTGTGTGAAGAGATCTGCATGAGAGTATTGTTGCTTAGCAAAGTTTTATGTCAATACATGATAAAATCTTCGCAGATGGTGGATGTTTGCCTTTGTCTTACATTGACATATGTTTACTTTATAATTATTTCATTTCCATGAAGGACGCACTGCAACTGGTGCGCAAGGGGCTACATAAGAGGAGAGTGTTAAGAAAGAGAAACAATTATGTGATATGTGATAGAACGAGTAAGAGAATTATGAGAATACTGGTGTGAAGAGAACTGCATGAGAGTAGAGTTGAAAGCGAAAAGAACGTGAAACAAGTGTTGTCAGGTAAAGGAGTTGAGAGATGGCAATTAACGATGCATCGAAATTCTTAAAGAATGTCAAGGAAACATGTATACGGAAAGGAAATCCACGGGCAGGAAATGGCAGGAAAACTTCATTTAGAGTAGAAGTTGCATATATATATAATTGTTTTCACTGTAAACGTGTGGGACCTAGTTGCTAGTCTAGTAGCTCATGTAAATTTAAGCAGAGTTGGCATCAGGGAGCTAATCTAATCTGAGCAGAAACCATGAAACTATTTGGAGAAGAGACGTCGGTGAGAAAGTAACTAGTGTTGAGCCACTAGTTCGGGATCAATTACGTAGCAGATTCTCCGATGGATTTTGCCAAGAACTCCGATATGTATCAATGGCACCCGAGATGTATCAGTGATAGCAGTATTCAATGCTATGGTTGACGGCAGATTTATGTATGTGCAATGTATATGTCTTTATTTATTTTACGTTCAAAATATTAAATAGGTTACCAAACAACAGTACAAATAAAGAAATATTCTTTGAACAATTTTACACATAAATATAGTGCGCCTTAAAAATATATTTTTCATATCTGTAGTTAACGTAAGATCTTTTCTATCATCGATTATTTTTACAATGAGTTTTTCTACTTGTATCTCTTTTAAATTATTGTAAGCTAAGCCTTGCATTTTAGTTCATTTGAAGTCATTATTTCTTTTCCGCTACTCAGAATATAGTATTTATTCATTTTTTACTAATCGTTTAATCACAAGCAAAGCAGTGAATCATTTGTATATTTATTTATTCCATTTTATTCATGACCCATTTTAACACATTTGACAAGTGATTCAAAGTATATACAACATTGATTATATAAAAACAAGATTTTCCGTGTCAAAATCATTCTTCAGTCAAATGTTTTCCTAAAACATTACGTAACCTAAAATACTTATCACCAATAAATTAATGAACATTTGCAAACAGCCAAATGAAATCAGTTTTAAAATAATTTGAAAAAAAATTTTTAAAAACTCTATTTCTCATCATGTCTAAGTGAGTTGAGACACAGAGAGAGAGACAGAGAGAGAGAGAGAGAGAGAGAGAGAGATCGCCCCACCTCTAGGTAAATCGATTAATTAACAGTTCTAAAGGACTGAGATGAAGGTATTTATTAGTTGGATAAAAGAAATTCCGGAGTAACACCTGTGATAATTTTTTTTTCTTCTTTTGTTTTAATAATATTTTCTGGGGTTGCGTTATTAATTGATTAGGTAAAATAGTACCGGAATGTTTAACGGACAGGCTCATTAATTAAAGTTTATAATCAATGATGATTTCGTAGAAAGTTTGGTAATTGGCGAAATTGTATTCTGGGTGGTCGGAAAGACCAAAATCTGGCCAAGTCCGCAGGAGAGTTGTGTGTTTTTGACAAAACTTAAATCGGAGTTGTCTGTGAAAATTCTACGGGGAACTGCAAATTCATTTTTAGTACCACTTGAGAAATAGTCTCCTGCGGAGATTCGGACATTAGGCGAACGTCAATGATGGACAGAGCGATTTCCACATTAAAATTAGTGGGTGGCTCCTAAACATTGTTTAGTCCCACCCAGCTCTATAGAAGCGGTCTGCCCGCTGCAGACCAGCAGAGTTGGGCGCAGGCCGATAGAGATCGAACAGAAACGAGAGATCGGCAGAACGCAGCGAAAATGGTTGGGTGAATTAGCTCTGTGGTTATCAGGTACCCAGGAATCCGATCCGACTAAGAAACAGATAACGTCCGTACGATTCTAACTCTATCAACAAAGCCGAGAAGAGAAACTGCTATGTATTGTGAATAGGTTAAGAATCCAAAAATTAGCTCCCTTAGACCAGAGGAGACGCCTCTCTCTCTCTCTCTCTCTCTCTCTCTCTCTCTCTCTCTCTCTCTCTCTCTGTTTTGTATGGAACCCTTTTGTGCACGATTAGTGATTTTCTTTTAGCGCAGACACCAGCCACTTTATCTTTCATCATCGGACAGTCCTGAAGGGTCTGGAAACCGCTCTTTGGTTCAAAAATTCACAACGAATGGCGGTGGTCCCTTCAGCACACCTGAGAAACAAGACATAGAGAACAGCAGCCGGGCTGGTGTCACGTAAGAATTACTTGTAAGTAGGAAATCATCAGATTTCATAGACATGGAGGAATGTATCATTAACCTATTGCTCTAACCAACTGAGTGTCTTATACATTGGAAACACTATTTTGTTTATAATCTTTCAGTAAAGATATGTGTATCCACTTTTCACATGACATCATATATAACGTTCGTATATTTGAACTGAATTCAATTGTAGCTTTCAAATAGTTCCAACTACACACAAGTAAAATATTGCCTGTCATACTAAAAATATTAATTTCATTCTGATAACAGAGACCATGGAAAATACACGAACAAATTCAAAAAACAAACATCAACGTTGCAAATTTCCATCATAATTTTTAAATAGATTTGTTTATGATAGAATTTAACTAAACGTAACACAGATGTATTCCACTTTGACGTGCATCAAGAAAGTCATGAGAAGAGATGGATACATGTTCTTGTTATGCATTTTATTTTCTGGGTGAATTAATGATGTAGGTAAATAGATAAATACATCTCTTAAAATCAACATTTTTAAATCAAACTGTGACTAATTTGAAGTATATTTTATTATCTATCATGACAATATACACGATGAATATGGCCACGTTTGATGTTTTTGTTGCCTGTGCCTATGGTGACTGGTTTCCTGCTTCATCACATGGAATGTCAGCAGCTGATTCCTCTTCAGCTACGTGATATTGATCACAAAAATATAATTGTATTTGACTTTTACTCAATGTTGCAGGCAGCGAAGTATCCCTTTCTTTACATTGTATAGGTGATGGGTGTTGAAGTTGAGGAATTGTCCGTTGAAAGTTGGCTTGCCGTATACGGATAACCCCAAACAGAGAAGGACTTAACTAATGACTGTGGACGCCATTTTATGTAACAGTGGAAAGAAATATAAAGGACAAACAGGCCACCCACTTAAAGTAAGGCTACAAGTACATCGCAAGTGCGTAACACGAGAGGAGATGAAACAAATCAGGCGTAGTTGACCACATATGGAGTGGGAAAGGGCATCAGCGCTTCCCTATGAAATTGAAATAATAGATAGAGAATTCCTCTGTAAACTACGTAATCTTAAAAAATCAGCACATATGATAGGCTGCAAATATTTCCTAAGCTGATCAAACATCAAGATGAACACAACATGGGAACAAGTAATACGTAGTGTCAGATAAAAACATTAGTGTCAAAAAATACCTGAATGATAGACAAAGTTTAGATTACTTTAAAATGCATCAAGTTATTATCTGTGTGAGAACAATTCTGGTATTCATATTCATATCATCCTAGTTTAAACTATTACACTTTTTTGAGTTTTTAAGAATTTAATCAGATGATGAATTTCTTTAATTCTCTTTGAAAAGATATTCTTTTATTTATTCGCTTTCCTAAAAAGACTTCGATCTGAGTAATCATCTGTATACATCTGACAGTTTAGATATTTCTAACAGAGCTTGACCTTATGATTGACATCTATACGAATAAGTGTCTGAAACTTACAATGATAAAACACAAAATCAAAAAATCTGATATTTTTCTTTGGAAAATTCGGTAAAATTTAGTTTCGGCCTTTTCTTGTTTATTCATTTAATAGCCAGATAATTATAAATCTTTTCTGAAACGGACATTATCACAAATATATAACATTATTGGCTTTATGGAAGTTCTGATAATTTCAAAAGCTTGTTGTAACGTATAAGACATATTGCATTTGCAGTCCGTAAGTTTACTCTCAAACAAAAATCTGTGCATTAGACAGCATCTGGTTGCTTGTATAATCTCAATGGTAAGAACAATGGACTAGCTATTGGTAGCACATAGCTAAATGTAAATATGTAATATGTGTTATATATGCAATATATACCAAATGTACCACATTAATGATATCAGATATATTTCATCTACGTAAGCAAAACTAATGTACACATTCACAATTTACATATTATATCCGGTGGAAATGATTCAAATTCAAAGACATACATGTCTAGGTGTAATAAACATTGATTGCACTCAAATTTGTACGAAAAATAAAAGACTGCAATTTCAATGAACATTTGACATTTATGAAAATTTAAACGGAGAAATGTGTCAATGTCTTTTTCTTTCTATGTCTACAGTGACTATGTTCCAAATGCATCACGGTGGACATCTGTAACTGCTTCATCATTTACTATGGCGTTTATGCCTTGATCAGAACGAGATGGAGATTGGCTGGGTTTTCAGGAACAGCTTGCTTCGCTATGTCCAAAAGAATGTAAATTAACTACAGTATTAACACATATAGTATAAAACTGTGTGCGCAGATTCATTTTCCTTTGTCTTAATACTTTACTCAACTTCTGGAACGAGTCTTTTGCTATATGAATTCGCCTTTGGTTCTCAGTGTCACACTTTCTGTCTTCTGTTAGAGCACTTTCCAGGTATTTCAATTTTTGTACCAGCTCGATTTTTATATCCCCCACCTGTATTTGTCATTTGGGGATGCTTTGTTGCTGATGACCATGCATTCGGTTTTCTTGCAGTTTACTTGTAGTCCTTTATTGTCACTCTCATCAGCTACCCTCTGTAGGAGACTTCGTAGTTTCTTTTCCGTGTCCGCTATCTGCATTATATCATCTGGGTACATTATGTTGTTAAAATTGTGGCCTCCGATGACATATCCAGGATTAACATCTAGTGTTCTCTGTATAGACTCTCTGCACAAGCTGAATAAATCCGGCGAAAAGATACATCATTGTCTTACGCCCCTTTCTGTCTTTGTGAAGGAGAAGGAGAAATAAAGAAAGCAGCACGAGTAAGAACTTGAGGGGGTGTAAATACGGGCCGCTTGGGCAGTTGTGCCCGGTCAGCGGTTAACAAATTCTGTTACATTCTGCTGGATTGACTGTTCTCTACTCTCATGTTCATCTGCTTGCATCGCCCGGAAAATGTGTACAAATAAGCAACTCGGATCACATATTTAGCTTTCAACGCAAATTCATTTATGGACAGGAAGAAACATGAAACAGTGCATTGAAATTTAATTTGCTGTTTTCAGAAATTCTCTCTCCTTCCATTGTTTAATAAATATTTTCACACTTGCTTGGGAAATTTGCAAACAGCGAAGCAAAGAAGGTTATTGTAATTTTGTACTCACCACAAAGACTTGGAGACTTGACATTCACAGGATATGTTCAAGGCACGAATGACATTGAGAAGTAGCAAATGAAACTTGAAACGCTTGTGTACATGGCCGGCAGAACAAAGATTAGGAGATATAGCAAAAAGACAAAATTTACTAAGAGTTACAAATGACAGAAAATTGTTGACAAATTGCTATCAAATACTGCATTCTTTAATAATACGATGAGAGAGAAAATAGTATATATATATATATATATATATATATATATATATATATTGGCATCATTCTCCGTGATGTATACAATCATACTGATCTCCCACCAATCAATATTAAACCCACTATTTAAAAAAAAAATTATTATTAGCATGTACCAATCAAGCATTCTTTCATGATCCCTAGGCAATATTTATGCTCAAATAGATGGTATTGCGATGGGATCTCCTTTAGATCCCCTCTTTTCTAATTGTTATATGGCACATTAAAAAATAAAATACTTAATGACACTACTAAAATCCATATATATATATATATATATATATATATATCTACGATACATAAATGATAAAATTGAAAGTCACTCCGTCCTCAAATTTACATTAGAATTTAATATTAACAATAAAATTCTATTCCTGAATGTATTAATTTATTCCGGCACTCATAGATTTACAACTTTTCTATATAGGAATACAAATAGCATAAACTCATGTATTCCTAATGATAATAGTGATTAACCCAAAGATATAAGTTAGATGTGAAAAAAAACTTAATTCAACGTATACAAATAATACCTTCTTCCTAAGTCATATTCTATAAAGAATTGCACAACATTAAACAAATTTTTTTAAATGGATTTCCTAAATCTGTCATTGATCCCCGAACTGAAATGTATAAAATGTATTTATACGATGGAAATTTTGGTACCTGAATTTAGATTCATGTACGCTCTCACATAATTCTTGTAGATTATATTTTTTTGCTTTTTGATTACGTGAGAGAAATTCATGAAAATATTTAAGAGAATAGCCCAGTTATTTTTATTACAAGGCTTTTTAGCAAAAAAGGTTCGACTCATGAAAGGATCAGAATAAATTTCACTTTTTTACGATTTAGGTTTACAGAAATCTATTAAAACTCTACCAAACAATTATTAAACTATATAAATACTGGTGACTTAATTGTTTCCACTACTAAGGTCAGTTTTAAAACAAAGAATTTATTTCATGCTTTTCTTTCATTATAATTGTAGGTGGAATTACAACTATAAGAAATTTTTATTGCCATATGTTCCTTGTCTTTGTCGAAGCTGTTTTAAACCTGACTGAGTAAATTGTCCTTTACCTTTTTAAATGTATAAACATCGTTTTCAAAAGATACAACGAAAGTGTCCTTTATAATCCGGATGTCACAATTAAAGTAGTTTCATTATTTTACACATCGATTTTAATTAAGAATTGATTGATTCAATTAGTAGGAAAATCTAGCAAATAAGTTTCTGCTGATTTGGTTTCCTTTAGAGATTTAACAATCTCTTATCATAAGACCCTGTGTGGAGGCGGAAATTAGTGGTTACATTCGCGCGGTTAGTAGTAAATATGTATAAATGCTTTTCTATTTTTGAGATGCAGATGATTGGTGTGTCAACATCTTATCGAATCTAAACTTATTAGTAAATGGAACTTTGTCTGTTTATGTGTATGTGTGTGTGTGTGTCTGTGTGTGTCCGGCGTAAACGATTTTCGTGAAAATTTAAGCGTCTGCGAGTGTTCTTAGTTAGATTTTATGTCGAGCTACCCCTGATAAATATCGAAAATCGATAAACGAAAAAATCGGTTTATAGATGGTGTGGGCCGATTTTAATCAAATTTGATACACTCATAGACAGACATAAGAAAAGAGATTCAGAAGTTTCAAGGTTGCATTTCTTACAATAGTGCGGAACATCGATTATATATATATATATAGATATATATATATAAGGCAAGATGTTTATGCGTGAGTCTGTTTATTTGTCTGTATGTCCTGATACAAATCCACAATTTTTATCCGATTCTCACCAAGCTTCACACAAATATTCTTTAGGCAGACTATGAGCTCCAGGACCATGGATTAGTTTTAAAGCTTTCATTACATCCGAGTAACGCCGGGCTATACTACTCGTAAATTAATATTACCGAGACTAGTAACCAACAAACGTAAATATTATCTGGAGTCGGGAAAGTATTCGAGGCTATAATCAATGCTGAAATAGTTGATCATCTCACCGCCCACAAACTGTTCTCCGACAGGCAATATGGATTCCGCTTCGACAGGTCCACGGCCGACCTGCTAACAACCTTAACGGAGTACATGCTACAGGGCCTTGATGAGTCTGACGAGGCTCGTGCGGTTGCTCTGGACATCTCCAAGGCTTTCGACAGGGTTTGGCACTCTGGCCTCCTATGCAAACTACGCGGTTAATGTATTATCGGTCGCCTGCTTGACCTAATCCAATCTTTCTTAAATAACCACAAAATGAAGGTCGTTCTGAATGGGCCTGCCTCTTTGTACTACATCACGAATGCTGGTGTCCCACAGGGCTCTATCCTGGGCCCGACGCTCTTCCTTATTTTCATCAACGACCTCCCAGATGAGATCAAGTCCCAAGTAGGCATCTACGCAGATGACACTACAATATACTCCCGCTCTAGTAAGAAACCTGTCGTGGCGGACAGACATAATCTCGCTGCTGACCTTGAGCGGGATCTACACTCTGTGGTGAACTGGGGCAAGAAGTGGCTTGCCAACTTCAATTCATCTAAGACCAAGCTGTTGTCTGTCAACCATTACACGCAACCTCTTCTGCCTCCCATAAGCATGGACCAAGTGATTCTCCCAGAGAGTAATACACTACGCCTCCTCGGACTTACCCTGTACTCAGACCTCAAATGGAACCACTATATTGAATCCATAGCAAAATCTACTGCTAAGAAGATTGGGTCACGATGTCGATCCAGGATGTTTTTTCCACCTGAATCCATCCTGCATATATACAAGTCAACCATCCGTCCGTGCACGGATTACTGTTGCCATTTATGGTCAGGTGCCCCTGCCGTTCTCCTCAATGTTCTTGACAGGCTCCAAAGGAGAGTTTGTTATATTTGTAATGTGATAGGTACTGATCTGGCGACTCGACTGCAGCCACTTCCCCACCGCTCCCGTATTCTTGCTTTCCTGACGGCTACAACCTCCAGAAATTTAAATGCAAAGTCAATACTCATCTACTAACCACTGGACTCTAGTTCTCTCCCCTCCCCTGTATAGCCTTCCCTTTCTCTCCACCTATGTATCTGTCATCGCACCTGCTTTCTCAGCTTTCTGTTGTTCCTTTCTAACTAGTTTGTACTCCTCACTCTTTTCTAATTAATCTTTTTACATTTACTTAACCCCCTGCACATCAGTGGCGTTTCCGCCTTGCTCGGGGTGAAATGATAAAAAAATAAATAAATGTAGAACAAGTAGGAAATTCTAGGGTTTGTTGAGGTGAATACTTAAATGAGTGACCGGTTTGTGTTGTATCAATTTCATCATATATCTGGAGGGAAATTTACGACTAGACTAGGTTCGTGTTCATATATAATAGGTATTTGTAGTGTGTAGCAAGGTGTGAATATTTGATTGATCCTTGATAGTTCTACTCACTATCAAAACTCTCAAACGACGGAAGAAGAACTTTGTTTTTACCAGAATTTATTATCGGTGTGCACGATATTAACAACCTAAGATACGCTAATAACACGCCTTTAATGACATGTACGTAAAGAAAACTACAGGTATCCAAAAAAATTTTCAGAAACGGAAAGCGAGAAGAAAGGACTAACCACAGATTGTATGAAGAAAGAATGTATAGTTGTCATCAAGTAAAAAAGACCAAGATACAAGCCACGAATTGGAATTGTCAAATTCAAAAATTACAGAAATTTAAATATCTGGAAATTATTTTAATGGACAGAAGAAATGTGACATAGAAATCTGAAACCGCATTGGAATGGCAAACAAATAGCCATTCAAAGACTAAAGAAAGTGTTAAGAAGTAGAAGACAGTTTCATTAGAAGCAAAGAAAAGAGTGCAGAACTGCCATGTAATATAAATACTCCTATATGGCAATGATTGATGGACAACTTTCATAAAAGAAACAAATAAATTAAAGCAACAGGGATAAGTTTCTACAGAGGAGTGCTGGGAATACTATAGATATGCCTTTGTCTTAAGAAAAATGGAAATGAAAATGATATTTATGCTTAAATTCAGTAAGCCATGAAATTTAGAAATGAGAAAGAAGGATGAAAATTTTAAGCGGTAAATATATCAGAAAGAAAGAGGGACAGAGGAAAAAAAGTATGAAACAACAACAACTAGATGGTGTAAATAAATGTCGGAACAGGGAGTTGGATAGATATTAAAAAGACACGTTGTTCAGTGCAATGAAAGATATGAATGTTGCGGTGAGCCATGATCACGGCACATACAAAGAATCATATTTCAAGTTTTACATCATATGCCGTCATCAGCATGATCGTCAAGTATTTTTAATCATATTTGCAAAAAGGGCATCTAATAAGCGATAGTTAAGAATTTGGCAACGACTATTAATAAAAATTTGGTGAGAAATTAAATTAAATATAAAAATCTGCCAAACAACAAATAAATAGAAACAAGTTTCTTTGAAATATCGAATAAGTAAAAATATATTTATATCTTGTTAATAGATCAATAATTATATCTGTAAAATATCTAAATCAAATATTTCTTCTTGACATTTTGAGAAGTCCAAACAATGAAAATTTACGAATTTTCTTATCTGAAGATGAAATATATAATTCTATATAGAATTACGTTTTAGAGAAGATTAATGTAGAAGATTTTTTTTTAATACAAAAAAAAACACTTCACTGTGCTTTCATATTTTTTATCTCCCTAACAACCCTAGCGTTACATAGAGAAAGTTCTCCTCAGTCTGTGGGCTGTACCTAACATGACATTTTTTTATATCTCTTAAGCGATGGTTTCCAGGGATACATTCAAAGTGTTTTTTGTTCCATTTTTTATCATTTCAAGTGAACCCACACTCACTGTTACGATAATTGTTTTCAATTTCTACATTTTTCTCTTTCAATTTCCAGGTTTCTATACATTTTTTATGTTACAATCCGCTCGACAATCCATATCAATTAAGACGCAAGATGTTTTTTTGGTTTTTAAAAACAACGTCCGGGCTGTTTTATTTCTGTTACCGGTGCTGGGTGATGTTTATACCAGTGTTTGTTTATTATTTCCATAGTGTTTGCACATTGTCCGATGTAAATATTATCTTACGCCATGGCAATGATTTTCATATTAATTTATGGCAAGTACCGAACATCCTTCTCATAGAATCTTTTCGTCTGATATAGTTTAGAATCCAGTTCAAGATGTTGAGGCTGTATTGGACCACTTGGATGGCAACTTTATTGATGTCGTTAAATCTGTTTTGAGATTTATGTGGAGGGACGATCATTTCAATTCTTGTTTTACCTATTTCCATGTAAAGTATCTTTTCATCGGTCTGAATAATCTTGTTTTGTCTGTAGAGTCTTGATCTTTTCTCAAAGCGTCTTATTCTTTGAGCCCTTAATTTCTATTGTCTGATATATTCTTTCCTTAGTTGATAGGATTAGGGATTCCGGAATTTATTGCATTTGCAATATTACTGATCATTTCGATGACTGACGAATCTGTTAAAGAGTTTCTTTTGCGTACATATCTTAAAGCAACTACCGGAGAAATGTATGTTACGAATTTAAGCTAGAGTTTTAGTTGATACAAGTTAACACAACTTAAGCAGATACATCTACTCATTTTCGAAAAATAACTTTTAAATTGAACTTTAAAAAATAAAAATGTTTCTTGAAACTTTTGTTTTAGATTTATTGAAAGGTAAAAGTTTCAGTTTTCTATTTCCAATAAGTGAAATATTTTTGTGTCTTTCACAAAAACATATTATTGATTAGAATATAAATGTTTGCATTTTTTTTAATTATTCAATTTTTCTCATATTTATGTGCGATCGGGGCATTTGTAAACAAAACTCAATTTTTCGTTTTAAAACTTTCAAACGTACAATAAAAATCTGTAACATAATCTTGAGAAAATTAGCAAATTTAATTTTGAATTAATCAGATTTACACAAGTATTGCTTCTTTATAGCAGAAAATTGAGAATATAACTATTCTTTATATACAGTGGCCATTCCCTTGTATTTGACATATTGATGACAGATCGACAGCTGTGGGAAAGATAAGTGTATGGCGACTGGAAATTATGAAATTGTCAAAATTATTTCCGTTAAGAAACCGTGAAACGCATGACTTTTTCATGGACACACAGGAAATACCACACGCAAAAAAAACTTCAAATAATTAAACATTATTGTAGAAATGCTATGGCGAGATGATTTGTGTTAAAATTTCCAATTTTCGATTAGTAAATATAGTCTTTAATTAATAACGTAACATCCCAACATCTAAAAGTCTTTGAAATTATTTGAAAACATTTTTTGAAACTTTATAAATTATCACAATTTCAAAAATTAAAACAGTTCTTTTAAAATTGCATTAATAACCGAATTTCTAATTTTTTAGTCTATAATGTCTTTAATATACATTGTTTATTAAAGCAAAATGAGGCTTAACTAAATAAATAATGTCACCAATTTATTGCATTTTTACTCAAATGTGTGAGCAAAATGGTGGGAATGATAATTGATTATTTACACTCTCCAATAAATTTTGCGTTCAACTAATTAAACCAATTTTGATTTTAAAATTTAATTTCGTAAAACAAGGAATGTGTTTTTACAGAGGAGTGCTGGGAATACTATAGATATTCCTTTGTTTTAAGAAAAATGAAAATGAAGACGATATTTATACTTAATATCAGTTCGAGATTAAATTTAGATATGAGAAAGAAGGATCGAAAAATTGGCGGTAAATTTATTGGAAAGAAATAGGAACAGAAAGAAACAGTATGAAATAATATTAACGAGATCGTGTAAATAAATGTCGGAAACAGGATTTGGATAGATATTGAAATGACAAAAGTTTTTAAGCGCTAAAAAAAATAAAAATGTCGTGGAGAGCCATGATCGTTAATATCTTCAAGTACCACGGTATGTACAAGGAGTCAAAGGTCAAGGTTTTGCATCATCTGCTGACGTCAACATGATCTTTGAATAAAAAGTCTTTGAATAACCTTTGGGAGAAAAGCAATCTAATAATAAATAGTTAAGAATTTGACAACGAAGCTCAATCAAAATCTAGTGAGAAATGAAAAGTTAACACAAAAATCTGCCAAACAGCAAAAGATGTAAGCAAGTTTCGTTGAAATATCGAATAAGTTAAAAGATATTTGACTTTTTGTTAGTCTTTCAATAATTAAAACTGCAAAATAACTAAATCAAATATTTCATCATGATATTTTGACAAGTCTAAACGAAAAGATATTTTCGAATCTTCTCATCTCAGGATCAAATATATAATTCTATTTGGAATTTTCAAAACAAGATCTCTTTACTGTGCTTTCGTAAAATCCAATTCATTAAAGGTTAATGACGTATTAACATAGACACACATTGAAAAATATCCGATTTAATAATAAAAACGAAATAATTAAAAGGCCTTTGGTAAAATAAATCTTAATAAATGACAAAGGCTGGTGGCTAGTCAATGTTTAAGCAGAAATAAAGAAACTTGGCATGAAAAGATCATTAACAAATTATTTGAAATATGAAATGAAATAAAACATACTTTTGTCATAAATAAGTAAAGATTAAACCCCTTCTTAACATTCCAAAGAGAATTCTTTATTGAAAAGTGCTAATCCTTTCATAAGACAACAAAGGGAATTAAAGTAAGTCACGAAGATATTCTGCTATAAAAATCGGGCTCTCTCACATCTAAGTCACTTTCTTTGACAACGTTCAACTGTTGAATCGCCAATTTGTGTTCCCACAACACAGCACCACAAAGTAAGTCAATACAATTATTATTATCGCTATTTCTTTACATTTACATTTGTGAACAATTTTATATTCAGTTTTGATAAAATGGTAATCTGTATTTCATGAAGGTTTATATTTTCCGATGTCTTACCAATTACACTTTCAGTCAAATCGATGAATATCATCTGTGTGTGTGTTTGTGTTTCTGTTTATTTGTGTAAGTGTGTGTGTGTGTGTGTGTGTGTGTGTGTGTGTGTGTGTGTGTGTGTGTGTGTGTGTGTGTGTGTGTGTCCTATATTTAGCGTAAACTTTCCATAGATTCCATATATATGGAGAAATAGGTCATTCTGTTACTGCAATAGAGAAATGTTTGATTGGTAGCTACAGATGTAACAGGCTTCAACGTTCATGTCTCATTTCGGTCAATGGGAGTCTAAAGATATTTTTGAGTAAATGAATGTCATTAACCTGATTAGAAATGGAACTCGGTTCTGCTTTCCCACACTTAACGTTTATTGATTATATCGAGTGCATGTCCAACATTACAGCTGATGATAATCGAAGTCATATATTTAGATATTTACCGGATATGGCCGGGAAGGACAATTTATTTTTTGACATATGCACGTGCTAACAGATAATAAATAAAATAAATAATGCTTTCAATTTAAATGTCGCCCTACATATTACTAAATGATGATGAAATATATTAGTTATTACGTATAAAGAAATTCAAGATAACTACTTTGACTATTGCGAATGAGCGAGGGCCTGAAAAATCTTTATACCATTATTATATATTATTAATTATTTTGAATATTTTTTGCAGATCATCATGTCTGGAAAACTCATCTTTCTTTTGGCTCTCTGCGTCTTCACTGCCTTCGCAGGTACGAATAATTAATATATTTTAAGTCATGCATAATTGTTTTACATATTTTATCAGATTTCTTTTAAATGATTTTAACTGAACTGTAACTGCTTTGCCCAAAACGTTCTTTTCGGAAATTCTGAAAGAGATTTCATCTAATATGTGTAATATATATTTCAAATATAAAAAACATTTAATAAATAATCACATTACATTCTACAGTGAAAAAATATTTTTAAACTAAAATATTATTAATAATGTTTTTGTTCCTCTTCAGTAAGCAACGTCATCGCAGAGGAACAGCAAGAAGCTTCTGGTGAAGATGTTCAAGTGACTGAGGAGACAGCCACAGAAGCTGCCGCCGATGCCGATGCTGAAGGCAGCAATGAGTCATAGACAATTGAAATACTGGACATGATTACTTTTCATTTTGCTATTGTAATATTTCAATATGCTAAATAAAAGTAGATTGTTGATTTGAATTTAACGTTTTGTCCTTATTTCTATCACTGATTTAACATATCAAATGATTTGTAAAGCTTATTGCGACACCGACAGTGAATTTCGAGAAATATTGTTTATGAAATATACATTTCATTTGGACGGGAAAATTTGTGAGATTTTTATTAGTGTTCATTCTCTTTTCATTTTTTGTTTTTTGTTATGTTGGCCCTCTAATTTATTTGAGTTAATAAAGCAATTGTGATTTGTGAAAAATTGTCAATCCTTTCTCAAATGGTCTATATTTCGTGGACTTTAACAAATATATTTTTAATCTATGTGCCCAAATTAATCGCAATCAACGCATAAAAATCATTGATGATATATCTCTAAAGAAGAATTATTCAAGAACATCAAACATTAATCGCTTGAGACTTAATAACTCTTTAAACATCTTTATTTCGTTGTAACACTGTAAGTGATTCTATTTGCACAAACGTTAAACGTGTAGTGGATGAAGGCGTCCACTTACTAATTTATATTTTAACGGTCGACTCGACGTAACATTCGTTAAGGTTTGAAGCAAGATTTATGAATGAACAAGAAGGCGAAAGTAAACGGAAAAACAATATATTGAAAAAGGTTACATAGGGTTGAGAAAGCATGCATAAGAAGTTGTAGAGTCCTGTTTCAATGAAAGTTAATGTCAGAGAAGAAAATTAAGAGAATAAAAAAATATTTGCGCCACTAACTGCTACCCGCAATTAGTGCGCGTGTGTGTGTATGAGTTAGGGAGGCATGTCTGTTCTTGTCTGCCCTCGCCCCGGGACGAAATCCTAACTGCTCTATCACGTGCTGTTTCCGGTTTTTAAAGGCTTCGTTTTTGGAGGGAACTACGACTGTCACGTAGACGCCGCGTGACCATGCGTATGTATGTGTGTGTGTGGGTGTCAATGTATGAGACCCACAAACGGATATAGACGGACACTGGATTTGAACACATGGATACGTATTTGGAATATATCTATGCGTGCATATATGTTTATTCCCCAAACAATCAACCTTTTCTTCTTTTCTTAGGAGGGGCTGAGAAAGAGTGAGAGAGAAAAAGAGAGAGAAAGAAAGGGAGAGAGAAAAAAAGAAAGAGAAAGTGAGAGCAGGAAGGGAATAGACACCGGGGTGGCCGACAGTAGAGATTCCGAACACAGATTGTTTCCGGGTAATCACTGTTATTATGAGATTTTTTATCTCATGTTGACGAATCAAAGGCTTCACCTGATTTTCGACTAATTTTGCTTTTCTCTCTTTGCACAAAACTTTCAGTTCATTTGCAATCTATGTACTGATGAAGATAGCTAGTGACACGTGCTAACTGTGTGGAATTTCGTTTTCTCTAATGTTAGTTGTCTTAAATGAAATATGAAAGTGAACCATTGATTCCCATTAGTTTCCATAAATTCTGCACCATGCCACACAAGCAGTTGAATCAAGTCATGTTGAGTGAAAGACCAACAGAAATCATTGTTACAACAAAGATGATCTGAAGGCAAGAATTATGGCAGCAATCGCCAACGTAAAAAAGGCAACTGTCCAGAAAAGTTGCAGGAGATTCTGAAGTCGTCTGGGGGCGATGGTTCAAGCCAATGACGATAATTCTCTGTAAATTTATTTAATATTTCAAGATCTTTTCTGTAAATTTGGTTATTGATATTTTTAAAATCAGATGTAACAGTTACTTCCGTTATTCAAACATAAAATATATTTATTGAAACCTAATTATGAATTTATATGAATTATATGTTTTAAGATATAGTAAAATGTAACCTTCAGATATTGGAGGCCATATACATTAAATCAAATTAATAAAATCATATTTCAATCTAGTCAGAACACATTACATTTCATTTAGACATATAGTTCTGTTAACGTTTCTTTATGTTAACGAACCTGTAACCTCTCTGAAGTTGGCTTACAACCAGCATAATGAAATAAGTATTCAAATGTTGGACAACTTTTGTCTGTATTTTTACCTAAAGTTAAAGACAAATACTGTGTATGGAACGGCACATGATTAAACATAATAGACATTCATTTTCTGTTATGTTTATTAGTACTTATATATATATATATATATATATATATATATATATATATATATATATATACAGTGGGTGATTGCGCACACAAATACATATACACACTTACTTTTATATATAAGATTTAATTTAAAGTGATAAATAAAATTATTTTTTGTAAATTCAGAGTAACTTCCCTTGAATTTCTCAAGTGGCAGGGAAATATTTATGTACTATCTAATTGTCAATCAAAGCCAAAAAGTTTCATAGTTGAAAATAGAGGGAATCTTTTAGCAATTTAAAGGCCTGTTGACCAATGTATATGATTGTTTTTCTCATATTGGTTTATTAATTGTATTTCATATTACTTTATTTTCATCATAATCTGATTTCTGCTATGTTCCCACAACCTACCAAGTCTGCAGAAAGACATAAGTCAGTTAGTGCTGTGTTGCTATGGCTACATTTCATTTGTTTTTTATCTCCCATATTATTCTTTTTATGTCATTTTTCATTATACTTCGATTTCTGCTATGGTCGCACTACCAACCAAGTCTGTAGGGAGACATTATGCAGTTCGTTTTGTGTTTTTATAGCTCCATTTCATATTTTTAATATCGACCTAATATCTCTAGCGATACATAGACAAAGGTGTCCTTACTTTGTGGGCTGCATTGAAGAAGATAATTTTTGTATATCTCTTAAGCTGTGGTTTCCAGTGATTCTTTCAATGTATTTTTGTTCCATTCTTTATCATTTCAAGTGCTCCACTCACTGTTACGATATTTGTTTTCAACGTCTACATTTTTCTCTTTCAATTTCCAGGTTTCTATTGTTCTGTTTCTTATTTTATTTTCCACACACACACACACTCAATAAAAATTAATTCACACCACGTGTATCTCAAAAAAATACAATTGCGCGGAAATTCACTCCTTACCATACCCTGAGGTGTCAGAAACAAGGACGGCGCACCCAAAAGTTTGAACGTAGTGGAAAGCACACCACGTGGTCAAAAATCTGATTTATTGATCAATCAGGGCTCGACATAAGGAACCTGTTATATTTTCGTAAAAATTTCTATTGCACGTGATTTTGCACACGTTCCTTTTCCTTTAAAAAGGCTGAGTTCTTTTCTTTCTTCGGCATTTTGTTTACCTGCTCTTGCGTTTACTGCATGCTCTTGTGTTGCGAAATTAGTTCTGTAAAGCCTATTAAAGAGGTTTTGTTTCCGTCTTCAGTTACGTTAAAATTCCACCACAATTTACAGAACTAATTTTCTATTTTCCTCATGGAGAAAATAATTCGCCTGGACAAATTTGACGTTTCCTCGGCAGACCCACAGGCCAGCAAGCTTTGGAGATTATGGTATCGTAACTTTAATTACTACCTCTCAACTATTGCTTCGTTAAACCCTGATAAACTCGAAGTTCTCTATTTAAACATCGGTCCCACTGTTGCTGACGTTATCGAGGGTTGTTCTGGCTTTGAACATGCTGTTGACTTACTGAAAGGTGTCTACGACAAGTCTCCAAGTGTTATTCATGCTAGACATCTGCTTTCTACGCGTTTGCAACAAGAAAGCGAGTCTGTCGACCAATACCTTCAGGCCTTGAATCGACTTGCCGCTGACTGTTGCTTTAAAGACGTAACGGCCACCACTTACAGGGATGAATCTGTCCGTGATGCATTTATTCGTGGTCTTCGGTCCTCATTGATACGTGCTAGGCTCCTTGAAACTGACACTCTAACTCTCGCAGAAGCTACTCAATGTGCTAGGGCTTTAGAACAAGCTCACTTTCGCGCGGAATCGTATGCCACCTAGATTGGAGCAGCCGCCGTTACTTCTATTACTGGAACTAAAAATGTGTTGACCGATTCTGCCGAGGAGGCCACTGGTATTTCTAAAAATTCTGCTCTAACTGATTCTCCAATGAAGTGTGACTCTGTACTGTTCTCTGCTGCCCTTCCTGCTCGTGGCAAGTGTTACAACTGTGGAGGGAGACGTCACTTTAAGGACGACCGCCGCCTCTGCCCTGCCCGCAATAAGGTATGTCGAAGCTGTGGAAAACTCGGGCATTTTTCTAAAGTTTGCCGTTCTACTCTACCGACACATTCACGTTCTTCTTCTGCTATCATAGGGGCCCGTGCTAAAGGTGGTGATAGTTGCCCTCCTATCACCGAAACTGTGGAGTTAAAAGGGAAAAAGTTAACTGCCCTTATAGACACCGGCAGTTCTGATAATTTTATCAGTGCCCGTATTGTCAAAAAAATGAGACTGCCCACTTTAAAACGGAACTCCGTAATTTCTATGGCATCATCCGCCGTTTCCCTTAAACTGTCTGAATATTGCACCGAGAACGTTTTCTTCAATGGTTGCGAATATAAAGAGATTGATCTTACTGTGCTTCCTGACTCCTGTATGGACATTATACTCGGAATGCCGTTTTTGAAACTACACCGGGGTATTACTATTTCTTTTGGTGGATCTCAGGAAGTTTTAAAAATCTGCGCGCTAACCAGGATCAGTTGTGCCCCTGTAAAATTGTTCCGAAACCTGACCCCTGATTGCAGACCCATTGCTACTAAATCCCGAAACTACCGTGCGGAGGATGCCCGATTTATTGAAAAAGAAATTCTTCAACTGCTTGAAGACGATGTCATTGAAACCAGCTATTCACCGTGGCGTGCTCAAATTGTTGTGACTTCGTCGCCTAATAGAAAGAAACGATTGGTGGTTGATTTTTCCCAAACCATTAACCGTTTCACACTACTTGACGCGTACCCTTTGCCTCGGATTGAGGATCTCGTAAACCAAATTGCCCAGTATCATATTTTTAGTACGATTGATTTGTCTAAAGCTTACTACCAGATCGAAATTTGTCCCGAAGATCGGCCTTACACGGCTTTTCAAGCTGGAAATCGTTTGTATCAATTCAAACGAATACCCATGGGTGTCACTAATGGGGTTTCTGCCTTTCAACGATTTATGAATTCCTTTATTTCTGAAAATAAGTTATCCGGAACTTTTTCTTACATTGATGACATTACTATTTGTGGTAAAACTCAAGAGGAGCATGACGCTAACTTGGAACGTTTCTTAAAGGCTGCCTCAACATACAACCTCGAAATAAACCGAGAAAAATCAAAGTTTTCGCTTCGTTCTATCAATTTGCTTGGATACCAAATCTGTGACGGAACTATTCAACCTGACCCTGAGCGTTTGAAACCTCTTTTGCAAATGCCTCCTCCTTCGGATTCAAATTCGTTAAAAAGGTGCCTTGGTATGTTTTTTTACTACGCGAAATGGATACCTAAGTATTCACACAAAATTCGTCCCCTGGTTGAAAATAAACAATTTCCCATGCCTCCTATAGTTGTGAATTCTTTCGAAAAACTTAAGAAAGACGTTGCCGAATCATCTGTAAAGGTTATCGACGACGTACTACCATTTACTATTGAAACCGATGCCTCAGAGAAAGCTATAGGAGGCACTCTCCTACAGGCTGATAGGCCTGTAGCATTCTTTTCCCGATCATTAAACCCATCTGAAATACGACTACACATAGTTGAAAAAGAGGCTTACGCGATAGTTGAATGTGTCCGAAAATGGAGGGACCTCCTTGTTGGGAAGCACTTTACTATCATAACAGACCAGCAAGCCGTATCTTTTATGTATAAGCCAGCTAACCGAGGAAAAATTAAAAATGATAAAATCATTCGGTGGAAAATGGAGCTTCTCCCGTTCTCGTACGATATAAAACACCGTCCCGGAAGTGAAAACACCGTTGCCGATGCTTTGTCGAGAGTGTGTGGTGCTGCTGCTTCCTCCTTGGAGGAGCTAAGGACCATACACAGTTCATTAATACACCCTGGGGTTCAACGTTTTTGGCACTTTATACGATCACAAAATATGCCATACTCAATTGATGAAGTTCGGCGCGTGACATCCGAGTGTACAACTTGTGCAAAAATAAAACCTCAATTTTCCAGCCCTACTAATAATACGCTAATCCGCTCTACTGCTCCCTTTCAGCGCCTCTCTGTAGACTTCAAAGGGCCTGTCCCGGCATCATCGAAAGGATGCCGTTACCTATTTACTATCGTCGATGAGTACAGTCGATTTCCCTTTGCATTCCCGTGCCGTGATTGTTCTTCGCAAACCGCAATCAAGTGCTTGACGAATATTTTTTCTATTTTTGGACTCCCCACTTTCATCCATTCTGATAGAGGAACGTCGTTCGTGTCCGAGGAGTTCAGAAATTTCCTGACGAGACTTGGGGTTGGGTACAGTAACACCACTGCATACAACCCAAGAGGCAACGGTCAGTGCGAGCGTTACAACGGCGTTATTTGGCACTCAATATTATTGGCCTTGGAATCTAAACGGTTACCCCTTAGTGCTTGGCAGGACGTTCTGCTCGATGTTTTAAATTCTATTCGTTCCCTACTATGCACTAGTACAAATGTGACTCCCCACGAACGCTTGTTCAAATTTGAAAGGCGCTCTTCTACCGGTACTGCCTTACCTGTTTGGCTCTGCGAACCTGGAAGGGTACTGCTGAAACGGTTTGGCAACAGGAGCAAGTATGACCCGATCGTAGAGGTGGTGGAACTCCTCGAGGCCAACCCTACTCATGCAAGAATACGGCATGATGACGGCCGGGAGGATTCAGTGACGCTAAGACATTTGGCTCGTTTTCCACGCTCTGATGAACATCAGGGTCCTGCTGAGAATACTCGACCCGACCTTGCAAATGCAGACCCGGCCCGTTTGATTGAAACAAGTCCAGTTGACACTACACTTAATGCGGAGGAAATAGAGAATCAGCCTTCCCAGAGACCTGCCAGTCCTTCGAATAGTGAACTGCCCCCGCGGCGGTCTAGCAGGATTCGTAGACCCGTTCAGCGACTGGACTTATAAAAAAAAAATAAAATAATATATACACCCACCTTGCAATCTCTCTTACTAGTGGGGGGAGATTGTTATATTTTCGTAAAAATTTCTATTGCACGTGATTTTGCACACGTTCCTTTTCCTTTAAAAAGGCTGAGTTCTTTTCTTTCTTCGGCATTTTGTTTACCTGCTCTTGCGTTTACTGCATGCTCTTGTGTTGCGAAATTAGTTCTGTAAAGCCTATTAAAGAGGTTTTGTTTCCGTCTTCAGTTACGTTAAAATTCCACCACAGAACCCATTTCTTAATCTCCCCGGAGCCTCACCATTCAGATAAAAGGAAGGTAGAAACTCGCAACTCACATTCCCAGTTCCTTTCTTTCTTTCTTTCTTTCTTTCTTTCTTTCTTTCTTTCTTTTACGGACAATTTCATTTTTGAACAAAAAAATAATTCTTTTATTTTTTTTACGAAAATAAACAAAAGGTTTTTTTACTTTATTTGTAGTGCATTTTTATTTTTATTATTTTTTTGAGGGACTTCTTAGCACCCTCTACACTATATTTTTTTTTTATATTACAATCCGCGAGACAATCAATAAACGTCTGTAACAGACCACGTTTGCACTCTATTTGTTCAAGCTGTAGTATGTCATTTCTTTTTTTTTTAATCGTGTCACCGATAGGTGGGACCTAGTTGCCAATCTAGTATCTCGTGAAAATTCATATCTAGGGGCCACCAGTGATTTAAGTTCGTCAGAGCAGAAGCCATGAATGTATTTATAGAAGAGGCACAGGGAAGCCAATGGTTGTTGACTTGTATGACAATTCTTGCTGAATGAGACCCTTTTCTCCTTCTTTAAGGGGGTATGTATATGCGGTCTACGTCAGCTTTTGTATGATGTATCTGATGTTTAGAAAGTTTTCTTGTTTTAGAATACTTTCGTCTGATATCGTTTAGAGTCCAGTTCAAGATGTTGAGGCTGTATTGGACCACTTGGATGGCAAGGTTATTGATGTCCATAAATTTTTGAGAATTCAATTCTGTTTTTAATATCAGTCGTAGCCTTGTATAGTACTATTTACGCACGATGTCTTTCATTTTTTATGGCGAATTTTTTCACTCTCATTTAAACATATGTAGCTATAAGCTTCTTCTTACTCTTATGCTTGTATTGTGACAGCATGGTCCAAGCCAATTTGTCGTGATCCTTGTAAAACCTTAGCTCTAGCACATTTATTCAAACTGAATGTTATTCCAATATCTTCACTAAAGCATTTTACAGTTTGCCGAATACCTTCTAGCTCATTGTCATTCTTAGAATACAACTTAAATCATCTATGTAAAATAGATGGCTTATTTTCTTTTGAGCTATTTTATAGCACATTCTGTCTTGTTAAGTTGACTGATTGATGCTATTCCTGATATGCAAAATAGTAAGAGAGACAAAGAGTCACCTTGAAATATACATCTGTTGTTTATTTCACCAGAGTTATAAGTTCCGTTTATATGATTGAGGTAAAGGGTTGTTTTCGATGTCAACATACATTGTTTGATGAAATTGATGATGACTGCTGATACCTTGTACATATTTAAAATCTTTAAGTTCCAGTAATGTAATACACTATTGAATGCCTTACGATAATCTATCAAGGCAGTACTAAGATTTACATTTGCATAGAAGCAGATTTACAAAATCACCCTATTAATAAATAATTGATCTTTACATCTGTAAAAGTCCATGTTTGCACACTTTTTTTCAAGCTGTAGTATGTCATTTCTTTCTCATAATAAATAAATCTGTTTTGTTAAAATAGATGTTAATAGTTTGCATTTAGTCGGAAAGCATGTAACTGGTCTGTAGTTTTTCGTATTATTTGTGTCAAGAATCTTGGGTAGATGAAAGGTAATTCCTTTGGTCATCCATGCAGGAATTTTAGTGGAATTCTTAACAATTTCTTGAAGTTCTTTGGCTAGATTTATATGTGCTGCATTTAAATAATATAGCCAAAAGTTAGGAATTTTATTTATTCTTGGACATGTACAATTATGAGCTTTTTCAGTTTACATTAAACAGCCTCTACTCTGATTCCAGCTCATGTCTGTACTGATTTATTTTTCATTCTATCAATCACTTGCGCAATCCAGTCTACTTCTTTGTAATGTTCTTTATGGCAAGCCCATATTGTTTTCCTACAACTGTATGTCATCTTAGATTTCTGTGGAGAGACGGTCATTTCAATTTTTGTTTTAACGATTTCCTGTAAAATTGCTTTGCATCGGTTTGAAAAATCTGGTTTTGTCTGTAGAGTCTTGATCTTTTTTCATAGACTTCAGTTCTATTGTCTGATTTATCTTTTCCGTAGTTGATAGGATTCAATACAAATAATTCCGAGGGGGCCTCAATATGAGAACAGCGCAGTTTGTTTATATGTGTAGAATTGTGATTAAGAAGCGATGTAAAACTCACTCTGATCAATCTGATGAGAAAAGAACTTCTGAGTTTCCTGGTGAAGGCCTTGGACTGAACTCGAAAGAATACATCAAGTGATTTAAGTTGGTAGTGTTGTTCTGTGTGGAGACAATGGCTGATGAAAAACCGTAGAAAGTTTGGTAATTGGCGAAAGTGTATTCTGGATGGTCGGAAAGACCAAAATCTGGCCAAGTCCGCAAGAGAGTTGAGTGGTTTTGACAAAACTGAAATCGGAGTTGTCTGTGAAAATACTACGGGGAACGCCAAATTCATTTTTAGTACCACTTGAGAAATCGTCTGCCGCGGAAATCCGGACATTAGGCGAACGTCAATGTTGAGCAGAGCGATTTCCATATTAAAATTAGTGGGCGGCTCCTAAACATTGTTTAGTCCCACCCTGCTCTATAGAAGCGGTCTGCACGCTGCAGACCAGCAGAGTTGGGCGCAGGCCGATAGAGATCGAAAAGAAACGAGAGATCGACAGAACGCAGCGAAAATGGTTGGGTAAATTAGCTCTGTGATTATCAGGTACCCAGGAAGCCGATCCGACTAAGAAACAGATAACGTCCGTACGATTCTGACTCTATCAACAAAGCCGAGAAGAGAAACTGCTATGTTTTGTGAATAGGCTAAGAATCCCGAAAATTACCTCCCTTAGACCAGTGTAGTCGCCTCTCTCTCTCTCTCTCTCTCTCTCTCTCTCTCTCTCTCTCTCTCTCTCTGGTGTCACGTTAGAATTTCTTGTAAGTAGGCAATCATCGGATTTCATAGACATGGAGGAATGTATCATTACCCTACAGCTCTAACTAACTGAGTGTTGTTACCGGCGGATGTGATACACTTCAGAGATCATATCTCATTTTGATTAACGATTGCCAAAAGATATTTAAACGTAAATGAATGTAACACACCCGACCAGAATTTGAACTCGGCTCTGATTTCTTACTTTGAGCTTTTATCCATTACACCAGCAGCACATCCAAGTTTGATACATATCTATCTATTAATCAGACTCAACTTTGTTAATTCCGGCGACCAAACGAGAAGTAGAGTTTCAACGGAATCTGACGGAGTACACACACTCAATATCAAAATAAAACTACCATTATCTTATTCTCTTACAACCAAATTCCCTAAAATAAACACGATGTACAAGGCTTTTAAAAAGTGATTCCATATATATGACACTAAATCAATGAAAAATACATAGGTATCCATCAAAAAGCTTTCGAAATATCTACTCACTCAAATTCGCAAATAATGCAATACTTCTAAACTTCTGCACCGTTACAAAAACAAATTATATAGTTCTTGAATTCCTGTGTCGCGTTTGTGATGTCATCTCCAGTATCAAAATCATGAAAGAACAGTGAATTCTTGAACTGATTACTCATATACCACACTATATCGTAGATTGATATGTCACCTGTCAAAGTTTAGTGCAATTCATTCATATATTGTTCTTCAAAATGCAAACAACCAAATTACACCTTTTATCATCACAATTGTTCGTAGACAGCAGCAAATAAAGAGTGGAATAAATCGAAACAATTATTACAGAAAAGACACAAGCTGCATTGAATATCTTATACATTGGAAACACTATTTTGTTTATAATCTTTCAGTAGAGATATCTGAATCCATTTTTCACATGACATCATATATAACGTTCGTATATTTGAACTGAATTCAATTGTAGCGTTCAAATAGTTCCAAATACACACAAGTAAAATATTGCCTGTCATACTAAAAATATTAATTTCATTCTGATTACAGAGACCATGGAAAATACACGAACAAATTCAAAAAACAAACATCAACGTTGCAAATTTTCATCATAATTTTTAAATAGATTTGTTTATGATAGAATTTAACTAAACGTAACACAGATGTATTCCACTTTGACTTGCATCAAGAAAGTCATGAGAAGAGATGGATACATGTTCTTGTTATGAAGAATCTCAGCATTTTATTTTCTGGGTGAATTAATGATGTCGGTAAATAGATAAATACATCTCTTAAAATCAATATTTTTAAATCAAACTATGACTAATTTGAAGTATATTTTATTATCTATCATGACAATATACACGATAAAATATGGCCACGTTTGATGTTTTTGTTGCCTGTGCCTATGGTGACTGGTTTCCTGCTTCATCAAATGGAATGTCAGCAGCTGATTCCTCTTCAGCTACGTGATATTGATAATTGTATTTGACGTTTGCTCAATGTTGCAGGCAGCAAACTATCCCTTTCTTTACATTGTATAGGTGATGGGTGTTGAAGTTGAGTTTTTGTCCCTTGAAAGATGGCTTGCCGTATACGGATAACCCCAAACAGAGAAGGACTAATGACTAACTAATGACTATGGACGCCATTTTATGTAACTGTGGAAAGAAATATAAAGGACAAACAAACCACCCACTTAAATTAAGGCTACAAGAACATCGCAAGGCCGTAACACGAGAGGAGATGAAACAAATCAGGCGTAGTTGACCACATATGGAGTGGGAAAAAAATCAGCGCTCCGTATGAAGTTGGAATAATAGATAGGGTATGCCTCTATAAACAATGTAAACTTAAAAATCAGCACATATGATAGGCTGCAAATATTTCCTAAGCCGATCAACATCAAGATGAACACAACATGGGAACAAGTCATACGTAGTGACAGAGACAAACATTAGTGTCAAAAATACCTGAATTATAGACAAATTCTGAAGGAAATTATAAATGTTGGTTTTTATTCTTATCAAAATAATTATTTAATGAAAATAATTCGAATTTACGTCAAATTTAAGACATTATATTTCCGGATTTAAGTTCATCTGAATAAAAATATTCTATTTTCTCAAAAGGTGTACTTTGGGAAAATTTGGTAAAATTTAGTTTACTTTAAAATACATCATGTTAATATCTGTGTGAGAACAATTCTGGTATTCATATTCATATCATCCTAGTTTAAACTATTACACTTTTTTGAGTTTTTAAGAATTTAATCATATGATGAATTTCTTTAATTCTCTTTGAAAAGATATTCTCTTATTTATTCGCTTTCTTAAAAAGACTTCGATCTGAGTAATCAGTTTTATACATCTGACAGTTTAGATATGTCTAACAGGGGTTGACCTAATGCATGACATTTATACAAATAAGTGTCTCAAACTTACAAAGATAAAACACAAAATCAAAAAATCTGATATTTTTCTTTGGAAAATTCGAAAAATTTAGTTTCGACCTTTTCTTGTTTATTCATTTAATAGCCAGATAATTATAAATCTTTTCTGAAACGGACATTATCACAAATATATAACATTATTGGCTTTATGGAAGTTTTGATAATTTCAAAAGCTTGTTGTAACGTATAAGACATATTGCATTTGTAGTCCGTAAGTTTACAATCAAATAAAAATATGTGCTTGTATAATCTCAATGGTAAAAACGATGGACCAGCTATTGGTAGCACATAGCTAAATGTAAATATGTAATATGTGTTATATTTGCAATATATACCAAATGTACCGCATTATGGATATCAGTTATATTTAATCTACGTAAGAAAAACTGATGTACGCATTCACAATTTACATATTATATCCGGTGGAAATGATTCAAATTCAAAAACATTCATGTCTAGGTGTATTAAACATTTATTGCACTCAAATTTGTACGAAAAATAAAAGACTGCAGTTTCAATGAACATTTGACATTTATGAAAATTTAAACGGAGAAATGTGTCAATGTCTTTTTCTTTCTATGTCTACAGTGACTATGTTCCAAATGCATCACTGGGGACATCTGTAACTGTTTCATCATTTACTATGGCGTTAATGCCTTGATCACAACGAAATGGAGATGGGTTGGGTTTTCATTAACAGCTTGCTTCACTCTGTCTAAAAGAATGTAATTTAATTACGGTATTAACACATATAATATTAAACCGTGTGCGCAGATTCATTTTCCTGTTTCTTAATAATTTACTCAACTTCTGGAACGAGACTTTCGCTACGTCAATTCGCCTTCGGATCTCAGTGTCACACTTTCTGTCTTCTGTTAGAGCACTTTCCAATTATTTCAATTTTTGTACCAGCTCGATTTTTGTATCCCCCACCTGTATTTGCCATTTGGGGCTGCTTTGTTGCTGATGACCATGCATTCGGTTTTCTTGCAGTTTAATTGTAGTTCTTTCTTGTCACTCTCATCAGCTACCCTCTGTAGGAGGTCTTGTAGTTACTTTTCCGTATCCGCTATCTGCACTATATCACCTGGGTAAATTATGTTGTTAAAAATGTGGCCTCAGATGACAAACCTTTGTCTTACGCCCCTTTCTATCTTTGCGAAGGAGAAGGAGAAATAAAGAAAGCAGCACGAATAAGAACTTGAGTGGGTGTAAATACGAGCCGCTTGGGCAATTGTGCCCGGTCAGCGGTTAACAAATTCTGTTACATTATGCTGGATTGACTGTTCATTACTCCCATATTCATCTGCTTGCATCGCCCGGAAAATGTGTACAAATAAGCAACTCGGATCACATGGTTAGCTTTCAACGCAAATTCATTAGAAACATGAAACAGTGCATTGAAATTTAATTTGCTGTTTTCAGAAAATCTCTCTCCTTCCATTGTTTAATAAATATTTTCACACTTGCTTGGGAAATTTGCAAACGGCGAAGCAAAGAAGGTTATTTTAATTTTGTACTAACCACAAAGACTTGGAGACTTGACATTCACAGGATATGTTCAAGGCACGAATGACAGTGACAAGTAGCAAATAATCTACCTGAAACGCTTGTGTACATGGCCGGCAGAACAAAGATTAGGAGATATAGCAAAAAGACAAAATTTACTAAGAGTTACAAATGACAGGAAATTGTTGAGAAATTGCTATCAAATACTGCATTCTTCCATAATACGATGAGAGAGAAAATAGTATATATATATATATATATATATATATATATATACATCATTCTCAGTGATGTATACAATCATACTACTCTCCCGCCAATTAATATTAAACCAAGTATTCAAAAAAATATATTATTATTAGCATGCACCACTCAAGCATTCTTTCATGATCCCTTGGTAATATTTATGCTCAAATGGATGGTATTGCGATGGGATCTCATTTAGTTCCCCTCTCTAATTATTATATGGCACATTAAAAAATAAAATACCTAATGACACGAATAAAACCGTTATATATATATATATATAGAGAGAGAGAGGGAGAGAGAGAGAGAGAGAGAGAGATGTAAGATACATAAATGACAAAATTGAAAGGCACTCCGTCCTCAAATTTACATTAGAATTTAATATTAACAATAAAATTCTATTCCTGAATGTATTTATTTTTTCCGGCACTCATAAATTTACTACTTTTCTATATAGGAATACAAATAGCATAAACTCATATCTTCCTAATGATAATAGTGATTAACCCAAAGATATAAGTTAGATGTGATATAAAACTTAATTCAACGCAGACAAATAATACCTTCTTTCTAAGTCATATTCTATAAGGAATTACACAACATTAAACATTTTTTTAAATGGATTTCCTAAATATGTCATTGATCATCGAACTGAAATGTATAAAATGTATTTATACGATGGAAATTTAGGTTCCTGAATTTAGATTTATGTACTCTCTCACATAATTCTTGTAGATTAAATTCTTTTGCTTTTTGATTACGTGAGAGACATTCATGAAGATATTTCACAGAATAGCCCAATTATTTTAATTACAAGGCTTTTTAGCGAAAAGGTTCGTCTCGTAAAGGGGTCAGAATAAATTTCACTTTTTTACGATTTAGGTATACAGAAATTTATTAAAAATCTATCAAACAATTATTAAACTATATAAATACTGGTGACTTAATTGTTTCCACTACTAAGGTCAGTTATAAAACAAAGAATTTATTTCATGCTTTTGTTTCATTATAATTGTAGGTGGAATTACAACTATAAGAAATGTTTATTGCCATAAGTTCCTTGTCTTTGTCGACTTTGTTTTAACCCTGACTGAGTAAATTGTTCATTATCGTTTTAAATGTATAAACATCGTTTTCAAAAGATACACCGAAAGTGTCCTTTATAATCCGGATGTCACAATTAAAGTAGTTTCATTATTTTACACATCGATTTTAATTAAGAATTGATTGATTCAATTAGTAGGAAAATCTAGCAAATATGTTTCTGCTGATTTGGTTTCCTTTAGAGATTTGACATTCTCTTATCATAAAACCCTGTGTGGAGGCGGAAATGAGTGGTTACATTCGCGTGGTTAGTAGTAGATGTGTATAAATGCTTTTCTATTTTTGCGATACAGATGTTTGGGGTGTGAACACCTCCTCTAATCTAAACTTATTTGTCAATGGAACTTTGTCTCTGTGTGTGTATGTGTGAGTGTGTCTGTGTGTGTCATTGTTAACAATAGACTCCGAAACGGCTGAACCGATTTTCGTGAAGATTCAAGCGTCTGCGAGTGTTCTTAGCTAGGTTTTTTGTCGAGGTACCCCCGATAAATATCGAAAATCGTTTCATAGAAGGAGTGGTCCGATTTTAATCATATTTGATAAACTCATAGACAAAGATAAGAAACGATATTCCGAAGTTTCAAGGTTGCATTTCTTACAATAGTGCTGAAAATCGAATATATATATATATATATTTTAATTCAGATACTTCAATCCAAGAGAAAAAAGCAGGAAGGTAAATTCCAAAAAACCCGATCCTAATTAATATTAAAAATTTATTTTAATATTAAAAAATGATACAGGAAGAGAGACTCAGCTTGTACTCCTAAACGTTTTCGTGATAGGTGTCGTCTGTGTTTATTGGAGAAGATTCTGATTTTGAAGTATCCTCATCAGGACTTACTTTTGAACTTTAGGAGGGAATTTATAAACAAGTGCCGCCATAGGGCGGATTTTAAAATTTAACTTCTAATTTTTAATTTTTAAATTCTAAATTTTTCTATAATTTTTTTAATATTTTTTAAAAAATTTTTAATTTTAATTTTATTTATTTATTTTTTTTTATATATATGTGTATGTTTGTGTGTGGATGTGCATATTTGTATATATATGTATATATATGTATATATGTATTTATGTATGTGGGCTATATGTAATTTTGAAAATTTTTTTTTAGCTATTTAAATGCTCCTTTTCATAATATTCATTAATATATATGTGTGTGAGTGCATATGGAATATGTATATATATATATATATATATATATATATGTGCGTGTGTGTGTATGTGTGTATATGTGTGCATGTATGTGTACACATGTATATTATGTGGATATGAATTTTTTGTATATAGGTGTGTACATACATATATATGTGTGTATGCGCATGTATATGTATATAAGTATGTAATAAATTGAATGTATGTGTGTGTATGTGTATGTATATATGTATTCTTATTCGTAGAATTGTGTGTGTATATATATGTATGTATGTGTGTACTTCTATAGGTATGTATATAATAATTGTAATTAATTTGTTTTTTACCTAGTGTTGTCTTTGTTTAGTTTAATTTCAAATGACCTAATTTTTTTCAAAATAATTTTATTTTAAATCCTATATCTTTTTATTCCCTTTTATTAATAATTATGCCTTTTTAAGTAAAGGCCTTTTTCTAATACTTCAACGTTTTGGGGAAATTAGGTTTTTGAATTTGTCCAGCGTCTGTAATATTTAAAAAAAAATTTTTCTTTAGTTTCTTTCTTTTTCCCTCCATTCCTTCTTTTATCTCTCTTACCACCTTTTTTCCGTGTTGCTTAAACTTACGTCGATTTAACACGGCTGTCTGTTAATTTTTAGTTACATTCTCCCTTTTTTTTGCGAACCCAGACGATGTCAATTTTTTTTCTTTTCTTATTTATTTGATTTTATTCTATCTTTTCTTTTTCTTTTTCGTTTTCGTTTTCTTTTTCTTTCCCTTTATTTTTATTTTATTTTATTATTTATTTTTTTAATTTCTTTGCAATCTATTTAAAAAGGAAAAGTAGACTAATTTTTCTCCAGTTTCTGAAAGGTTTTTTCTGTTGCTGAGGTGATGTGTCGTCCCCCGTGGGGATCTTCATATCGAAATGGCCATTCAACATCTTTGAATTAATCCTTTTTTAATATATATATATATATATATATATATATATATATATATATATATATATATATATATAAGGCAAGATGTTTATGCGTGAGTCTGTTTATCTGTTATACAAATTCACAATTGTTATCCGATTCTCAACAAACTTCACACAAATATTCTTTAGGCTGATTCTGAGCTCCAGGACCATGGATTAGTTTTAAAGCTTTCGTTACATCCGTGCAACGCCGGGCTATACTGCGAGTAAATTTATATTACCGAGACTAGTAACCAACAAACGTAAATATTATCTGGAGATAAATGTAGAACAAGAAGGAAATTCTAGGGTTTGTTGAGGTCAAATTAGTGACCGGTTTGTGTTCTATCAATTTCATCATATATTCTAGAGGGAAATTTACGACTAGACTAAGTTCGTGTTCATATATAACAGGTAATTGTAGTGTGTAGCAAGGTGTGAATATTTGATTGATCCTTGATAGTTCTACTCACTATCAAAGCTCTCAAACGACGGAAGAAGAACTTTGTTTTTACCAGGATTTATTATCGGTGTGCACGATATTAACAACCTAAGATACGCTAATAACAGGCCTTTAATGACATGTACGAAAGGAAAACTACAGGTATCCAAAAAAATTTTCAGAAACGGAAAGCGAGAAGAAAGGACTAATCACAGATTGTATGAAGAAAGAATGTATAGTTGTCATCAAGTAAAAAAGACCAAGATAAGAGCCAGAAATTGGAATTGTCAAAATCAAAAAATTACAGAAATTTAAATATCTGGAAATTATTTTAATGGACAGAAGAAATGTGACATAGAAATCTGAAACCGCATTGGAATGGCAAAAAAATAGCCATTCAAAGACTAAAGAAAGTGTTAAGAAGTAGAAGACAGTTTCATGAGAAGCAAAGAAAAGAGTGCAGAACTGCCATGTAATATAAATACTCCTATATGGCAATGATTGATGGACAACTTTCATAAAAGAAACAAATAAATTAAAGCACCAGGGATAAGTTTCTACAGAGGAGTGATGGGAATACTATAGATTTGCCTTTGTCTTAAGAAAAATGGAAATGAAAATGATATTTATGCTTAAATTCAGTAAGCCATGAAATTTAGAAATGAGAAAGAAGGGTGAAAATTTTAGGCGGTAAATATATCGGAAAGAAAGAGGGACAGAGGGAAATAGTATGAAACAACAACAACTAGATGGTGTAAATAAATGTCGGAACAGGGAGTTGGATAGATATTAAAAAGACACACGTTGTTCAGCGCTATGAAAGATAAGAATGTTGCGGTGAGCCATGATCGTTAACGTCTTCAATGATCACGGCATATACAAAGAGTCACATTTCAAGTTTTACATCATATGCCGTCGTCAGCATGATCGTCAAGTATTTTTAATCATATTTGCAAAAAGGGCATCTAATAAGCGATAGTTAAGAATTTGGCAACGACTATTAATAAAAATTTGGTGAGAAATGAAATTCAATATAAAAATCTGCCAAACAACAAATAAATAGAAACAAGTTTCTTTGAAATATCGAATAAGTAAAAAAATATATTTATATCTTGTTAATAGATCAATAATTATATCTGTAATATATATTTTTTTCAATACAAAAACAAAACTTCACTGGGCTTTCATGTTTTTTTATCTCCCTAACAACCCTAGCGTTACATAGACAAAGTTCTCCTCAGTCTATGGTCTGTACTTAACGAGACAATTTTTGTATATCTCTTAAGCTGGGTTTTCCAGGGATACATTCAATGTGTTTTTTGTTCCATTTTTTATCATTTCAAGTGCACCACACACACTGTTACGATACTTGTTTTCAATTTCTACATTTTTCTCTTTCAATTTCCAGCTTTCTATATATTTTTTTATATTACAATCCGCTCGACAATCCATATCAATTAATAAGCAAGATGTTTTTTTTTTTTTTTGGTTTTTGAAAATAACGTCAGTGCTATTTCATTTCTGTTAACCGGTGCTGGGTGATGTTTATACCAGTGTTTGTTTATATATTTCCATAGTGTTTACACATTGTCCTATGTAAATATTATCTTACCCCATGGCGATGATTTTCATATTAATTTATGGCAAGTACGGAACATCCTGAGATTAGATGGTCTACTGTTTCATGGTATTTATCTCGGAAACTGCATTTTGAATCTACATTATTATGTAAAATATTTGCCTAAATGTTCCTAGTGAGAAGACTTCGGTCTTGCGCAACAAGAATAAAGACTTCAAATTCAGATTTTAATCCAGATACACGTAACCATCGATGGGTTTTAACTTTATTAACAATGAGTTTTAGATATAAGTTCTGGATATTCGCCATGCAGAGGTTTCTCTTGCCAGCGTTGTTTCATAAGATCAAAAGCTTTATCCTTGGCTTTTTTTTTCATATTTTTGCTGCAATAATGTTCTTGGTTTCTGTTCAGATTTTTTTACAGAATCTACTAAATATAAAGCTTCTTTGTATTTATTGCCTTCTTTCATCATTGAATATTTTTTCTTTCTGTTTTCATGTTATTTAGCATTAACCAGTCCTTTGTTGTTTCTTGTTATGTTAGTAAACCAATAGTTGTTGATTTGTGTGACAATTCTAGCTAAAGAAGCCCTCTTCCTTCATCTTTACAGGGTGTGTATATGCGGTCTACGTCAGCATTTGGATGATGTATCTTATGTTTAGAAAGAAGTTTACTTGTCTTAGAATCCTTTCGTCTGACGTCGTTTAGAGTCCAGTTCAAGATGGTGAGGCTATATTGGACCGCTTGGATGGCAAGTATATTGAAGACCATAAAACTCTTTTGAGAATTCAATTCAGTTTTTAATATCAGTCGTAGCCCTGTATAGTAGTCTTTACGCACGATTTCTTTCATTTTCTATAGTGAATCCTTTCACTCTCATTTACACAGATGTATTTATATTCTTCTTCTTGCTCTAAGACATTTATTGTTACAACATGGTCCAAGCAAATTTACCAGGTTAGTTGTAGTGATCCTCGTAAAACTGTAGTTCTAGCACATTTATTCAAACTGAATTTTATTCCAATATCTTCACTAAAGCATTTTACAGTTTGCAGAAGACCTTCTAGCTCATTGTCATTCTTAGCATACAACCTAAATCATCTATGTAAAATAGATGGATTATTTTCTTTTGAGCTATTTTATAACCACATTCTGTCTGGTTAAGTTGACTGGTTAATGCTATTAATGATATGGAAAATAATAAGAGGGATAAATTATCATCTTGAAGTATACCTCTGTTGTTTTTTTTCACCAGATTTATAAGTTCCATTTATATGATTGACGTAAAGGTTTGTTTTCCATATCAACATACATAGTTTGATGAAATTGATGATGACTGGTGATACCTTGTACATATTTAAAATATTGATGTTCCAGAAATATAATTCAGTATTGAATGTCTTATGATAAACTATCAAGGCAGTACTAAGACTTATCTTTGCATTGAAGCAGGTTTTTAAAATCATCTTATTAATATTAATTAATGTTGGTCTTTACATCTGTAACAGACACGTTTGCACTCCATTTTGTAGTATGTCATTGATTTCCAAGAATAAATATCTTTGTTTTAATAAAATAGATGTTAATTGTTTGTATGTTGTCGGAAAGCATGTAACTGGTCTGTAGATTTTCGGATTTTCGTTTCACTAATCTTGGGTAAAAGAAAGGTAATTCCATTGGTCATCAATGCAGGAATTTATATGGAATTGTTTTACAATTTCTTGAAGATTATGGATAGTTTTCTATGTGCTGCATTTAAATAATATAGCCAAAAGTTAGAAATTTTATTTATTCCTAGAAATGTTCAATTGTGTGCTTTTTCAATTTACATTTAACATCCTCTACTCTGATTCCAGCCCATGTGTTCTGATTTTTTCTTCGTTCAATCACTTGCGCAATCCACTCTGCTTCTTTATTATGTTCTTTAGAGTAAGCACATATATTTATCCTAGAAATTACAGATGCTTTATTAACACCAATAAATTAGAGGCCCAACATAACAAAAAAAATGAAATGAGAATGAACACTAATAAAAATCTCACACATTTTCCCGTCCAAATGAAATGTGTATTTCATAAACAAATATTTCTCTAAATTTACTGTCGCTGTCGAAATAAGTTTTACAAATCATTCGATATGTTAAAATCAGTGATAGAAATAAGGACAAAACGTAAAATTCAAATCAACAATCTACTTTTATTTTGCACATTGAAATATTACAATAGCAAATGAAAAGTAATCATGTCCAGTATTTCAATTGTCTATGACTCATTGCTGCCTTCAGCATCGGCATCGGCGGCAGCTTCTGTGGCTGTCTCCTCAGTCACTTGAACATCTTCACCAGAACCTTCTTGCTGTTCCTCTGCGATGACGTTGCTTACTGAAAAGAAACAAAAACATTATTAATAATATAATAGCTTTAACCATAAAGTATTTTTTCACTGTAGAATGTAATGTGATTATTTAATAAATTTGTTTTTATATTTGCAATATATATTCTACATATTAGATGAAATCTCCTTCAGAATTTCTGAAAAGAATATTTTGGGCGAAGCAGTTTCAGTTCAGTTAAAAAATTTAAATGAAAACTGATAAAATATGTAAAATATTTATGCATAACTTAAAATATATTAATTATTCGTACCTGCGAAGGCAGTAAAGACACAGAGAGCCAAAAGAAAGATGAGTTTTCCAGACATGATGATCTGTAAAAAATATTCAAAATAATTAATAATATATAATAATGGTATAAAAAGATTTGCAGGCCCTCACACATTCGCAAAAGATAAGGTAATTATCTTGAATTTCTTTATAGGTAATAACTAATATTTTCATTATCATTTAGTAATATGTAGGGAGACTTATAAATTGAAAGCATTATTGATTATATTTATTATCTGTTAGCAATTGCTTACGTCAAAAAAGTAAATTGTCCTTTCCGGCCATATCCGGTAAATATTTAAATATATGACTTCGTTTATCATGTGCTGTAATGTTGGACATGCAGTTGAAGTAATCAATAAACGTTCAGCGTGGTAAATCAGAGCTGGGTTCAATTTCTTATTAGGTTAGTGTCATTCATTTACGTACAAAATTCTGAAGACTCCCATTAACCGAAATGAGACGTGAACGTTGAAGTCTGTCATATTCGGAGCTACCAATGAAAAATTTGTCTATTGCAGTACAAAAATGACGTATTTCTCCATATATATGGAATCTGTGGAAAGTTGACGTTAAATATAGGATACACACATACACACACACACAAATAAACAGAAACACAAACACACACCCATGATATTCATTGATTTGACTTAAAATTTAATTGGTAAGACATGAGAAAAAATAAAGCTTCACGAAATTCAGATTGTTATTTTATCAAAACTTTGTGAATATAAAATTGTTCACAAATGTAAATGTAACGAAATAGCGATAATAATAATTGCATTGACTTACTTTGAGGTGCTGTGTTGTGGGAACACAAACTGACAATTCAACAGTTGAACGTTGTCAAAGAAAGTGACTTAGATGTGAGAGAGCCCGATTTTTATAGCAGAATATCGACGTGACTTACTTTAATTCCCTTTGTTGTCTTATGAAAGGATTAGTACTTTTCAATAAAGAATTCTCTTTCGAATGTTAAGAAGGGGTTTAATCTTTACTTATTTATGACAAAAATATGTTTTAGTTCATTTCATATTTCAAATAAATTGTTAATGATTTTTTCGTGCCAAATCTCTTTCTTTCTGCTTAAACATTGACTAGCCACCAGCCTTTTTTCCTTTATTAAGATTATTTTACCAATGGACTTTTAAGTATTTCTTATTTATTCTTAAATCGGATATTTTTCAATGTGTGTCTATGTTAATACGTCATTAACCTTTAATGAATTGGATTTTACGAAAGCAGAATAAAGAGTTTTTGATATGAAAATTCTAAGTAGAAATATAATTGGATTATCAGATAAAAAGATTCGAAAATGTCTTCTCGTTTAGACTTGCCAAAATATCATGATGAAATATTTGATTTAGTTAGTTTGCAGATTTAATTATTGAAAGACTAACAAAAAGTCAATATATCTTTTAACTTATTCAATATTTCAAAGAATCTTGCTTACATTTTTTGCTGTTTGGCAGATTTTTATATTAACTTTTCATTTCTCACCAGATTTTGATTGACATTCGTTGCCAAATTCTTAACTATTCATTATTAGATTGCCTTTCTCCCAAAGGTTGTTCAAAGAATTTTTATTCAAAGATCATTTTGACGTCGGCAGATGATGCAAAACCTTTAGCTTTGACGCCTTGTACATACCATGGTTCTTGAAGATATTAACGATCATGGCTCTCCGCGACATTCTTATCTTTTTTTAGCGCTTAAAAACTTTTGTCTTTTCAATATCTATCCAACTCCTGGTTCCGACATTTATTTACACGGGCTCCTTAGTATTGTTTCATACTCCTTTTTTATGTTCCTATTTCTTTCCAATAAATTTACCACCAATTTTTTCGATCCTTCTTTCTCATATCTAAATTTAATCTCTAACTGATATTAAGTATAAATATCGTCTTCATTTTCATTTTTCTTAAAACAAAGGAATATCTATAGTATTCCCAGCACTCCTCTGTAAAAATACATTCCTGGTTTTACGAAATTACAGCTTATAATCAAAATTGGTTTTATTAGTTGAACGCAAAATTTATTGGAAAGTGTAAATAGTCAATGATCTTTCCCACCATTTTGCTCAGCCATTTGATAAAAGAAGCTATTCCTCAATACCCCCACTAATCAACGAGTTTGAAGACCTCAGCTCCTCAGCGGACAAGGCTGAATGCTTTGCCCGTAGATTCTCGACCAATTCGTGTCTGGATTTTTCTAGAGTCCAGACACCCGATTTCCCAACTAGAACTGAAGCCCACTTGAATGAAGTCCACATCACGCCCTCGCTGATTTCTAGCATAATATCAAAACTTGACCCTCACAAAGCGAGTGGTGGGGACGGAATCCCAATCATAGTCTTGAAGAAATGTGCCCCTGAACTCTCCACTGTCCTTTCTAAGCTCTACAACCTCTGCCTATCTTCCTCCTACTTTCCTGCCTGTTGGAAGTCTTCCCCTCTTGTTCCAATATTCAAGAACACTGGTGAACCCTTGGACCCCGCAAATTACCGCCCTATCAGCCTTCTCCCGATGTTCGGCAAAGTGCTCGAAGTCATTATCAATGCCGAGGCCGTTCAGCATCTCACGGCCCACGAACTCCTATCGGACAAACAGTATGGCTTCCGCTTCACCAAGTTTCCTGCTGATATGCTAACGACCATCACCGAGTATATATAACAGGCTCTCGACAAGAATGGTGAAGCCCGAACTGTCGCCCTGGATATCGATAAAGCATTCGACAGAGTATGGCATGCCGGCCTTCTACGGAAACTGCGAAGCTACGGCATTACTGGACTTTTTTTTACTTAAACCAGCCATTCCTCTCTAACCGCACACTGAAAGTGGTTTTAAACGGACATGCCTCCCAGAACTATCCTACAAACGCTGGTGTCACCCAAGGCTCTATCCTAGGTCCTACGCTCTTTCTAATCTACATCACTGTTCTCCCCGATGTCATAAGATCACAAGCTGGCATGTACGCCGATGATACCACAGTATGCGCGCTCGTCGATCAAAAATCTGGTGTTGATGACAAGGCAAACCTCGCGGCTGAGCTTGAAAAGGACCTCCAATCCGTGGTAGATTGGGGTAGGAAATGGCTCGTAAAATTCAATTCTTCCAAAACGAAGCTGCTTTCAATTAACCACCACAGACTACCGCACCTCCCTCCCATTAGCATGGAACAGGCATGCCGCCCAGTGAGTAAAACACTACGTCTGCTTGGCCTGACACTCTCAGCGGACCTCAAGTGGAATGACTACGTCGAATCCACTGCTATGAATGTCGGCACTCTGTGCAGGGCCCGGAAATTCTTTCCGCCTGAATCTATCCTGCACTTATACAAATCTACCATCCGCCCGTGTTTTGAATACTGTTGCCACATCTGGTCGGGTGCCTGCCGCCTGCAGTCACTCTCTCACCGGCGTGACGTGGTTTCCCTGTGCCTCTTCTGTAAATAATTTCATGGCTTCTGCTCTGATGAACTTAAATCGCTGGTGCCCCCTAGGTGTGAGTTTGCACGAGATACTAGCTTGGCAACTAGGCCCCACCCTTTTACAGTGAAACCGATGAAATGTAACCGCAATTTCTACTACAAGAGCTTCTTTTGTCGCCTGTGATATTCCCTTCCGCATGCTTACTTCGCCGACGGCTATAACCTGCAGGGATTTAAATGTAAGGTCAATAGACACCTCCTAACACACTAACGTTCCCATTCTCTCCAACTCTCCCCCTATGTACATCCTAACACGTCTATCGCCCTGTGTAACCCCCTGCGCTAGAATGGCAGTGGAATGCCTGACTTGGGCTGACATGATTTTAAAACAAAAATAACTGTAACATTATTTAATTAGTTAAACCTCTTTTTGCTTTAATAAACGATATATATTTAAGACATTATAGACTAAAAAAATAGAAATTCGGTTATTAATGCAATTTTTAAAGAACTATTTTAATTTTTGAAATTGTAATAATTCATAAAGTTTCAAAAGATATTTTCAAATTATTTCAAAGTTGTTGGGCTGTTACGTTATAAATTAAAGACTATATTTACTAATAGAAAATTGGAAATTTTAGCACAAATCATCGAGCCATCCAGTCCATATTGTTTTCCTAGAATTGTATAGCATCTTCCATTTCTGTGGAGTGACGGTCATTTCAATTCTTGTCTTACCTCTTTCCCTGTAAACTTTTTTCCATCGGTTTGAAAAATCTTGTTTTGTCTGTAGAGTCTTGATCTTTTCTCATAGCCTTCAGTTCTATTGTCTGATTTATTTTTTTCCTTGGTTGATAGGATTAGTGATTTCTGAATTTATTGCATTGCCAATATTACTGATCATTTCGATGACTGACGAATCTGTTAAAGAGTTTCCTTTTGCGTACATGTTAAAGCAACTACGGTAGAAATATCTGTTTCGAATTTACGCTAGATTTTTAGTTGATTGAAGGTAAATGATTCAATTTTCTATTTCCAGTAAGTGAAATATTTTTTGTGTATTTCAAACAAAAATATTATTGATTACAATCTAAAAGTTTCCAATTGTTTTGTTAGTTGGTTCAACTAATGAAACCAATTTTGACGATAAACTTTAATTTCGTAAAACCAGGAATGTTTTTTACAGAAGAGTGCTGGGAATACTATAGATATTCCTTTGTTTTAAGAAAATGAAAATGAAGACGATATTTATACTTAATATCAGTTAGAGATTAAATTTAGATACGAGAAAGAAGGATCGAAAAAATTGGCGTCAAATTTCTTGGAAAGAAATAGAAACAGAAAGAAACAATATGAAACAACGTTTACGAGATAGTGTAAATAAATATCGGAACCAAGAGTTGGATAGATATTGAAAAGACAAAAGTTTTTAAGCGCTAAAAAAGACAAGAATGTCGCGGAGAGCCATGATCGTTAATATCTTCAAGTACCACGGTATGTACAAGGAGTCAAAACTCAAGGTTTTGCATCATCTGCCGACGTCAACATGATCGTTGAATAAAAAGTCTTTGAATAACCTTTGGGGGAAAAAGGCAATCTAATAATGAATAGTTAAGAATTTGGCAACGAATGTCAATCAAAATCTGGTGAGAAATGAAAAGTTAATATAAACATCTGTCAAACAACAAAGAAATGTGAGCAACTTTCTTTGAAATATCAATTAAGTTAAAAGATATATTGACTTTTTGTTAGTCTTTCAATAATTAAATCTGCATAATGACTAAATCAAATATTTCATCATGATATTTTGACAAATCTAAACAAAAAGATATTTTCGAATCTTCTCATCTCAGGATCAAATATATAATTCTAATTAAAATTTTCAAAACAAAAACTCATTACTGTGTTTTCGTAAAGTCCAATTCACGAACGGTTAAAGACGTATTAACATAGACACACATTGAAAAATATCTGATTTAAGAATAAATAAGAAATACTTAAATGTCCTTTTGTAAAAGAAATGTTAATAAATGACAAAGGCTGGTGGCTAGTAAATGTTTAAGCAGAAATAAATAAACTTGGCACGAAAAATTCATTAACAACTTATTTGCAATATGAAATGAACTAAAACATACTTTTGTCATGAATAAATAAAGATTAAACCCGTTCTTAACATTCCAAAGAGAATTCTTTATTGAAAAGTACTAATCCTTTCATAAGACAACAAAGGGAATTAAATTAAGTCACGTAGATATTCTACTATAGAAATCGGGCTCTGTCACATCTGAGTCAATTTCTTTGACAACGTTCAACTGTTGAATCGTCAATTTGTGTTCCCACAACACAGCACCACAAAGTAAGTCAATACAATTATTATTATCGCTATTCCTTTATATTTACATTTGTGAACAATTTTATAATCAGTTTTGCTAAAATAGGAAGCTGTATTTCATGAAGGTTTATTTTTTCCGATGTCTTACCAATTACACTTTAAGTCAAATCAATGAATATCATGTGTGTGTGTTTGTGTTTCTGTTTATTTGTGTATGTGTGTGTGTGAGTGTGTGTATGTGTGTGTGTGTGTGTATCCTATATTTAACGTCAACTTTCCACAGATTCCACATATTTCGGTCAATGGGAGTCTTAAGAAATTTCTGCGTAAATGAATGACACTAACCTGATAAGAAATTGAACTCGGCACTGCTTTCCCACGCTGAACGTTTGTTGATTACATCAACTGCATGTCCAACATTACAGCACATGATAATCGAAGTCATATATTTAGATATTTACCTGATATGGCCGGAAAGGACAATTTACTATTTGACATAAGCAGGAGCCAACAGATAATAAATATAATCAATAATGCTTTCAATTTATAAGTCGCCCAACATATTACTAAATGATAATGAAAAATATTAGTTATTACCTATAAAGAAATTCAAGATAACTACCTTAACAATTTCGAATGTGTGAGGGCCTGCAAATCTTTTTCTACCATTATTATATATTATTAATTATTTTGAATATTTTTACAGATCATCATGTCTGGAAAACTCATCTTTCTTTTGACTCTCTGCGTCTTCACTGCCTTCGCAGGTACGAATAATTAATATATTTTAAGTTATGCATTTATATTTTACATATTTTATAAGTTTTCTTTTAAATGTTTTAATTGAAATGTAACTGCTTTGCCCAAAATGTTCTTTTCAGAAATTCTGAAAGAGATTTCATCTAATATGTAGAATATATATTGCAAATATAAAAACGAATTTGTTAAATAATCACATTACATTCTTCAGTGAAAAAATATTTTTTAACTAAAACTATTAGACTGTTTATAAATCATATGTTTCTTTTCAGTAAGCAACGTCATCGCAGAGGAACAGCAAGAAGGTTCTGGTGAAGATGTTCAAGTGACTGAGGAGACAGCCACAGAAGCTGCCGCCGATGCCGATGCTGAAGGCAGCAATGAGTCATAGACAATTGAAATACTGGACATGGTTACTTTACATTTTGTTATTGTAACACTTCAATGTACAAAATAAACCTAGATTGTTGATTTTAATTTAAAGTTTTGTCCTTTTTTCTATCACTGATTTTAACATATCAAATGATTTGTAAAACATATTTCGACACAGACAGTGTATTTAGAGAAATATCGTTTATGAAATATACATTTAATTTCGACGGGAAAATGTGTGGAATTTTTATTAGTGTTCATTCTCATTTCGATTTTGTTTTTTGTTATGTTGGGCCTCTAATTTATTGGGGTTAATAAAGCATCTGTGATTTGTGAAAAATTATCAGTCCTTTCTCAAATGGTCTATATTTCGTGTATTTTAATGACTATATTATTAAACTGTGTACCCAAATTAATCGAAATCAACGCATAAAAATATTTGATGATATATCACGAAAGAAAATTATTCAAGAACATCAAAAATTAATCGCTTGAAACTAAATAACTCTTTATACATCTTTATTTAGTTGTAACACTGTAAGTGATTCTATTTGCACACACGTTAAACGGATATAGACGGACACTGGATTCGAATCCAGGGATAGGCATTTGGAAAATACATATGCGTGCGGGAAAAACTTTTTTATACAAGAAAAATCTGTGATTGGCTTAAAAATTAAACAATTGATCAACAAAACACACGTGAAAGTTGCTTCTGAGGTGAAATTGTTAAATTATCCTATACAATCACAGTAGTTATTTGTAAACCAATTGCAGATAAGTAAATGACATGTGTCGAATGTGGGTAAGATAACACATAGCAAACGCTATAACAGAACATCCTGAGAATAGAGGGTCTATTGTTTCTTGGTATTTATCACAGAACCTGCATTTTGAATCCACATTATTATGTAAAATGTTTGCCTGAATGTTCCTAGTGGATAGACTTTGGTCTTGCGCTGCAAGAATAAAGACTTCAGATTCAGATTTTTCTCCAGATGCACGTAACCATCGATGGGTATTAACCTTGTGAACATTGGGTTTATTAGAAAGTTCTGTATATATGCCATACAGAGGTGTGTCTTGCCAGCGTTGTTTCATCTGTTCAAAAGCATTAACCTTGGTTTTTTTTTTTCATATTTTTGCTGCAAAAAGGTTTTAGGTTTCTGTTTAGAATTTCTTACAGAAACTACTAAATATAAATCTTTTTTTGTATTTATTGCCTTCTTTCATTGTTGAATATATTTTCTTTCTGTTTTCATGTTGTTTAGCATTATCCAGTTTTTAGTTGTTCCTAGTTATGTTAGTAAGTCTATAGTTGTAGACTTCTATGACAATTCTGGCTGAATAAGACCTTTTCCTCCTTCTTTACTGGGGTATGTATATGCGGTCTACGTCAGCCTTTGGATGATGTATCTTATGTTTAGAAAGATGCTTTCTTGTCTTAGAATCTTTTCGTTTGATATCGTTTCGAGTCCAGTTCAAAATTTTGAGGCTGTATTGGACCACATGGATGGCAATGTTATTGATGTCCATAAATGTGTTTTGAGAATTCAATTCAGTTTTAATATCAGTCGTAGCCTTGTATAGTACTCTTTACGCACTATTTCTTTCATATTTTATGGCGAATCTTTTCACACTCATTTAAACATATGTAGCTGTAAGCTTCTTCTTGCTCTAAGACCTTTATTGTTACAGCATAGTCCAAGCCAATTTTCCAGATTTGTTGTAGTGATCCCCGTAGAATTGTAGCTCTAGGATATTTATTCAGACTGAAATTTCTTTCAATATCTTCACTGAAGCATTTTACAGTTTGCAGAAGTCCTCCTAGCTCATTGTCATTCTTGCCATACAACTTAAATCACCGATGTAAAATTGATGGCTTATTTTCTTTGGGGCTATTTTATAACCACATTCTTTCTTGTTAAGTTGACTGGTTGATGCTATTACTGATAAGCAAAATAATAAGAGAGACAAAGAGTCACCTTGAAATATACCCCTGTTGTTTATTTTACCAGATGTATTGGTTCCATTTATATGATTGCGGTAAAGGGTTGTTTTCGATGTCAACATACATTGTTTGATGAAATTGGTGATGACTGGTGATACCTTGTACATATTTAAAATCCTCAAGTTCCAGTAATACACTTTTGAATGCCTTACGATATTCTATCAAGGCAGTACAAAGATTTATCTTTTCATTAAAGCAGGTTTTCAAAATCATCATATTATTAAATAATTGGTGTTTACATCTGTAACAGCTATGTTTGCACTCTATTTGTTGAAGCTGTAGTATGTCATTTCTTTCCAATAATAAATGTATTTGTTTTGTTTAAACAGATGTTAATAGTTTGTTATTGGAAGGCATGTCACTGGTCTCTAGATTTTCGGATTATTTGTGTCACTAATCCTGGGTTGAATAAAGGTAATTCCTTTGGTCATCCATGCAGGAAGTTTAGTGGAATTGTTAATAATTTCTTGAAGATTTGGGCTAGAGTTCTATATGCTGAATTTAAATAATATAGCCAAAACTTTTATTTATTCCTGAACATGATCAATTGTGTTTTTTTTCAGTTTACATTTAACATCCTCTACTCTGATTCCATCTCATGTCTGTTCTGATTTATTTTTCATTCGTTCAATCACTTGCGCAATCCAGTCTACTTCTTTGTTATGTTCTTTAGGACAAGCCCATATTGTTTTCCTAGAACTGTATAACAACTTCCATTTCTGTGGAGTGACGGTCATTTCAATTCTTGTCTTACCTCTTTCCCTGTAAATTTTTTTTACATCGGTTTGAAAAATCTTGTTTTGTCTGTATAGTCTTGATCTTTTCTCATAGACTTTAGTTCTATTGTCTGATTTATTTTTTCCTTAGTTGATAGGATTAATGAATCCTGAATTTATTGTATTGCCAATATTACTGAGCATTTCGATGACTGAGGAATCTGTTAAAGAGTTTCTTTTGCGTACATATCTTAAAGCAACTACCGGAGAAATATCTGTAAGGAATTTACGGTAGATTTTTAGTTGATTGATGTTAACACAACTTAAGAAGGTACATCTACTCATTTTCGAAAACCAACTTTTAATTTGAACAGTTCGAAAGAAAAAAGATTCTTGGAACTTTTGTTTTAGATTTTATTGAAAGGTAAATGATTCAATTTTCTATTTCCAGTAAGTGAAATATTTTTGCGTATTTCAAACAAAAATAGTTTTGATTAGAATCTAAAAGTTTGCAATTTTTTTTAATTTTTCTTTTTTTCTCCTGTTTATGTTCGATTGTAGCATATGAAAAAAACATCAATTCTTGGTTTTAAAACTTTCAAAAGTAGAATATAAATCTGTAACATATAATTTTTAGAAAGTTATCTAATTTAATGTTGAATTAATCACATTTACACAAGGATTACTTCTTTATAGCATAAAATTAAGAATAAAATTGTTTCTTATAGACAGTGTTGTAGATTCTGGCCATTCCCTTGTATTTGACATATTGATGACAACTCGACAGTTGTGGGGAAGGATAAGTGTATGGCGACTGGAATTATAAATTTTCAAAATTATTTCCGGTAAGAAACCGCGAAACACATAACTTTTTCATGGACACACAGAAATTACTACACGCAAAAAAAAGCAACAAAAAAACTTCAAATAATTAAACATTTAACAGTTATTGTAAAATGCGATGGCTCGATGATTTGTGTTAAAATTTCCAATTTTCTATTAGTAAATATATTCTTTAATTTATAACGTAACAGCCCAACATCTAAAAGTCTTTGAAATATTTTTAATATATTTTTAATCTTTATAAATTATTACAATTTCATAAATTAAAACAGTTCTTTTACAATTGAATTAATAACCGAATTTCTAGATTTTTAGTCTATAATGTCTTTAATATATATTGTGTATTAAAGCAAAAAGAGGCTTAACTTCTTAAATAATGTCTCAGTTTTTTTAAAGGTTTAAATCATGTCACCCCAAGCAAGGAATTCAACAGCCATTATAACGCAGGGTGTTACACAGGGCGATAGACGAGTTAGGATGTACATAGGTGAAGATTTGGAGAGAATGGGAGGGTTAGTGTGTTAGGAGCTGTCTATTGACCTTACATTTAAATTCCTGCAGGTCATAGCCGTCGGCGAAGCAAGCATGCGGAAGGGAATTCCACAGGCGGGAAGTGCGACAAAAGAAGCTCTTGGAGTAGAAATTGCGGTTACATTTCATCGGATTCACTGTAAAAGGGTAGGGCCTAGTTGCCAATCTATTATTCCGTGCAAACTCACACCTAGGGGGCACCAGTGATTTAAGTTCATCAGAGCAGAAGCCATGAAATTATTTACAGAAGAGGCACAGGGAAACCACGTCACGCCGGTGAGAGAGTGACTGCAGGCGGTCAGCCAAGTCGGTATTAATCACATTACAGATTCTTCGCTGTATCTTGTCAAGAAGCCCGAGGAGAATAGCAGGGGCACCCGACCAGATGTGGCAACACTATTCAAAACACGGGCGGATGATAGATTTGTATAAGTGCAGGATAGATTCAGGCGGAAAGAATTTCCGGGCCCTGCACAGAGAGCCGACTTTCATAGCAGCGGATTTAGCAATGGATTCGACGTAGTCATTCCACTTGAGGTCCGCTGAGAATGTCAGGCCAAGCAGGCGTATGTTTTACTCTCTGGGCGATATGCCTGTTCCATGCTAATGGGAGGGAGGTGCGGTAGTCTGTGGTGGTTAATTGACAGCAGCTTCGTTTTGGAAGAATTGCATTTTACGAGCCATTTGCTACCCCAATCCACCACGGATTGGAGGTCCTTTTCAAGCTCAGCCGCTAGGTTCGCCTTGTCATCAACACCAGATTTTTGATCGAGGAGCGCGCATACTGTGGTATCATTGGTGTACATGCTTGCTTGTGATCTTATGGCATCGGGGAGAACATTGATGTAGATTAGAAAGAGCGTAGGATAGACCTAGGATAGAGCCTTGGGGGACACCCGCGTTTGTAGGGTAGTTCTGGGAGGCATGTCAGTTTAAAACCACCTTCAGTGTGCGGTTGAAGAGGAATAACTGGATTAAGTCCAACAAACGTCTAGTAATGCCGTAGCTTCGCAGTTTCCGTAGAAAGCCGACATAGCATTCTCTGTCGAATGCTTCAGCGATATACAAGGCGTCAGTTCGGGCTTCACCATTCTTGTCGAGAGCCTGGTATATATACTCGGTGATGGTCGTTAGCATATCAGCAGTAGAACTGGTGAAGCGGAAGCCATACTGTTTGTTCGATAGGAGCTCGTGGGCCGTGAGATGCTGAACGACCTCGGCATTCATAATGGATTCGAACACTTTGCCCAACATCGGAAGAAGGTTGATAGCGAGGTAATTTGCGGGGTCCGAAGTTTCACCAGTGTTCTTGAATATTGGAAGAAGTCTTCTTACTGGGATTCCGTCCCCACCACACGCTTTGTGAGGGTCGAGTTTTCATATTATGTTAGAAATCAGCGAGGGCGTGATGTGGACGTCATTCAATTTGGCCTCAGTTCTAGATGGGAAATCGGTTGTCTGGTCTCCAGACGAATCCAGATACGAATTGGTCGAGAATCTGCGGGCAAAGCATTCAGCCTTGTCCGGTGATGACCTCGAACACGTTGATTAATGGGGGTATTGAGAAATAGCATTTTTTATCAAATGGGTGAACAAAATGTTAGGAAAGATAATTGACTATTTACACTTTCCAATAAATTTTGCGTTCAACTAATAAAACCAATTTTGATTATAAGCTGTAATTTCGTAAAACCAGGAATGTGTTTTTACAGAGGAGTGCTGGGAATACTATAGATATTCTTTGTTTTAAGAAAAATGAAAATGAAAACGATATTTATACTTAATATCAGTTAGAGATTAAATTTAGATATGAGAAAAAAGGATAAAAAAAATTGGCCGTAAATTTATTGGAAAGAAATAGAAACAGAAAGAAAGAGTATGAAACAATAATTACGAGATCGTGTAAATAAATGTCGGAACCAGGAGTTGGATAGATATTAAAAAGACAAATATTTTAAGCGCTAAAAAAGATAAGAATGTCGCGGAGAGCCATGATCGTTGATATCTTCAAGAACCACGGTATGTACAAGGCGTCAAATCTCAAGGTTTTGCATCATCTGCCGACGTCAGCATGATCTTTGAATACAAAATCTTTGAATAAACTTTAGGAGAAAGGCATTATAATAATGAATAGTTAAGAATTTGACAACGAACGTCAATCAAAATCTGGTGAGAAATGAAAAGTTAATATAAAAATCTGCCAAACAACAAAAAATGTAAGCAAGTTTCGTTGAAATATCGAATAAGTTAAAAGATATTTGACTTTTTGTTAGTCTTTCAATAATTAAATCTGCAAAGTAACTAAATCAAATATTTCATCATGATATTTTGACGTTTTCGAATCTATTTATTTGGTTAGTCAATGTTTAAGCAGAAAGAAATAAATTGGCACGAATAAACCATAAACATCTTATTTGAAATATGAAATGAGCTAAAACATACTTTTGTCATAAATAAGTAAAGATTAAACCCCTTCTTAACATTCCAACGGGAATTCTTTATTGAAAAGTACTAATCCTTTCATAAGACAACAAAGGGAATTAAAGTAAGTCACGTAGATATTCTGCTATAAAAATCGGGCTCTCTCACATCTAAGTCACTTTCTTTGACAACGTTCAACTGTTGAATCGTCAATTTGTGTTCCCACAACACAGCACCACAAAGTAAGTCAATACAATTATTATTATCGCTATTTCTTTACATTTACATTTGTGAACAATTTTATATTCAGAGAGTTTTGCTAAAATAGGAATCTGTATTTCATGAAGGTTTATTTTTTCCGATGTCTTACCAATTAACGTTTAAGTCAAATCAATGAATATCATGTGTGTGTATTTCTGTTTCTGTTTATTTGTGTATGTGTGTGTGTGAGTGTGTGTATGTGTGTGTGTATCCTATATTTAACGTCAACTTTCCACAGATTCCATATATATGGAGAAATAGGTCATCCTTGGACTACAATAGAAAAATATTTGATTGGTAGCTACGGATGTGACAGGCTTCATCGTTCTTGTCTCATTTCGGTCAATGGGAGTCTTCAGATATTTGTGCGTAAATGAGTGACACTAACCTGACAAGAAATTGAACCCGGCTCTGCTTTCCCACGCTGAACGTTTATTGATTACATCAACTGCATGTCCAACATTACAGCAGATGATAATCGAAGTCATATATTTAGATATTTAATATTCGCTCTAAAAATTACTAAATGATAATGTAAAATATTAGTTATTACCTATAAAGAAATTCAAGATAACTACTTTAACTATTGCAAATGAGTGAGGGACTGCGAAACTTTTTATACCATTATTATATATTATGAATTATTTTGAATATTTTTTACAGATCATCATGTCTGGAAAACTCATCTTTCTTTTGGCTCTCTGCGTCTTCACTGCCTTCGCAGGTAAGAATAATTTATATATTTTAATTCATGCATAAATGTTTTACATATTTTACCAGATATTTTTAAATTTTTTTAACTGATCTGTAACTGCTTTGCCCAAAATTTTCTTTCCAAAAATTCTGAAAGAGATTTCATCTAATATGTAGATTATATATTGCAAATATAAAAACAAATTTATTAAATAATCACATTACATTCTACAGTGAAAAAATATTTTTTAACTAAAACTATTACATTTTTTATAAAATTTTTTATTCTTTTCAGTAAGCAACGTCATCGCAGAGGAACAGCAAGAAGGTTCTGGTGAAGATGTTCAAGTGACTGAGGAGACAGCCACAGAAGCTGCCGCCGATGCCGATGCTGAAGGCAGCAATGAATCATAGACAATTGAAATACTGGACATGATTACTTTTCATTTTGTTATTGTAACATTTCAATGTGCAAAATAAAAGTAGATTGTTGATTTGAACTTAACGTTCTGTCCTTTTTTCTATCACTGATTTTAACATAGCAAATGATTTGTAAAACTTATTTCGACACCGACAGTGAATTTAGAGAAATATTGTTTATGAAATATACATTTCATTTGGACGGGAGAATTTGTACTCAGATTAATCGCAATCAACGCATTAAAATCATTGATGATATATCTCTAAAGAAAAATTATTGAAGAACATCAAAAATTAATCGCTTGAAAAAATAACTCTTTAACATCTTTGTTTAGTTGTAACACTGTAAGTGATTCTATTTGCACACACGTTAAACGGATATCGATGGACACTGGATTCGAAACCAGGGACAGGTATTTGGAAAATACATATCCGTGCGTATATTTTCGTTCCACAAAAGATCAACCTTTTCTCCTTTTTTTAGGAGGGGCTGAGAAGGAGATAGAAAAAAGAGAGAATGAAAGAGAGAAAAAAAGAAAGAGAAAGTGAGAGCAGGAAGGAAATAGACACCGGGGTGGCCGACAGTAGAGAATCCGAACACAGAGTGTTTCCGAGGAATCACTGTTATTATGAGATTTTTTTCTCATGTTGACGAAAGAAAGGCTTCACCTGATTCTCCACTAATTTTGCTTTTCTCTCTTTGCACAATACTTTCAGTTCATTTGGAATCTATCTACTTATGAAGATAGCTAGTGACACCTGTTAACTGTGTGGAATTTAGTTTTCTCTAATGTTAGTTGTCTTAAATGAAATATGAAAATGAGCCATTGATTCACATTACTTTCCATAAATTCTTATGTTATGTTAATGATAGTTTTAGTGTTTTTTTTTCTATGTCCATTCGATAAATAATAAAAAGTGAATTCAGAACAATATTAGAGTACCATTATTATTATTAATGTAGTGCTTGAAAAGATAAAAAATATATTAGTTTTCTCAACTATTCAAAGTCCACTATAGGCGTTAATATATCCATGATATCCTAACACATTAATGAGATGGAAGAAAGGATGAAAATATACAAATAATCTAATTTCAAAATCTTTCAAACATTTAAGCATTTTACACACAACACTGAAATAAGAAGATGCGCAATGCACTCAAACACACACACACATATACACAAACAAACACACACACGCATACACACACAAACCTAGATAGATAGATAGATAGATAGATAGATAGATAGATAGATAGATAGATAGATAGATAGATACTTGCTCTAGCCTTCTATATACAGGTTGCGATGAGGAAATTGTTTCTATTTTATATTTTCAATTTCATGCATGCACATTGATTTTGTTGAATTCACAGTGTAGTACTGTCAGTTGGGCACTTTTTTATGAGAAAAAATCACCATGACACAATCCTTTCTCTAGAAATTCGGAAATAGCATAATATACTGATTGGCATTCGAGCCGGAAAATTCAATACAAATATTTCCGAGAACAGCTCAGTTTATTTATATGTGTAGAATAGTGATTATGAATGTATGTACAACTCACTCTGATCAATCTGATGAGAAAAGAAGTTCGGAATTTCTTGGTAAAATCATATTATTGTCAGATTTGCTCAATATACAGTTCTGAGTTCTGAGTTCTAATATGTGTGATAAATATCTTGGAAGTGTTTTAACAGGGAATGAAAGATGCTACACCAAAATATGAAGGCGCATTGAAGTCTCTAAAATTAAGTAAAGTATAAAGAATCGGGAAAATATCGTTAGAAAGAAAGGAAAAATTTCTAGATTTCTAAATATCGGTCGCTATAAATGGCAGCGTACACTTGAATATCTGATCACAGAAGAATTAGAAAAATCAGGAGAATCACATCAGAGCAGCATCAAAAAAACCAATGTACAGTATCAATTTCCATATCCGTTCAGAGCTGGTAACTCGGATACTAAAAATAAACCCACTACATATATTGGCTTTACTACAACCCCGCTCTTTCGTAGACTTGTTGTCTTCTTTATGATCAGATTTAAATTAAACAACATTTCTAAGAAAAACATAACAATGTAGTTAATATTAGACATATTTTAGCCGATAACACAATAATTCTCACTCATACGCACAGTAAAAAGTAACCTTCACATATTGGAGGCCATATACATTAAATCAAATTAATAAAATCATATTTCAATCTGGTCAGATCACATTACATTTCATTTAGACATATAGTTCTATTAACATTGTCTTCATGTTAACGACCCTGTAACCTCTCGGAAGTTGGCTTACAACCAGCATCATGAAAAAAGTATTCAAATGTTGGCCAAATTTTGTCTGTACTTTTACCTAAAATGAAAAATAAATACTTTGTATAAAACGGCACATGATTAAACATAATAGACATTCATTTTCTGTTATGTTTATTTGTACATATATATATATATATATATATATATATATATATATATATATAATGGGTGATATATATATATATATATATATATATATATATATATATATATATGGGTGATTGCTCACACAAATACACATACACACATGCTTTTATATATAAGTTTTAATTTAAAGTGATAAATAAAATTATTGTTTGTAAATTCAGAGTAATTTCCCTTGATTTTTTCAAGGAGCAGGGAAATATTTATGTACTCTCTAATTGTCAATCAAAGCCAAAATGTTTCATAGTTGAAAATAGAGGGAGTCTTTTAGCAATTTGAAGGGCATGTTGACCAGTGTATATGATTGTTTTTCTCATATTGGTTTATTAATTGTATTTCATATTTCTTTATTTTCATCATCATTTGATTTCTGATATTTTCTCACAACTTACCAAGTCTGCAGAAAGACATAATCAGTTAGTGGTGTGTTGTTATGGCTACATTTCATTTGATTTTATTCTTATTATGTCATTTTTCATTATAATTCGATTTCTGCTATGGTCGCACTAACGATCAAGTCTTTAGGGTGATATTATGCAGGTCGTTTTGTGTTGTTATGGCTCCATTTCATATTTTTAATATCGCCCTAACGTCTCGCGCGTTACATAGATGAAGGTCTCCTTAGTTTGTGTGCTGTATTGTACAAGATAATTTTTGTATATCTCTTAAGCTGGGGTTTCAAGGGTATCTTTCAATGTATTTCCTGTTCCATTCTTTATCATTTCAAGTGTTTCCACACTCACTGTTACGATACTTGTTTTCAATTTCTATATTTTTCTCTTTAAATTTCAAGGTTTCTATATATTTTTTATATTACAATCCACTCAAAAATCCATATCAATTAATAAACAGGATTGTTTTTGTTTATTTTTAAAAATAACGCCCGTCCAATTTCATTCCTGTAACCGGTGCTGAGTGATGTTCATACTAGTGTTTGTTTATATATTTCCATAGTGTTTGCACATTGTCCACTGTAAATATTATCCCACTCCATCGCGGTGGTTTTTATATTCATTTAGGGCAAGTGCAGAACATCCTGAGATTAGATGGTCTATTGTTTCTTGGTATTTATCACAGAACCTGCATTTTGAATCCACATTATTATGTAAAATTATTGCCTGAATGTTCCTAGTGAAAAGACTTCGGTCTTGCGCTGCAAGAATAAAGACTTCAGAATCAGATTTTAATCCAAATGCACGTAACCATCGATGAGTATTAACTTTATGAACATTGGGTTTATTAGTAAGTTCTGGATATTTGCCATGCAGAGGTTTGTCTTGCCAGCGTTGTTTCATCTGTTCAGAAGCATTATCCTTGCCTTTTTTTTTCATATTTTTGCTGCAATATTTTTGGATTCTGTTTAAATTTTTTACAGAATCTACTAAATATGAATTTTGATTGTATTTATTGCCTTCTTTCATTATTAAATATGTTTCTTTCTGTTTTCATGTTTTTTAGCATTATCCAGTCATTTGTTGTTTCTTGTTATGTTAGTAAGCCAATAGCTGTTGACTTGTATGACAATTCTCGCTGAATAAGACGTTTTCCTCCTTCTTTAAGGCAGTATGTATATGCGGTCTACGTCAGCATTTGTATGATGTATTTAATGTTTAGAAAGAAGCTTTCTTGTCTTAGAATCCTTTCGTTGGATATCATTTAGAGTCTAGTTCAAGATGTTGAGGTGGCATTGGACCATTTGCATGCCAAGTTTATTGATATCCAGAAATTTGTTTTGAGAATTCAATTGTATTTAATATCAGTTGTAGCCTTGTATAGTACTATTTACGCACTATTTCTTTCATTTTTTGGCGAATTTTTTCACTCTCATTTAAATATATGTAGTTATAAGCTTCTTCTTTCTCTAATGCTTGTATTGTGACAGCATGGTCCAAGCTTATTTGTAGTGATCCTCGTAAAACTGTAGCTCTAGCACATTTATTCAAACTGAATCTTTTCCAATATCTTCACTGAAGCATTGTACAGTTTGCAAAAGACCTTCTATCTCATTGTCATTCTTAGCATACAACTTAAATCATCTATGTAAAATAGATGGCTTGTTTTCTTTTGAGCAATTTTATAACCACATTCTGTCTTGTTAAGTTGACTGCTTGATACTATTACTGATATGCAAAATAGTAAGAGAGACAAAGAGTCACCTTGAAATATACATCTGTTGTTTATTTCACCAGCGTTATAATTTCCATTTATATGATTGAGTTAAAGTGTTGTTTTCGATGTCAACATACATTGTTTGATGAAATTGATGATGACTGCTGATACCTTGTACATATCTAAAATCTTTAAGTTCCAGTAATGTAATACACTATTGAATTCCTTACGATAATCTATCAAGGCAGTACCAAGATTTACATTTGCATAGAAGCAGGTTTCCAAATTCACCATATTAATAAATAATTGATATTTACATCTGTAAAAGACCATGTTTGAACACGTTTTTCAAGCTGTAGTATGTCATTTCTTTCCAATAATAAATATATCTGTTTTGTGAAAATATGTTTGCATGTTGTCGGAAAGCATGTGACTGGTCTCTATTTTTTCATATCATTTGTGTCACGAATCTTGGGTAGATGAAAGCCAATTCCTTTGGTCATCCATGCAAGAATTTTAGTAGAATTGTTAACCATTTCTTGAAGTTCTTTGACTAGAGTTTTATGTGCTGCATTTAAATAATATAGCCAAAAGTTAGGAATTTTATTTATTCCTGGAAATGTTCAATTGTGTACTTTTTCTGTTTAAATTTAAACCCATATTGTTTTTCTAGAACTGGATGACATCTTAGATTTTTGTGGATGGACGGTCATTTCAATTCTTGTTTTAGCTATTTCCCTGTAAAATTGCTTTGCATCGGTTTGAAAAATCTTGTTTTGTCTGTAGAGTCTTGATCTTTTCTCATAGCCTTCAGTTCTATTGTCTGATTTATCTTTTCCTTAGTTGATAGGATTCAATACAAATATTTCCGAGTGGGCCTCAATATGAGCACAGCTCAGTTTATTTATATGTGTAGAATTGTGATTAAGAAGGGATATAAAACTCACTCTGATCAATCTGATGAGAAAAGAACTTCTGAGTTTCCTGGTGAAGGCCTTGGACTGAACTCGAAAGACTACGTCAAGTGATTTAAGTTGGTAGTGTTGTTCTGTGTCGAGACAAAGGCTGATGAAAACTGTATGTCTGGCAACAGCATTCTGCGCCATGCCACACAAGCAGGTCAATCAAGTCATGTTGAGTGAGAGACCAACAAATATCATTGTTACAACAAAGATGATCTGAAGGCAAGAATTACGGCAGCAATCACCAACTTAAAAATGGAAAAAAAAAATTAAAATATATAATATTATTTTTCTTACATTTATTTCTCTTGCTAATTCATCGAGTACTGATAATTGACTTCTAATTGTTCGATTTCATTTTCTATTTTTCATTTCCAATTTGGATCTTCATGTCTGCGAGATTGCCTTGTTTTTTATTTGATGTGCAATATTTTGTTGCTGCTATTGCTGATGCATATAATGCTTCATTGAGATTTATGTGAGTGTCTTCTTCATCCAAAATGAATTTGAGTGCTGCATTGTTGAGATTAATAATTCCGAGGTTATTCTTTGTTGGTTGTAATTTTGGGAGGTGTTCTCGTTCCTCCATTGCAATATTTTGTATCTGACTTATATGGCTCTTGATCTCATCCTTGGCTTCTTGTATACTGTTCTTGTCTTCCATAAATTAATTTTCTAAACGTAAGTGGTATGCATATTTTTGCACAATTAGCGACCTATATATCACCCACAGGGCAAAACTAGATCTAAAAGTGAAAGAGGCATATTCACTGGCTATGACAAAACAAGTGCGGCCTTTATGATTTAATTCTTACAAAGTAAAATAATAAAGAAACCAGATACGTCGATTTACAGATTCCGTTGAGCAAGTGGAGAATCCCGAAGAAAAGAACATTAACTTCGAGGAACACGAACTAGTATGGCCAAATTATGAGAATGGGCTTATAAATAAATAAATAAATAAACGTTCAAATCCACAATTAAAGAAAGGTATTATACCATTATACCAGATTATTATGTTAAAATCTGAAAACTTGGCCGGCCGGCTGGCTTGATGGCTGACCCCAAGTTCCGGAAGCCAATGTTGATGATGACCGTAACCTGAGTCAGGACTGATACTGTCGAAAACGGCACCAATTATGACGACGCTTTCAATTCGCTAATTGTGATGATGGCCACGTCACAGCAGCTGGTCCCCAAGACGTCTAATACAACGGTGATCTTCCCTGCCAATGCTGTGTATTTTTATCTCAAGAAAGACACGTTGAAAACCCGGTAACCTTTTCTCTACCACCTTAAACCAGAACGGACACACGTAAACACTTGTTTTGGTAAAATAAAACACGGCACGAAAAAAAAAATAAATGACTTCAAAGACACATGGATATGTTGCAGAAAATTATTTAGAACTAAAAAAGAATTAATTAGCAACAAAATCAGAATTTACAACCGACGCGTTCAATTGTCGCAACGTAGCGAAAGTTTTCGTTCAAAACAATCAGAGCTTTAGATATACTCAATAACTTTTAAAACAAAACGTTCTTTCAGGGCACTTTATCGAAGCTTTACGGAAATAGCCGATGTGGTGCGGATGTTTGGTGATGAGAGTAAATTCGGATTTTACAAGTACATAGCTATTAAATATTTCTAATCAGAGCTCATATTCCGATTTACAATAAACTGCAAAATCAACAATACCACTAACAATAATTTCTTTCGCTCCGTCGTATTAAACTAAGAATTATATTTTTTTCATATGCACAAATGAGGTTATATTTCCTCCCCTACCCATCGTGTCATTTAAGTCTTAAATGACATTAAAATACAAGAACACTATTTAGCATGCAACTTTACAAATTTCGCTATTTTTTGTTTTTCTTTTCATTTTTCAGCAGAAAGATTTTACAAAACCTCTCTGGAAAAAAGTTTTTTTTCACTCCTGATTCTGCCTATATTTTATTCAAACACTGACAGTCTAATCATGCAAATTCAACAAAAAGTCTTTTATAAAAAATTCTCTTCAGACAACTGGAAAACGTTCATTTTTCAATTTTAGTTCTGTCTGTATTTTATTCAGAACTAAACATGCAATTTGAATAAAAAGTACTCTTTTAAAATGTCGCTGCAGACAGCTGCAAAATATTCCTTATTTTCACGTTTGAGGAATACAACCAAAAAGGAGGGTCAAATTCCGCGTTACCCGAGCGGAAATAGAAAAATTTACGCTAGATTTTTAGTTGATAGAAGCTAACACAACTTAAGCAGGTACATCTACTCATTTTCGAAAATCAACTTTTAAATTGAACTTTTAGAAATAAAAGAGTTTCATGAAATTTTGGTTTTAGATTTTATTGAAAGGTAAATTTCCAGTAAGTGAAATTATTTGTGTATTTCAAACAAAAATATTATTGATTAGAATCTGAAAGTTTGCAATTTTTTTAATTTTTCAAATTTTCTCCCATTTATATGCGATCGAGGCATTTGTAAACAAAAATCAGTTCTTGGTTTTAAAACTTTCAAAAGTAGAATATAAATCTGTCACATATAATTTTTAGAAAATTAGCAAATTTAATGTTGAATTAATCTGATTTACACAAGTATTAAAACTGAGAATAAAATTATTTCTGATAGTGTTGTACATTCTGGCCATTCCCTTGTATTTGACAGATTGATGACAGCTCGATAGTTGTGGAGAAAGATAAGTGTATGGCGACTGGAAATTATAAAATTGACAAAATTATTTCCCGTAAGAAACCGTGAAACACATGACTTTTCATGGACACACAGACATTACCACACGCAAAAAAAAACTTCAAATACTTAAAAATATAAAAGTTATTGTAAAAATGCGATGGCTCGATGAATTGTATTAAACTTCCCAATTTTCGATAAGTAAATATAGTCTTTAATTAATAACGTAACAGCCCAACATCTTAAAGTTTTTGAAATTATTTCAAAACATTTTTTGAAAATTTACAAATAATTACAATTTCAAAAATTCTAACACTTCTTTTAAAATTGCATTAATAACCGAATTTCTAATTTTTAGTCTATAATGTCTAAAATATATATTGTTTCTTAAAGCCAAAAGAGGCTTTGCTAATTAAATAATGTCATAGTTTTATTGCATTTTTTGTCAAATGGGTGAACAGAATGGTGGGAAAAAATGATTGATTATTTACATTCTTCTGTATTTTTGCGTTCAACTAATTAAACTAATATTGGCTACAAAATTTAATTTAGTCAAAACAGGAATGATTTTTTTTACAGAGGATTGCTGGGAATACTATAGATATTCCTTTTTTTAAGAAAAAAGAAAATGAAGACAACAATTATACTTAATAGCAGTTAGAGAATAAATTTAGATATGAGAAAGTAGGATTTTATATTCTGCTTTGCATTGCTTTGCCTCTATCTTACATTAACGTATGTTTACTTTACAATTATTTCATTTCCAAGAAGGACGCACTGCAACTGGTTCGCAAGGAGTTACATAAGAGGAGAGTGTTAAGAAAAAGAAACAATTACATGATATTTCAGAGAACGAGAAAGAGAAAAATGAGAATAATTGTGTGAAGAGATCTGCATGAGAGTATTGTTGCTTAGCAAAGTTTTATGTCAACTCTACAGTATTAACACATATAGTATTAAACTGTGTGCGCAGATTCATTTTCCTGTGTCTTAATACTTTACTCAACTTCTGGAACGAGTCTTTCGCTATGCCAATTCGCCTTCGGATCTCAGTGTCACACTTTCTATCTTCAGTTGGAGCACTTTCCAGGTATTTCAATTTTTGTACCAGCTCGATTTTTGTATCCCCCACCTGTATTTGTCATTTGGGGCTGCTTTGTTGCTGATGACCATGCATTCGGTTTCTTGCAGTTTAATTGTAGTCCTTTCTTGTCACTCTCATCAGCTATCCTCTGTAGGAGGTTTTGTAGTTTCTTTTCCGTGTCCGCTATCTGCATTATATCATCTGTGTACATTATGTTGTTAACATTGTGGCCTCCGATTATATATCCTGTATTAACATCTAGGGTTTTCTGTATAGTCACTCTGCACAAGTTGAATAAATCCGGCGAAAAGACACATCATTGTCTTTCGCCCTTTTCTATCTTTGTGAAGGAGAAGGAGAAATAAAGAAAGCAGCACGAATAAGAACTTGGGGGGGTGTAAATACGGGCCGCTTGGGCAGTTGTGCCCGGTCAGCGGTTAACAAATTCTGTTACATTATGCTGGATTGACTGTTCTCTACTTCCATGTTCATCTGATTGCATCGGCCGGAAAATGTGTACAAATAAGCAACTCGGATCACATGGTTAGCTTTCAACGCAAATTCATTTATGGACAGGAAGAAACATGAAACAATGCATTGAAATTTAATTTGCTGTTTTCAGAAAATCTCTCTCCTTCCATTGTTTAATAAATATTTTCACACTTGCTTGGGAAATTTGCAAACAGCGAAGCAAAGAAGGTTATTTTAATTTTGTACTCACCACAAGGACTTGGAGACTTGGCATTCACAGGATATGTTCAAGACACGAATGACAGAAGTAGCAAATAATGTACCTGAAACGCTTGTGTACATGGCCGGCAGAACAAAGATTAGGAGATATAGCAAAAAGACAAAATTTACTAAGAGTTACAAATTACAGGAAATTGTTGAGAAATTGCTATCAAATACTGTATTCTTCCATAATACAATGAGAGAGAAAAGTGTATATATATATATATATATTGACATCACTCTCCGTGATGTATATAGTCATACTACTGTCCCACCAATCAATATTAAACCCACTATTTAAAAAATATATTATTATTAGCATGCACCACTCAAGCATTCTTTCATGATCCCTAGGCAATATTTATGCTCAAATGGATGGTATTAAGACGGGATCTCCTTTAGATCCCCTGTTTTCTAATTATTATATGGCACATTAAAAAAATAAAATACTTAATGACACGAATAAAACCCATATATATATATATATATGTGTGTAAGATACATAAATGACAATATTGAATGTCATTCCGTCCTCAAATTTACATTAGAATTTAATATTAATAATAAAATTCTATTCCTGAAGGTATTTATTTATTCCGGCACTCATAGATTTACTACTTTTCTATATAGGAATACAAATAGAATAACCTCATGTCTTCCTAATGATAATAGTGATTAACCCAAAAATATAAGGTAGATGTGATAAAAAACTTAATTCAACGCATAGAAATAATACCTTCTTCCTAAGTCATATTCTATAAAGAATTACACAACATTAAACATTTTTTTTTAAATGGATTTCCGAAATCTATCATTGATCACCGAACTGAAATGTATAAAATGTATTTATACGATGGAAATTTAGGTACCTGAATTTAGATTTATGTACTCTCTCACATAATTCTTGAAGATTAAATTCTTTTGCTTTTTGATTACGTGAGAGAAATTCATGAAGATATTTAACAGAATAGCCCAATTATTTTTATTACAAGGCTTTTTAGCGAAAAGGTTCGTCTCGTAAAGAGGTCAGAATAAATTTCACTTTTATAGGATTTAGGTTTACAGAAATTTATTAAAAATCTATCAAACATTTATTAAACTATATAAATACTGGTGACTTAATTGTTTCCACTCGTAAAGTCAATATTAAAACAAAGAATTTATTTTATGCTTTTTTTTTCATTATTATTGTAGGTAGAATTACAACTATAAGAAATGTTTATTGCCATATGTTCCTTGTCTTTGTTGAAGTTGTTTTAAACCTGACTGAGTAAATTGTTCATTATCGTTTCAAATGTATAAACATCGTTTTCAAAAGATACACCGAAAGTGTCCTTTATAATCCGGATGTCACAATTAGTTTCATTATTTTGCACATCGATTTTAATTAAGAATTGACTGATTCAATTAGTAGGAAAATCTAGCAAATAAGTTTCTGCTGATTTGGTTTCCTTTAAAGATTTGACATTCACTTATCATAAGACCCTGTGTGGAGGCGGAAATGAGTGGTAACATTCGCGAGGTTAGTAGTAGATATGTATAAATGCTTTTCTATTTTAAACAAAATGAAGATGATTTTTGAAATTTTCTTAACTTTTTTCTGTCAGCCAGCCTGCAACTTGGTAAGTTTGGCCAGTGTGATCTTATTTTTTGAATTACTTTTTCTTTTTTTTTTCGGTTCTTATCTTCTCCGCCTAATTTTTGTGTAAATTGTACTTAATTATCAAATTTAGGTTTGACTTATACTAAGTTAAAACTTAATTAACTTCAGTCACACATTTATTCTTTTTTTTTAATTGGAGTAGATAGTACCTTCTATCGCCCGGTCTCACACTCCACCCCTTCTCTTGGACAGGAGTAGAGATCATCGCCTTGTTGCTGCTTCCGACTGGTAATTAGGAGCCCGAACTCTTGCGTAGCGTCTCGAGAGGCTGCTCTGATCAACAGTTGAATAATATCGGGGTTCCTGTAGTGCCATTTCGCGCATGGACGGGCGTCCCTGCATGAATTTCCGATGGGCAACCCCGAGGCCACATTATGCTGCAGGCGGCGCCATTCACCATCCTTCACCTGCTGCAATTAACGAACATCTGACCCTACTCTAGACTTCTCTCTATCCACAACTATAACCAGCATGAAATTAAACAAACAAAATAGCAAGCCCAAACCAGCTAGTCGTAAATCGCCCAAACCTATCTGCGTTACCTACACAAGTATACGAGGTATTCGCAGTAACTTTAATAGTGTAGAATCTTTCCTTCTAACTAACTCACCCGATATCTTAGCTATATGTGAGACTAACCTTGACTCTTCTATCCCCTCTTCAGAGCTGTTCGTTCCTGGTTACCTTCCTCTCTTCAGGAAGGACTCCAATGTCCATATGCATGGGCTTGGTGTATTATATGTCAGCGAACAACTCCCCCTAGCCAGGGTCACATCTCTTGAATCCCTTGATCATTCCTTCATGTGCTTCCGTCTCTCACTTCTAAGCTCGGTTAGCTAACTCTTCTTCCTCGACCGCTCCCCCTCCTCCTCTGACTGTACGGTACTTGACTGCATTCTACTAACATCGACAGGGCCATTTCTTCTCACCCATCTGCCCATATATTTGTGTTTGGTGATTTTAACGCCCACCACACCAAGTGGCTTGAAAACTCAGCCACCGACCTTGCTGGGATCCGCACCATGCACTTTTCAATAGCCCAAGCTCTAACGCAAGTGGCGGACTTCCCCACGCGTTTCTCTAAAACCCTAACGGAAGGGACTCTTTACTCGACATTTGTTTTACCTCCATCCCAGACTCCTGCACTACCAGGCAACTCTGCCCCCTCGGAAACTCTGACCACGCCGTAGTCTCCGTAAACATATCAATCCGCACTAACTCTACCCAAGAAAACCAGACCAGCAGAATATCATACTGCTACCAAAGAGCCGACTGGGACTCGTTCAGGGACTTCCTCTGCGACGTCCCCTGGAACAACGTCTTTGATCTTCCTGTCGAAGACTGTGCCTCCGAAGTCTCCTCTTGGGTTAAGGCTGGCATCGATGCTTTTATCCCTGCCAGAAAATTCCAACTAAAACCAAATTCGTCCCCCTGGTTCCCACCCGCTTGCTCGGCCGCTATTGCCCACCGGAACCATTTCTTCCGGCTCTATCGAAGCTGCTCGTCGAACCAAAACAGGCGCCTTTTCACCACAGCACGGAACAAGTGTAAAAAAGTACTGAACGAAGCCAAGAGGGCGTTTGCTATCAGAATTAGGCAACGCATAGCATCCTCTAAGTTTGGCTCCAAAGATTACTGGCGTCTCTGCAAAAGCGTGCTCAGCAGGAACAAGTCTTCAATACCCCCACTAATCAATGAATTTGAAGTTCTCACCTCCCCAGCCAACAAGGCTGAATGCTTTGCCCGGAGATTCTCAACCAATTCGACACTGGACTCGTTAGGAATACCTACACCAGACTTCCCACCCAGAACTAAGGCTCAACTAAATAACGTCCACATTTCACCCTCGCTGGTCGCCAAGATAATTGCGCAACTTGACCCACACAAAGCGAGCGGCGGTGACGGAATCCCAGTCATAGTACTGAAGAAATGTGCCCCAGAACTCTCCTCTGTCCTCTCTAAACTCTATAACCTCTGCCTATCTGCTTCCTGCTTTCCTGCCTGTTGGAAGTCCTCCTGCGTAGTACCTACATTTAAGAATTCTGGCGAACCCTCAGACCCCGCCAATTACCGTCCTATTAGTCTCCTTCCAATCTTTGGCAAAGTTTTCGAAGCCATTATCAACGCCGAGGTGATTCAGCATCTTATGGCCAACGGGCTTCTATCTGACAAACAGTATGGGTTTCGCTTCACCAGGTCTACTGCTGATATGCTAACGACCATTACCGAGTACATATACCAGGCACTAGACAAGACTGGTGAAGCCCGAACCGTTGCCTTTGATATCTCCAAAGCATTCGACAGGGTCTGGCATGCTGGCCTCTTGTGCAAACTGCGGAGCTATGGGATAACTGGACATCTGTTTGACCTCATCCAGTCTTTCCGCTCTAACCGCACATTGAAGGTGGTATTAAATGGGCATGCCTCCCAAAACTACCAGACGAACGCGGGAGTCCCTCAAGGTTCTATCCTAGGTCCCACGCTCTTTCTGATCTACAGTAATGATCTCCCCGACACCATTAGATCCCAAGTTGGCATGTATGTCGACGACACAACAATCTACTCCCGCATCGATCAGAAACCAGGTCTGGACGACAAAGTGAACCTCGCTGCCGTACTTGAAAGGGACCTCCAATCCGTAGTGGCCTGGGGTAGGAAATGGTTGGTAAATTTCAATGCCTCTAAAACAAAGCTGTTATCAACTAATCACCATAGACAATCGCATCTATCTCCCATTAGCATGGGACAGGCTAGCCTCCCAGAGAGTAAAATACTACGCCTCCTTGGCCTTACACTCTCGGCGGACCTCAAATTGAATGACTATATTGAATCCATTGCCAAATCTGCTGCTATGAAAGTCGGCTCCCTGTGCAAGGCCCGGAAATTTTTCCCACCTGAATCTATTCTGCACATATACAAATCTACCATCCGCCCGTGTATTGAATATTGCTGCCATATCTGGTCGGGTGCCCCTGATGCTCTCCTTGGGCTTCTTGACAAAATACAAAGGAGGATCTGTAACGTGGTTGATACTGACTTGGCAGACCGGCTGCAGCCGCTCTCACACCGGCGTGATGTGGCTTCCCTGTGCCTCTTCTACAAGTACTTTCATGGCTTCTGCTCCGATGAGCTTAGATCACTGGTGCCGCCTAAGCACGAATTTACACGAGATACTAGATTAGCAACTAGGTCCCACCCTTTTACAGTTAAACAAATAAGATGTAACCGTAAATTCTACTCCAACAGTTTCTTTTCTCGCGCTTCCCGCCTGTGGAACTCCCTTTCACAAGTCTGCTTTCCCTACAGTTACAATCTCCAGGTGTTTAAATATAGGGTCAATAGACACCTCCTATCACACTAACTCCCAACTATTCTCACAACACTCTCATCTACCCAACCCTCATTCTCGGTATCCTCACCCGCCTATCACCCACCCTCTGTCATTTCCTATATTTAATCAGCCTTTCTCCACTCTACGTAGCCCCCTGCACAGTAGTGGCAGTGACATGCCTTGCTCGGGGTGAAACGCTTATAAAAAAAAAGATGATTGGAGTGTCAACATCTTATCTAATCTAAACTTATTTGTAAATGGAACTTTGTCTGTGTATGTGTATGTGTGTGTGTCTGTGTGTGTGTCCGTTACCAATAGACTCCGAAACGGCTGAACCGATTTTCGTGAAGATTTAAGTGTCTGCGAGTGTTCTTAGCTAGGTTTTGTATCGAGGTACCCCCGATAAATATCGAAAATCATTAATCGAAAAAATCGCTTTATAGAAGGTGTCGTCCGATTTTAATCAAATTTGATACACTCATCGAGAGACATAAAAAAAGATATTCAGAAGTTTCAAGGTTGCATTTCTTACAATAGTGCGGAACATCGATTATATATATATATATATATATATATATATATAAGGCAAGATGTTTGTGCGTGTGTCTGTTTATCTGTCTGTATGTCCTTATACATATTTTTATCCGATTCTCACCAAACTTCACACAAATATTCTTTAGGCAGATTCTGAGCTCCAGGACTATGGATTAGTTTTAAAGCTTTCATTACATCCGAGCAACGCCGGGCTATACTACTCTTAAATTAATCTTACCGAGACTAGTAACCAACAAACGTAAATATTATCTGGAGTCGAGAAAGTATTCGAGGCTATAATCAATGCTGAAATAGTTCATCATCTCACCGCCCACAAAATGTTCTCCGACAGGCAATATGGATTCCGCTTCGACAGGTCCACGGTGACCTGCTAACAACCGTAACGGAGTACATGCTACAGGCATGATGAGTCTGACGAGGCTTGTGCGGTTGCTCTGGACATCTCCAAGGCTTCGACAGGGTTTGGCACTCTGGCCTCCTATGCAAACTACGCGGTTATGGTATTATCGGTCGCCTGCTTGACCTAATCCAATCTTTCTTAAATAACCACAAAATGAAGGTCGTTCTGAATGGGCGTGCTTCTTCGTCCTACATCACGAATGCTGGTGTCCCACAGGGCTCTATCCTGGCCCGACGCTCTTCCTTATTTTCATCAACGACCTCCCAGATGAGATCAAGTCCCAAGTAGGCATCTACGCAGATGACACTACAATATACTCCCGCTCCAGTAAGAAACCTGTCGTGGCGGACAGACATAATCTCGCTGCTGACCTTGAGCGGGATCTACACTCTGTGGTGAACTGGGGCAAGAAGTGGCTTGTCAACTTCAATTCCTCTAAGACCAAGCTGTTGTCTGTCAACCATTACAGGCAACCTCTTCTGCCTCCCATAAGCATGGAACAAGTGATTCTCCCTGAGAGTAATACACTACGCCTCCTCGGACTTACCCTGTCCTCAGACCTCAAATGGAACCACTATATTGAATGCATAGCAAAATCTACTGCTAAGAAGATTGGGTCACTATGTCGATCCAGGATGTTTTTCCACCTGAATCCATCCTGCATATATACAAGTCAACCATCCGTCTTTGCATGGAGTACTGCTGCCATTTATTGTAATGTGATAGGTACTGATCTGGCGACTCGACTGCAGCCACTTCCCCATCGTCGAAATGTGGCCTCCCTTTGTCTCTTCTATAAATATTTTCATGGCTTCTGCTCGGATGAGCTTAAGTCACTGATGCCTCCTCAACAGGTGTTTACTCGTGCAACCAGACTGGCATCTGGGTCCCACCCATTCACAGTCAGTTTAGCCAAATGCAGACGACAATTCTACTCCTGCAGCTTCCTCTCTCGCACTTCCCGCCTGTGGAACTCGCTCCCATATTCTTGCTTTCCTGACGGCTACAACCTCCAGAAATTTAAAAGCAAAGTTAATACTCATCTACTAACCGCTGGATTCTAGCTCTCTCCCCTCCCCTGTATAACCTTCCCTTTCTCTCCGCTTATGTATCTGTCATCGCACCTGCTTTCTCAGATTTCTGTTGTTCCTTTCTAACTAGTTTACTCCTCACTCTTTTCTAATTAATCTTTTTACATTTACTTAACCCCCTGCACATCAGTGACGTTTCCGCCTTGCTCGGGGTGAAATGATTAAAAAAAAAAAAAATAAATGTAGAACAAGTAGGAAATTCTAGGGTTTGTTGAGGTCAATACTTAAATGAGTGACCGGTTTGTGTTGTATCAATTTCATCATATATCTAGAGGGAAATTTACGACTCGACTAAGTTCCTGTTCATATATAATAGGTATTTGTAGTGTGTAGCAAGGTGTGAATATTTGATTGATCCTTGATAGTTCTACTCACTATCAAAGCTCTCAAACGACGGAAGAAGAACTTTGTTTTTACCAGAATTTATTATCGGTGTGCACGATATTAACAACCTAAGATACGCTAATAACAGGCCTTTAATGACATGTACGAAAAGAAAACTACAGGTAAAAAAATGTTTAGTAACGGACTAATAATAAAAAATAATAATAAAAAAATAGCCATTCAAAGACTAAAGTGCTAAGAAGTAGAACACAGTTTCGTGAGAAGCAAAGAATAGAATGCAGAACTGCAATGTAATATAAATACTCCTATATGGCAATGATTGATGGACATCTTTCGTAAAAGAAACAAAAAAATTAAAGCACCAGGGATAAGTTTCTACAGAGGAGTGATTGGGAATACTATAGATATGCCTTTGTCTTAAGAAAAATGAAAATGAAAATATTTATGCTTAAATTCAGTAAGCTATGAAATTTAGAAATGAGAAAGAAGGATGAAAATTTTAGGCGGTAAATATATCGGAAATAAAGAGGGACAGAAGGAAATAGTATGAAACAACAACAACTAGATAGTGTAAGTAAATGTCGGAACAGGGAATTGCATAGATATTAAAAAGATACACGTTGTTCAGCGCTATGAAAGATAAGAATGTTGCGGTGAGCCATGATCATTAACGTCTTCAATGATCACGGCACATACAAAGAGTTAAATTTCAAGTTTTACATCATATGCCGTCATCAGCATGATCGTCAAGTATTTTTAATCATATTTGCAAAAAGGGCATCTAATAAGCGATAGTTAAGAATTTGGCAACGACTATTAATAAAAATTTGGTGGGAAATGAAAGTTAAATATAAAAATCTGCCAAACAACAAATAAATAGAAACAAGTTTCTTTGAAATATCGAATAAGTAAAAATATATATTTATATCTTGTTAATAGATCAATAATTATATCTGTAAAATATCTAAATCAAATATTTCTTCTTGACATTTTGAGAAGACCAAACAATGAAACATTTACGAATTTTCTTATCTGAAGATGAAATATATAATTCTCTATGGAATTATATTTTAGAAAAGATTAATGTAGGAGTTTTTTTTTTTCAAGACAAAAAAAAAACACTTCACTGGGCTTTCATATTTTTTTATCTCGCTAACAATCCTAGCGTTACATAGACAAAGTTCTCCTCAGTCTGTGGGCTCTACTTAACAAGACAATTTTTGTATATCTCTTAAGCTGGGGTTTCCAGGGATACATTCAAAGTGTTTTTTGTTCCATTCTTTATCATTTCAAATGCACCACACTCACTGTTACGATACTTGTTTTCAGTTTCTACATTTTTCTCTTTTCTGTTTCAATCTCCAGGTTTCTACATATCTACAATCCGCTCGACAATCCATATCAATTAATAAGCAAGATGTTTTGTTTTTTTTTGTTAGTTTTTAAAAATAACGTCCGGGCTATTTCATTTCTGTAACCATTGCTGGGTGATGTTTATACCAGTGTTTGTTTATATATTTCCAAAGTGTTTGCATATTGTCCAATGTAAATATTATCATACCCCATGGCGATGATTTTCATATTAATTTGTGGCAAGTACCGAACATCCTGAGATTAGATGGTCTATTGTTTCATGGTATTAATCACGGAACCTGCATATTGAATCCACATTATTATGTAAAATATTTGCCTAAATGTTCCTAGTGAGAAAACTTTGGTCTTGCGAAGCAAGAATAAAAACTTCAGAGTCAGATTTTAATCCAGATACACGTAACCATCGATGGGTATTAACTTTATGAATATTGGGTTTTAGATGTAAGTTCTGGATATTCGCTATGCAGAGGATTTTTCATATTTTTGCTGCAATAATGTTCTAGGTTTCTGTTTAGATTGTTTTACAGAATCTACTAAATAAAAATCTTCTTTGTATTTATTGCCTTCTTTCATCACTGAATATTTTTCTTTCTGTTTTCATGTTGTTTAGCATTATCCAGTCCTTTGTTATTTCTAGTTATGTTAGTAAGCCAATAGTTGTTGATTTGTATGAAAATTCTAGCTGAATAAGACCCTTTCCTCTTTCTTTACGTGGGTATGTATGTGCGGTCTACGTCAGCCTTTGGATGATGTATCTTATGCTAAGAAGATGCTTTTCTTTATCTTTTCGTCTGATCTTGTTTAGAGTCCAGTTCAAGATGTTGAGGCTGTATTGGACCACTTGTATGGAAAGGTTATTCATGTCCATAAATTTGTTTTGAGAATTCAATTCTGGTTTTAATATCCGTCGTAGCCTTGTATAGTACTATTTACGCACTATTTCTTTCATTTTTTATGGTGAAATCTTTCACTCTCATTTAAACATATGTAGTGACAAGCTTCTTTTTGCTCTAATGCTTGTATTGTTACAGCATGGTCCAAGCCAAGTTAACAGGTTTCTAGTAGTGATCCTCGTAAAACTGTAGCTCTAGCACATTTATTCAAACTGAATTTTATTCCAATATCTTCACTGAAGCATTTTACAGTTTCCAGAATACCATCTAGATCATTGTCATTCTTAGCATTCAACCGAAATCATCTATGTAAAATAGACGGCTTATTTTCTTTTGAGCTATTTTATAACCACATATTAAAGCAACTGCCGGAGAAATATCTGTTAGGAATTTACGCTAGATTTTTAGTTGATAGAAGTTAACACAACTTAAGCAGGTACATCTACTCATTTTCGAAAACCAACTTTTAAATTGAACTTTTAGAAATAAAAAGTTTTTGAAACTTTTGTTTTAGATTTTATTGAAAGGGAAATGATTCAATTTTCTATATCCAGAAAGTGAAATATTTTTTTGCATTTCACACAAAAATATTATTGATTAAAATCTAAAGGTTTGCAATTTTTTTAAATTTTTCACTTTTTCTCCCATTTCTGTGCGATCGGGGCATTTGTAAACAAAAATCAATCAATTCTTCGTTTTCAAACTTTCAAAATTAGAATATAAATCTGTAACATAATCTTTAGAAAATTAGCAAATTTAATGTTGAATTACTCAGATTTACACAAGTATTACTTCTTTATAGCATAAAATTGAGAATAGAATTTTTTTTCTATACAGTGATGTACATTCTGGCCATTCCCTTGTATTTGACATATTGATGACAGATCGACAGTTGTGGGAAAGATAAGTGTATGGCGACTGGAAATTATAAAATTGACAAAATTATTTCCAGTAACAAAACGTGAAATACATGACTTTTTTATGGACACACAGCAATTAAAACACGCAAAAAAAACTTCAAATAATTAACATTATTGTAGAAATGCTATGGCTGGAGTATTTTTGTTAAGCTTCCCGATTTTCGATTAGTAAATATAGTCTTCAATTAATAACTTAACAGCCCAACATCTAAATGTCTTTGAAATAATTTGAAAAAATTTTTTGAAAATTTAGAAATAATTACGATTTTAAAAATTAAAACAGTTCTTATAAAATTGCATTAATAACCGAATTTCTATTTTTTAAATCTACAATGTCTTTAATATATATTGTATATTAAAGCAAAAAGAGGCTTAACTAATTAAATAATGTCATAGTTTTATTGCATTTTTTTATCAAATGGGTGAGCAAAATGGTGGGAAAGATAATTGATTATTTACACTCTCCAATAAATTTTGCGTTCAACTAATAAAACCAATTTTGACTATACAATTTAATTTCGTAAAACCAGGAATGTGTTTTTACAGAGGAGTGCTGGGAATACTACAGTTATTCCTTTGTTTTTAGAAAAATGAAAATGAAACGATATTTATACTTAATATCAGTTAGAGATTAAATTTAGATATGAGAAATAAGGATCGAAAAAATTGGCGGTAAATTGTTTGGAAAGAAATAGGAACAGAAATAAACAGTATGAAACAATATTAACGAGATCGTGTAAATAAATGACGGAACCAGGAGTTGGATTGATATTGAAAAGACAAAAGTTTTTAAGCGCTAAATAAAATAAGAATGTCGGGGAGAGCCATGATCGTTAATATCTTCAAGCACCACGGTATGTACAAGGAGTCAAAGCTCAAGGTTCTGAATCATCTGCCGACGTCAGCAATAATCCTTGAATAAAAAGGCTTTGTATAAACTTTGGGAGAAATAGTGAATGATAAAGAATTTGGCAACGAATATCAATCAAAATCTGATGAGAAATGAAAAGTTTATACAAAAATCTGCCAAACAGCAAAAGATGTAAGCAAGTTTCGTTGAAATATCGAATAAGTTAAAAGATGTTTGACTTTTTGTTAGTCTTTCAATACTTAAATCTGCAAAATATCTAAATCAAATATTTCTTCATGATATTTTGACAAGTCTAAACAAAAAGACGTTTTCGAATGTTATTATCTGAGGATCAAATATATAATTCTATTTGGAATTTTCAAAACAAAAACTCTTTACTGTGCTTTTGTAAAATCCAATTCATTGAAGGTTAATGACGTGTTAACATAGACACACATTGAAAAATATCTGATTTAAGAATAAATACGAAATACTTAAAAGCCCTTTGGTAAAATAATCTTAATAGATGACAAAGGCTGGTGGCTAGTCAATGTTTAAGCAGAAATAAATAAACTTGGCACAAAAAGATCATGAACAACTTATTTGAAATATGAAATGATTTAAACATACTTTTGTCATAAATAAGTAAAGATTAAACCCCTTCTTAACAGTCCAAAGAGAATTCTTTATTGAAAACTGCTAATCCTTTCATAAGACAACAAAGGGAATTAAATTAAGTCACGTAGATATTCTGCTATAAAAATCGGGCTCTCTCACATCTAAGTCACTTTCTTTGACAACGTTCAACTGTTGAATCGTCAATTTGTGTTCCCACAACACAGCACCACAAAGTAAGTCAATACAATTATTTTTATAGCTATTTCTTTACATTTACATTTGTGAACAATTTTATATTCAGAGAGTTTTGCTAAAACAGGAATCTGTATTTCATGAAGGTTTATTTTTTCCGATGTCTTACCAATTACACATTAAGTCAAATCAATGAATAATCAAGTGTGTGTGTTCGTGTTTCTGTTTATTTGTGTGTTTCTGTTTATGTGTGTGTGTGTGTGTGTGTGTGTGTGTGTGTGTGTGTGTGTGTGTGTGTGTGTGTGTCGTTCCCCTATATTTAACGTCAACTTTCCACAGATTCTATATATATGGAGAAACAGTTCATTCTTGTACTGCAATAGAAAAATCTTTGATTGGTAGCTACGGATGTGACAGGCTTCATCGTTCATGTCTCATTTCGGTCAATGGGAGTCTTAAGAAATTTCTTTAGATATTTTTGCGTCAATGAATGACACTAACCTGATAAGAAATTGAACTCGGCTCTGCATTCCCAGGCTGATCGTTTACTGAGTACATCAACTCCATGTCCAACGTTACAGCACATGATAATCGAAGTCATATATTTAGATATTTACCGCATATGGCCGGAAAGGACAATTTACTTTTTTGTCGTAAGCAGGTGCTAACAGATAATATATAAAATAAATAATGCTTTCAATTTATCAGTAGCCCTACATATTATTAAATGATAATGAAATATATTAGTTATTAACTATAAAGTAACCCAAGACAACTACCTTAAATACTGCGAATGAGTGAGGGCCTGCAAACCTTCTTATACCATTATTATATATTATTAATTATATTGAATGTTTTTTACAGATCATCATGTCTGGAAAACTCATCTTTCTTTTGGCTCTCTGCGTCTTTACTGCCTTCGCAGGTACGAATAATTAATATATTTTTAGTTATGCATAATTGTTTTACATATTTTATAAGTTTTCTTTTAAATGTTTAAACTGAACTGTAACTGCTTTGCCCAAAATATTCTTTTCAGAAATTCTGAAAGAGATTTCATCTAATATGTAGAATATATATTGCAAATATAAAAACAAATTTATTTAATAATCACATTACATTCTACAGTGAAAAAAATATTTTTTAAATAAAACTATGATATTATTAATAACGTTTTTGTTTCTTTTCAGTAAGCAACGTCATCGCAGAGGAACAGCAAGAAGCTTCTGGTGAAGATGTTCAAGTGACTGAGGAGACAGCCACAGAAGCTGCCGCCGATGCCGATGCTGAAGGCAGCAAGAAGTCATAGACATTTGAATTACTGAACATGATCCCTTTTCATTTTGCTATTGTAACATTTCAATGTGCAAAATAAAAGTAGATTGTTGATTTGAATTTAACGTTTTGTCCTTATTTCTATCACTGATTTTAACATATCAAATGATTTGTAAAACTTATTTCGACACCGACAGTGAATTGAGAGAAATATTGTTTATGAAATATACATTTCATTTTCTCGGGAAAATGTGTGAGATTTTTATTAGTGTTCATTTTCATTTCATTTGTTTTTATTTTTTTTGTTATGTTGGGCCTCTAATTTATTGGTGTTAATAAAGCATCTGTGATTTGTGAAAAAATGTCAGTCCTTTCTCAAATGGTCGTGGACTTTGAAAAATATATATTCAAATGTGTGCCCTGATTAATCACAATCTACGCATAAAAATCATTGATGATATATCTATAAAGAAAAATTATTCAAGTATATCAAAACTTAATCGTTTGAAACTAAATAACTTTTTAAACATCTTTATTTAGTTGGAACACTGTAAGTGATTCTGTTTGCACACACGTTAAACGGATATAAACGGACACTGGATTCGAACCCAGGGATAGGTATTTGGAAGATATCTATGCGTGCATATATTTTTGTTCCCCAAAAAATCAACCTTTTCTACTTTTCTTAGGAGGGGCTAAGAAAGTGAGAGAGAGAAAGAAAAAATGAAAGAAAAACAGAGAGAAAAAAGAAAGAGCAAGTGAGACCATGAAGGGAATAGACACCAGGGTGGCAGAGTGTAGAGAGTCCGAACACAGAGTGTTTCCAAGGAATCACTGTTATTATGAGATTTGTTTTCTCATGTTGACGAAAGAAAGGCTTCTCCCGATTCTGCATTAATTTTGCTTTTCTCACTTTGCACAATAGTTTCAGTTCATTTGGAATATTTTACTGATGAAGATAGCTAATGACACCTGTTAACTGTGTGGAATTTAGTTTTCTCTAATATTAGTTGTCTTAAATGAAATGTGAAAGTGACTGATTCCCATTAGTTCCCATAAATTCTTAATGTTATATTAATGATTGTTTTAGTGTTGTTGCTATATGTCCATTCGATAAATAATAAAAATTGAATTCAGAACAATATTAGAGTACCATTATTATTATTAATGGAGTGCTTGAAAGAGAGAAAATATATTGGGACTCTCAACTATTCAAAGTCCACTATAGGCGTTAATATATCCATGATATCCGAACACATTAATGAGATGGAAGAAAGGATGAAAATATACAAAATAATCTAATTTCAAAATCTTTCAAACATATAAGCATTTTATACACAATACTCAAATAAGAAGATGCACCATGCACTCACACACACACACATACACACACACACTTGTACACAAACACACACACACACCCAAACACACACACACACACATATATATATATATATATATATAGACACTTGATCTAGCCTTATATATAGAGGTTACGAAGAGGAAAATGTTGGTATTTTATATTTTCAATTTCTTACATGCACATTGATTTTGATGAATTCACAGTGTAATACGGTCAGTTGGGCACCTTTTGTGAGAATAAAAGCACCATGACACAATTCATTTCACTAGGAATTCGGAAATAGCATAATACCGGAAAATTCAATACAAATATTTCCGAGTGGGTCTCAATATGAGAACAGCTCAGTTTGTTTATATGTGTAGAATCGTGATTATGAATGGATGTAAAACTCACTCTGATTAATCTGATGAGAAAAGAACTTCTGAATTTCCTGGTGAAGGCCTTGGACTGAACTCGAAAGACTACATCAAGTGATTTAAGTTGGTAGTTTTGTTCTGTGTCGAATCAATGGCTGATGAAAAACCGTATGTCTGGCAACATCATTCTGCACCATGCCACACAAGCAGTTGAATCAAGTCATGTTGAGTGAAAGACCAACAAAAATCATTGTTACAACAAAGATGATCTGAAGGCAAAAATTATGGCAGCAATCACCAACTTCAAAAAGCCAACTGACCAGAAAAATTGCAGGAACTTCTGAAGTCATCTGGAGGCGATGGTTCAAGCCATTGACGATAATTTTCTGTAAATTTACTTTTTAATATTTCAAGATCTTTTCTGGAGTTTTGGCTGTTGACATTTTTAAAATCAGATGTCACAGTTACTTTCGTGATTTAAACAATAAATATATTTATTGAAACCTAATTATGAATTTACATGAATTATATATGTTTTAAGATGTTTGCCGTATGTGAGAAATCGTGAATTTTGGATGTTGAATTCACAATAGTGTATGGATCCGAAAGGGTGCAAAAATTTACTGAAGGCATTTCATATTATTGTCAGATTTGCTCAATATACAGTTCTGAGTATCGGACACGGGTAACTTTCTTGGGATAAAAAAAAAGACTACATTTCTTGTATATCAAATCATCTAATATGTGTGATACCTATATTGGAAGTGTTTTAACAGGGAATGAAAGATGCTACACCAAAATATGAATTCGCATTGAAGTCTCTAAAATTAAGTAAAGTATAAAGAATCGGGAAAATATCGTTAAAAACAAAGAAAAAATTTCTAGACTGTTATGGAATATCGGTCGCTATAAATAGCAGCGCACACTTGAATATCTGATCAGAGATGAGCTAGAAAATTCAGGAAAAAGAAATCTGGTACTACAGAGACTAACATCGTGTGAAAATAGGAGCAACATCCAAAAAACCAATGTAGAGTATCAATTTACATGTCCGTTCAGAGATGGTGTATCTGGTACTAATAATAAACCCACTACATATATTGACTTTACAACAACCCCGCTCTTCCGTAGACTTTTTCTTCTCTACGATCAGAGTTAAATTAAACAGCATTTCTAAAAGAAAACATAACATTGTAGTTAATATTAGACAGATTTTAGCCGATAACACAATAATTCCCACTCATACGCACAGTAAAATGTAACCTTCAGATAGTGGAGGTCATATACATTAAATCAAATTAATAAAATCACATTTCAATCAGGTCAGAACACATTACATTTCATTTAGACATATAGTTCTGTTAACGTTGTCTTTATATTAAGGACCCTGTAACATCACAGAAGTTGGTTTACAACCAGCATGATGAAAAAAGTATGCAAATGTTGGACAACTTTTGTCTGTATTTTTACCTAAAATTAAAAGCAAATACTGTGTATAGAAGGCACATGAGTAAACATACTAGATATTAATTTTCTGTTATGTTTATTAGTACATATACATGTATATATATATATATATATATATATATATATATATATATATATATATATATAGTGAGTGATTGCACACGCAAATACATATACACACATACTTTTATATATAAGATTTAATTTAAAGTGATAAATAAAATGATTTTTTGTAAATTCAGAGTAACTTCCCTTGAATTTCTCAAGTGGCAGGGAAATATTTATGTACTATCTAATTGTCAATCAAAGCCAAAAAGTTTCATAGTTGAAAATAGAGGGAATCTTTTAGCAATTTGAAGGGCATGCTGACCAATGTATATGATTGTTTTTCTCATCTTGGTTTATTAATTGTATTTCATATTACTTTGTTTTTCATCATCATTTGATTTCTGCTATTTTCTCATAACCTACCAAGTCTGCAGAAAGACATAAGTCAGTTAGTGGAGTGTTGTTATGGCTACATTTCATTAGTTTTTTCTCTCATATTATTCTTATTATATCATTTTTCATTATAATTCGATTTCTGCTTTGATCGCACTACCGACCAAGTCTGTAGGGAGACATTATGCAGGTCGTTTTTTGCTGTTATGGCTCCATTTCCTATTTTTAATATCGCCCTAACGTCTCTAGCGTTACATAGACAAAGGTCTCCTTAGTTTGTTGGCTGTATTGAATGAGATAGTTTTTGTAGATTTCTTAAGCTGGGGTTTCCACGAATTCTTTCAATGTATTTTTTGTTTCATTCTTTATCATTTCAAGTGCACCCACAGTCACTGTTACGATACTTGTTTTCAATTTCTACATTTTTCTTTATCAATTTCCAGGTTTCTATATATTTTTATATTACAATCCGCTCGACAATCCATATCAATTAATAAACAGGATTTTTTGTTGGTTTTTAAAAATAAAATCCGGTATATTTCATTAATGTAACCAGTGCTGGGTGATGTTTACACTCGTTTTTGTTTATATATTTCCATAGTGTTTGCACATTGTCCAGTGTAAATATTATCCCACTCCATTGCGGTGATTTTTATATTAATTTAGGGCAAGTACAGAACATCCTGAGATTAGATGGTCTAATGTTTCTTGGTATTTATAACAGAACCTGCATTTTTTCATCTGTTCAAAGCCTTATGCTGTTTCCTCTGTTCAAAATCATTATCCTTGTTTTTTTGTTGTTTTAATATTTTTACTGCAATAATGTATTTATCACAGAACCTGCATTTTTTCATATTTTTGCTTCAATAAGGTATTTATCACAGTACCTGCATTTTTAATCCTAATTATTATGTAAAATGTTTGCCTGAATGTTCCTAGTGAAAAGGCTTTGGTCTTGCGCAGCAAGAATAAAGACTTCAGATTCAGATTTTAATCCAGATACACGTAACCATCGATAGGTATTAACTTTATGAACATTGGGTTTTAGATATAAGTTCTGGATATTCGCCATGCAGATGTTTCTCTTGCCAGCGTTGTTTCATAAGGTCAAGAGCTTTATCCTTGGCTTTTTTTTATAATTTGCTGCTATTATGTTCTTGGTTTCTGTTTAGATTTTTTTACAGGATCTACTAAATATAAATCTTGTTTGTATTTATCGCCTTCTTTCATCATTGAATATTTGTCTTTCTGTTTTCATGTTTTTTAGCATTATCCAGTCCTTTGTTGTTTCTAGTTATGTTAGTAAGCCAATTGTTGTTGACTTGTATGACAATTCTAGCTGAATAAGACCTTTTCCTCCATCTTTACGTGGGTATGTATATGCGGTCTACGTCAGCCTTTGGATGATGTATCTTATGTTTAGAAAGAAGCTTTCTTGTTTTAGAATCTTTTTGTCTGATATCGTTTAGAGTCCAGTTCAAGATGTTGATGCTGTATTGGACCACTTGGATAGCAAGGTTATTGTTGTCCATAAATATGTCTTCAGAATTCAATTTAGTCATTAATATAAGTAGTAGCCTTGTATAGTACACTTTACGCATGATTTCTTTCATTTTTTTTTTTTTACGAATTTTTTCACCCACATTTAAAAATATGTATCTATAAGCTTCTTCTTGCTCTAAGACTTTTACTGTTACAGCATGGTCCAAGCCATTTTACCAGTTTTGTTGTAGTGATCCCCGTAGAATTGTAGCTCTAGTACATTTATTCAGACTGAAATTTCTTCCAATATCTTCACTGAAGCATTTTACAGTTTGCAGAATCCTTCTAGCTCATTGTCATTCTTACCATACAACTTAAATCATCTGTGTAAAATAGATGTCTTATTTTCTTTTGGGCTATTTTATAACCACATTCTTTCTTGTTAAGTTGACTGTTTGATGCTATTATTGACAAGCAAAATAATAAGTAGAGACAAATTGTCATCTTGAAATATTCCACGGTTCCATTTAAATGATTGAGGTAAAGGGTTGTTTTCGATGTCAAAATACATTTTTTGATGAAATTAGTGATACCTTGTACATATTTAAAATCTTTAAATTCCAGAAATACACTATTGAATGCCTTACGATATTCTATCAAGGCAGTACAAAGATTTATCTTTGCATTAAAGCAGGTTTCCAAAATCATCATGTGAAGAAATAAGTGGTGTTTCCGTCTATGTTTGCACTCTATTTGTTCAAGCTGTAATACGTCATTTCTGTCCAATAATAAATCAATTTGTTTTGTTAAAATAGATGTTAATAGTTTGTATGTTGTTGGAAGGCATGTAACTGGTCTCTAGATTTTCGGATTATTTATGTCACTAATCCTGGGTAGAAGAATGGTAATTCCTTTGGTCATCCATGCAGAAAGTTTAGTGGAATTGTTAAAAAATTCTTGAAGATTTTGACTAGATTACTATATGCTGAATTTAAATAATATAGCCAAAACTTAGGAATTTTGTTTATTCCTGGACATGTAAATTGTGTGGTTTTTCAGTTTACATTTAACATCCTCTACTCTGATTCCAGCTCATGTCTCTTCTGATTTATTTTTCATTCGTTCAATCACTTGCACAATCCATGCTGCTTCTTTGTTATGTTCTTTAGGGCAAGCCTATATTGTTTTCCTGAAACTGTATAACATCTTCCATTTCTGTGGAGGGACGGTCATTTCAATTCTTGTCTTAACTCTTTCCCTGTAAAATTTTTACATCGGTTGGAAAAATCTTTTTTTGTCTGTATAGTCTTGATCTTTTCTCATAGACTTTAGTTCTATTGTCTGATTTATATTTTCCTTAGTTGATAGGATTAGTGATTCCTGAACTTATTGTCTTACCAATATTATTGATCATTTCGATGTCTGACGAATCTGTTAAAGAGTTTCTTTTGCGTACATATATTAAAGCAACTGCCGGAGAAATATCTGTTAGGAATTTACCCTAGATTTTTAGTTGATTGAAGGTAAAACAACTTAATCAGATACATCTACTCATTTTCGAAAACTAGCTTTTAATTTGAACTTTTATAAATGAAAAATATTCTTGAAACTTTTGTTTTAGATTTTATTGAAAGGTAAATGATTCAATTTTCTATTTCCAGAAAGTGAAATATTTTTGTGTATTTCAAACAAAAATGTTATTGATTAGAATCTAAACGTTTGCAATTTTTTTTAATTTTTCAATTTTTCTCCCATTTATGTGAGATTGAATCATTTGAAAAAAAATCACTTCTTGGTTTTAAAACTTTCAAATGTAGAATAGAAATCTGTACCATATAATTTTTAGAACATTAGCAAATTTAATGTTGAATTAATCCGGATTTGAACATGTATTACTTCTTTATAGCATAAAATGGAGAATAAAATTGTTTCTTATAGAGAGTGTTGTACATTCTGGCCATTCCCTTGTATTTGACATATTGATGACATCTCGACAGTTGTGGGGAAAAATAAGTGTATGGCGACTGGAATTATAAATTTTCAAAATTATTTCCGGTAAGAAACCGTGAAACACATGACTTTTCATGGACACACAGAAATTGCCACACGCAAAAAAAAAACTTCAAATAAATAAACATTTAACAATTATTGTAAGAATGCGAAGGCTCGATGATTTGTGTTAAAATTTCCAGTTTTCTATGAGTAAATATAGTCTTTAACTCATAACTTAACAGCCCAACATCTAAAAGGTTTTGAAATAATTTGAAAATATATTTTGAATCTTTATAGATTATTACAAATTCAAAAATTAAAATAGTTCTTTTAAAATTGCATTAATAACCGACTTTCTTTTCTTTTAGTCTATAATGTCTTTAATATGTATTGTTTCTTTAAGCAAAAAGAGGCTAAACTAATTAAATAATGTCACACTTTTTTTGTTTGTTTTTTTTTTGTTTTTAAATCATATCACCCCAAGCAAGGTATTCCACTGCCACTATAGCGCAGGGGGTTACACAGGGCGATAGACGAGTTAGGATGTACATAGGTGGAGAGTTGGAGAGAATGGGAGGGTTAGTGTGTTAGGAGGTGTCTATTGACCTTACATTTAAATTTCTGGAGGTAATAGCCGTCGGGGAAGCAAGCATGCGGAAGGGAATTCCACAGGCGGGAAATGCAAGAAAAGGAGCTCTTGTAGTAGAAATTGCAGTTATATTTCATCGGTGTCACTGTAAATGGGTGGGACCTAGTTGCCAAACTAGTATCTCGTGCAAACTCACACCAAGGGGGCACCAGTGATGTAAGTTCATGAGAGCAGAAGCCATGTAATTATTTACAGAAGAGGCACAGGGGAAGCCACGTCACGCCGGTTAGAGAGTGATTGCAGGCGGTCAGCTAAGTCGGTATCAATCACATTACAAATTCTTCGCTGTATTTTGTCAAGAAGACCAAGGAGAATAGCAGGGTCACCCGACCAGATGTGGCAACAGTATTCAAAACACGGGCGGATGGTAGATTTGTATAAGTGCAAGATAGATTCAGGCGGAAAGAATTTCCGGGCCCTGCACAGAGAGCAGATATTCATAGCAGCGGATTTAGCAATGGATTCGACGTCGTCCTTCCACTTGAGGTCCACTGAGAGTGTCAGGCCAAGCAGGCGTAGTGTTTTACTCTCTGGGAGGCATGCCTGTTCCATGCTAATGGGAGGGAGGTGCAGTAGTCTGTGGTGGTTAATTGACAGCAGCTTCGTTTTGGAAGAATTGAATTTTACGAGCCATTTCCTTTCCCAGTCCACCACGGATTGGAGGTCCTTTTCAAACTCAGCCGCGAGGTTTGCCTTGTCATCAACACCAGATTTTTGATCGAGGAGAGCGTATACTGTGGTATCATCGGCGTACATGCCTGTTTGTGATCTTATGGCATCGGGGAGAACATTGATGTAGATTAGAAAGAGCGTAGGAATTCGGATAGAGACTTGGGGGACACCTGTGTTTGTAGGAAAGTTCTGGGAGATATGTCCGTTTGAAATCACCTTCAGTGTGCGGTTGGAGAAGAATGGCTGGATTAAGTCCAACAAAAGTTCAGTCATACCGTAGCTTTGCAGTTTCCGTAGATGGCCGGCATGCCATACTCTGTCGAATGCTTTAGATATATCCAGGGCGACAGTTCGGGCTTCACCATCCTTGTCGAGAGCCTGGTATTTATACTCTGTGATGGTCGTTAGCATATCAGCAGTAGACCTGGTGAAGCTGAAGTCATACTGTTTGTCCGATAGGAGCTCGAGGGCCGTGAGATGCTGAACGACCTCGGCATTGATAATGGCTTCGAACACTTTGCCGAACATCGGAAGAAGGCTGATAGGACGGTAATCTGCGGTTTGCAAGGGATCACCAGTGTTCTTGAATATTGGAACCAGAGAAGAAGACTTCGAACAGGCAGGAAATCAGGATGAATATAGGCAGAGGTTGTAGAGCTTAGAAAGGACAGTGGAGAGTTCAGGGGCACATTGCTTCAAGATTATGATTGGGATTCCTTCCCCACCACACGCTTTGTGAGGGTCAAGTTTTGATGTTATGCTAGAAATCGGCGTGGGCGTGATGCGAACGTCATTCAAGTGGGCTTCAGTTCTAGATGGGACATCGGGTGTCTGGACTCCAGAGGAATCCAGACACGAATTGGTCGAGAATCAAGGGCAAAGCATTCAGCCTTGTCCGCTGAGGAGGTGAGGACCGCAAACACGTTCATTAGTGGGGGTATTGAGGAATAGCATTTTTTATCAAACGGGTGAGCAAAATCGTGGGAAAGATAATTGATTATTTACACTCTCCAATAAATTTTGCGTTCAACTAATAAAACCAATTTTGACTATAAACTTTTATTTCGTAAAACCAGGAATGCGTTTTTACAGAGGATTGCTGGGAATACTATAGATATTCCTTTGTTTTAAGAGAAATGAAAATGAAGACGATATTTATACTTAATATCAGTTAGAGATTAAATTTAGATATGAGAAAGAAGGATCGAAAAAATTGGCGGTAAATTGATTGGAAAGAAATAGGAACAGAAAGAAACAGTATGAAACAATATTAACGAGATCGTGTAAATAAATGTTGGACCCAGGAGTTGGATAGATATTGAAAAGACAAAAGTTTTTAAGCGCTAAAAATGATAAAAATGTCGCGGAGAGCCATGATCGTTAATATCTTCAAGCATCATGGTATGTACAAGGCGTCAAAGCTCAAGGTTTTGCATCATCTGCCGACGTCAAAATGATCTTTGAATAAAAAGTCTTTGAATAACCTTTGGGAGAAAGGTATTCTAATAATGAATAATAAAGAATTTGGCAACGAATATCAATCAAAATCTGGTGAGAAATGAGAAGTTAACATAAAAATCTGCCAAACAGCAAAAGATGTAAGCAAGTTTCGTTGAAATATCGAATAAGTTAAAAGATATTTGACTTTTTGTTAGTCTTTCAATAATTAAATCTGCAAAATATCTAAATCAAATCTTTGATCATGATATTTTGACAAGTGTAAACGAGAAGACATTTTCGGATCTTCTTATGTGAGGATCAAATATATAATTCTATTTAGAAGTTTAAAAACAAAAACTCTTTACGGTGTGCTTTCGTAAAATCCACTTCATTATAGTTTAATGACGTATTAACGTAGACACACATTGAAAAATAGCCGATTTAAGAATAAATAAGAAATACTTAAAAGTCCTTTGGTAAAATAATCTTGATAAATGACAAAGTCTGGTGGCACGAACAAATCAAAAACAACTTATTTGAATATGAAATGATCTAAAACATACTTTTGTCATAAATAAGTAAAGATTAAACCCATTGTTAACATTCCAAAGAGAATTCTTTATTGAAAAGTACTAATCCTTTCATAAGACAACAAAGGGAATTAAAGTAAGTCACGTAGATATTCTGCTATAAAAATCGGGCTCTCTCACATCTAAGTCACTTTCTTTGACAACGTTCAACTGTTGAATCGTCAATTTGTGTTCCCACAACACAGCACCACAAAGTAAGTCAATACAATTATTATTATCGCTATTTCTTTACATTTACATTTGTGAAAAATTTTATATTCAGAGAGTTTTGCTAAAGTAGGAATCTGTATTTCATGAAGGTTTATTTTTTCCGATGTCTTACCAATTAAATTTTAAGTCAAATCAATGAATATCATGTGTGTGTGTTTGTGTTTCTGTTTATTTGTGTATGTGTGTGTGAGAGTGTGTGTGTGTGTGTGTGTGTGTGTGTGTGTGTGTGTGTGTGTGTGTGTGTGTGTGCTTGTGTGTATGTGTGGGTGTGTGTTCTATATTTAACGTCAACTATCCACAGATTCCATATATATGGAGAAACAGTTCATTCTTGTACTGCAATAGACAAATTTTTGATTGGTAGCTACGGATGTGAAAGGCTTCATCGTTCATGTCTCATTTCGGTCAATGGGAGTCTTAAGAAATTTCTGCATAAATGAATGACACTAACCTGATAAGAAATTGAACCCGGCTCTGCTTTCCCACGCTGAACGTTTACTGAGTACATCATCTCCATGTCCAACGTTACAGCACATGATAATCGAAGTCATATATTTAGATATTTGCCTGATATGGCCGGAAAGGACAATTTACTTTTTTGACATAAGCAGGTGCTAACAGATAATAAATAAAATAAATAATGCTTTCAATTTATAAGTCGCTCTACATATTACTAAATGATAATAAAAAATATTAGTTATTACCTATAAAGAACTTCAATACAACTACCTTAACTATTGCGAATGAGTGAGGTCCTGCAAAACTTTTTATACCATTATTATATATTATTAATTATTTTGAATATTTTTTACAGATCATCATGTCTGGAAAACTCATCTTTCTTTTGGCTCTCTGCGTCTTTACTGCCTTTGCAGGTACAAATAATTAATATATTTTAAGTTTTGCATAAATGTTTTACATATTTTATCAGTTTTCTTTTAATTTTTTTAACTGAACTGTAACTGCTTTGCCCAAAATATCATTCTCAGAAATTCTGAAAGATATTTCATCTAATTTGTAGAATATATATTGCAAATATAAAAAAAAATTATTAAATAATCACATTACATTCTACAGTGAAAAAATAAATTTTAACTAAAACTATGACATTGTTTATCAATTGTTTGATTCTTTTCAGTAAGCAATGTCATCGCAGAGGAACAGCAAGAAGCTTCTGGTGAAGATGTTCAAGTGACTGAGGAGACAGCCACAGAAGCTGCCGCCGATGCCGATGCTGAAGGCAGCAATGAGTCATAGACAATTGAAATACTGGACATGATTACTTTTCATTTTGTTATTGTAATATTTCAATGTGCAAAATAAAAGTAGATTGTTGATTTGAATTTAACGTTTTGTCCTTATTTCTATCACTGATTTTAACATATCAAATGATTTGTAAAACATATTTCGACACAGACAGTGTATTTAGAGAAATATCGTTTTTGAAATATACATTTATTTTCGACGGGAAAATGTGTGGGATTTTTATTAGTGTTCATTCTCATTTCGATTTTGTTTTTTGTTATGTTGGGCCTCTAATTTATTGGTGTTAATAAAGCATCTGTGATTTGTGAAAAATTGTCAATCCTTTCTCAAATGGTCTATATTTCGTGGACTTTGACAAATATATTATTACAGTGTGTGCCCAAATTAATCTCAATCAACGCATGAAATTCATTGATGATATATCTCTAAATAAAATTATTCAAGAACATCAAAAATTAATCTCTTGACACAAAATAACCCTTTAAACATCTTTATTTAGTTCTAACACTGTAAGTGATTCTAATTGCACACACGTGAAACGGATATAGACGGACACTGGATTCCTACCCAGGGATAGGTATTTAGAAAATACATATGCGTGCGTATATTTTTGTTCCACAAAAGATCAAACTTTTATTTTTTCTTACTAGGGGCTGAGAAAGAGAGAGAGAGAGAGAGAAAGAGAGAATGAAAAAAAGACAGAGAAAAAAAAGAAAGGAGAAAGTGAGAGCAGGAAGGGAATAGACACCGGGGTGGCCGAGAGTAAAGAGTCCAAACACAGAGTGTTTCCGAGGAATCACTGTTATTATGAGATATTTTTTCTCATGTTGACGAAAGAAAGGCTTCTCCCGATTCTCCACTAATTTTGCTTTTCTTTCTTTTCACAATACTTTCAGTTCATTTGGAATCTATGTACTGATGAAGATAGCTAGTGACACCTGTGTGGAATTTAGTTTTCTCTAATATTGGTTGCCTTAAATGAAATATGAATGTAAGCCATTGATTCCCATTAGTTTCCATAAATTCGTATATTATGGTAATGATAGTTTTAGTGTTGTTTTTCTATGTCCATTCAATAAATGATTAAAAATTGAATACAGATCAATATTAAAGTAGCATTATTATTATTAATGGAGTGCTTGAAAGAGAGAAAATACATTGGTATACTCAACTATTCAAAGTCCACTACAGGCGTTTATATATCCATGATATCCTAACATATTAATGAGATGGAAGAAAGGATGAAAATATACAAAATAATCTAATTTCAAAATCTTTCAAAAATTGAAGCATTTTATACACAACACTGAAATAAGAAGATGCGCAATGCACTCACATACACAAACAAACACACACAAACCTATATATATATATATATATATATATATATATATATATATATATATATATATAGACACTTGCTCTAGCCTTTTATATACAGATTGCGATGAGAAAATGTTGCTATTTTATATATTCAACTTCATGCATGCACATTGATTTTGATGAATTCACAGTGTAGTACGGTCAGTTGGGCACCTTTTATGAGAAAAAAGTACCATGACACAATTCATTTCACTAGAAATTAGGAAATAGCATAATGTACTGCTTGGAATTCGAGCCGGAAAATTCAATACAAATATTTCCGAGTGGGTCTCAATATGAGAACAGCTCAGTTTATTTATATGTGCAGAATAGTGATTATGAATGTTTGTAAAACTCACTCTGATCAATCTGATGAGAAAAGAACTTCTGAATTTCTTGGTGAAGGCCTTGGACTGAACTCGAAAGACTACATCAAGTGATTTAAGTTGGTAGTGTTGTTCTGTGTCGAGTCAATAGCTGATGCAAAATCGTATGTCTGGCAACATCATTCTGCACCATGCCACACAAGCAGTTGAATAATGTCATGTTGAGTGAGAGAACAACAAAAATCATTGTTTCAACAAAGATGATCTGAAGGCAACAATTATGGCAGCAATCGCCAAATTAAAAAAGCCAACTGTCCAGAAAAGTTGCAGCAGATTCTGAAGTTGTCTGCAGGCGATGGTTCAAGCAAATGACGATAATTTTCTGTAAATTTACTTTTTAATATTTCAAGAACTTTTCTGTAATTTTGGCAATTGGTATTTTTAAAATCAGATGTCACAGTTTCTTTCGTTTTTTAAACATAAAATATATTTATTGAAACCTAATTAAGAATTTACATGAATTATATATGTTTTAAGATATTTGCCGCATCTGAAAAAATGGTGAATTTTCGATGTTGAATTCAGACTATTTCAAGGGTCTGACAGAGTGGACAACTTTACTGAAGGCATTTCATATGATTGTCAGATTTGCTCAATATACAGTTGTGAGTATCGGACCCGGGTAACTTTTTTGGGATTAAAATAAAACAAAAAAGACTACATTTCTGGTACATCAAATCATCTAATATGAGTGATAAATATCTTGGAAGTGTTTTATCAGGGAATGAAAGATGCTACACCAAAATATGAAGGCGCACTGAAATCTCTAAAATTAAGTAAAGTATAAAGAATCGGGAAAATATCGTTAGAAACAAAGGAAAAATTTCTAGACTGTTATGTAATATCGGTCGCTATAAATGGCAGCGTACACTTGAATATCTGATCACAGAAGAAGTAGGAAATTTCAGGAAAAAGAAATCTGGTTCTACAGAGAATCACATCGTGTGAAAATAGGAGCAACATCCAAAAACCAATGTAGAATATCAATTCACATGCCCGCTCAGAGATGGTATCCCTGGTACAAATAATAAACCCACTACATATATTGGCTTTCCTACAACACCACTCTACCGTAGACGTGTTGTGTTCTGTACGAGTTAAATAACCAACATTTCTAAGAAAATCATAACAATGTAGTTTATATTAGACAGATTTTAGCCGATAAAACAATAATTCCCACTCATACACACAGTAAAATGTAACCTTCAGATACTGGAGGCCGTATACATTAAGTCAAATTTATAAAATCACATTTCAATCTGGTCAGAAGACATTACATTTCATTTAGACATATAGTTCTGTTAAAGTTTCTGTATGTTAAGGGCACTGTAACCTCTCTGAAGTTGGCTTACAACCAGTATAATGAAATAAGTATTCAAATGTTGGACAACTTTTGTCTGTATTTTCTCATAAAATTAAAGACAAATACTGTGTATGGAACGGCACATGATTAAACACAATAGACATTCATTTTCTGTTATATTTATTAGTACACACACACACACACACACACACACACACACACATATATATATATATATATATATATATATATATGTATATATATATATTTTTCTTTCTGTTTTCATGTTGTTTAGCATTATCCAGTCCTTTGTTGTTTCTAGTTATGTTAGTAAGCCAATAGTTGTTGACTTGTATGACAATTCTAGCTGAATAAGACCTTTTCCTCCTTCTTTACTTGAGTAGGTATATGCGGTCTACGTCAGCCTTTGGATGATGTAACTTATGTTAGGAATATGCTTTCTTGTCTTAGAATCTTTTCGTCTGATATCATTTAGAGTCCAAGGCAAGATTTTGAGGCTGTATTGAACCACTTGGATGGCAAGGTTATTGATGTCCATAAATCTGTTTTGAGAATTCAATTCAGTTTTTAATATCAGTAGTGGCCTTGTATAGTACTCTTTACGCACTATTTCTTTCATTTTTTTTTTTTTTTTTTGCAAATTTTTTCACCTTCATTTAAAAATATGTAGCTATTAACTTCTTGCTCTAAGACTTTTATAGTTACAGCATGGTCTAAAACTATTTACCAGGTTTGTTGTAGTGATCCCCGTAACATTGTAGCTCTAGTACATTTATACGGACTGAAATTTCTTCCAATATCTTTACTGAAGCCTTTTACAGTTTGCAGAAGTCCTTCTAGCTCATTGTCATTCTTAGCATACAACTTAAATCACCTATGTAAAATAGATGGCTTTTTTTCTTTTGGGCCATTTTATAACCACATTCTGTCTTGTTAAGTTGACTAGTTGATGCTATTACTGGCACGCAAAATAAGAGAGACAAAGAGTCACCTTGAAATATACCCCTGTTGTTTATTTCACCAGACTTATAGGTTCCATTTATATGAATGAGGTAAGGGGTTGTTTTCGATGTCACCTTACATTGATTGATGAAATTGATGATGACTGGTGATACCTTGTACATATTTAAAATCATTAAGTTCCAGTAATACACTATTGAATGCCTTACGATATTCTATCAAGGCATTAAAGCAGGTTTCCAAAATCATCATGTTAATAAATAATTGGTGTTTACATCTGTATCAGACACGTTTGCACGCTATTTGTTCAAGCTGTACTATGTCATTTCTTTCCATTAATAAATATATTTGTTTTGTTAAAACAGATGTTAATAGTTTGTATGCTGTTGGAAGGCATGTAACTGGTCTGTAGTTTTCGGATTATTTGTGTCACTAATCCTGGTTAGAAGAAAGGTAATTCCTTTGGTCATGCAAGCAGGAATTTATATGGAATTGTTAACAAGTTTTGGCTTGATTTCTATGTGCTGCATTTAAATAATATAGCCAAAAGTTAGACATTCTGGTTTTTCCTGGAAATGTTCAATTGTGTGCTTTTTCAGTTGACATTTAACATCCTCTACTCTGATTCCAGCCCATGTCTCTTCTGATTTATTTTTCATTCGTTCAATCACTTGCGCAATCCAGTCTGATTCTTTGTTATGTTCTTTAGGGCAAGCACATATATTTATCTTAGAACTTTTTTTTAAATCATTTCACCCCGAGCAAGGCAGAAATGCCACCGGTGAGCAGGGGGCTACATAACTGTAAATAGATTAATTAGAAAAGATTGAGGAATACAAACTAGTTAGAAAGGAGCAATCGAAAGTTGAGAATGCAGGTGCGATGACAGACACAAAGGTGGAGAGAAGGGGAAGGATATACGGGGGTGGGGAGAGAGCTAGAGTCCAGTGATTAATAGATGAGTTGCCAGTCTGGTTGCACGAGTAAACACCTGTTGAGGAGGCAACAGTGACTTATGTTCGTCCGAGCAGAAGCCATGAACATATTTATAGAACAGACAAAGTGAGGCCACATTTCGACGGTGGGGAAGTGGCTGCAGTCGAGCCGCCAGATCAGTACCTATCACATTACAAACTCTCCTTTTAGGCCGAGAACGCTGAGGAGAGCGGCAGGGGCGCCTGACCATAAATGGCAGCAGTACTCCATGCACGGACGGACGGTTGACTTGTATATATGCAGAATGTATTCAAGCGGGAAAAACATCCTGGATCGACATAGTGACCCAAACTTCTTAGCAGTAGATTTAGCTATGAATTCGATATAATGGTTCCATTTGAGGTCTGAGGATAGGGTAAGGCCGAGGAGGCGTAGTTTATTGGTCTTAGGGAGAATCGCTTGGTCCATGCTTATGGGAGGCATGAGAGGTTGCCAGTGATGTTTGACAGACAACACCTTGGTCTTAGACGCATTGAAGTTGACAAGCCACTTCTTGCCCCAATTTATCACAGAGTGTAGATCTCGTTCAAGGTAGGCAGCGAGATTATGTTTGTCTGCCACGACAAGTCTCTTACTGGTGCGGGAGTATATTGTGGTGTCATCTGCGTAGATGCCTACTTGGAAGGTCGTTGATGAAAATAGTGAAGAGCGTCGGACCCAGGATAGAGACCTGTAGGATGAAAAGGCATGCTCATTCAAAACGACCATCATTTTGCGGTTATTTAAAAGAAATTGGATTAGGTCAAACAGGCGACCGGTAATACCGTAGCCCCGTAGCTTCCACAAGAAGCCAGAGTGCCAAACTCTGTCAAAAGCCTTGGAGATGTCCACAGCAACTGCGGAGAGCCTCGTCAGACTCATCAAGAGCCTGGAGCCTGTACTCCGTTACGGTTGTTAACAAGTCGGCCGTGGACCTGGCAAAGCGGAAGACATATTGCCTGTCAGAGAAGAGTTTGTGGGCAATATAATGTTGAACTATTTCAGCATTGATTATAGCCTCGAACACTTTCCCGAATTTCGGTAGAAGACTGATAGGGCGATAGTTGGATGGGTCCGAGTGGTCACCACAATTCTTAAATACGGGAACGACTGAAGAGAAATTCCAGCATGCAGGAAAGCAGGAAGCAGAAAGGCAGTAGTTTAACAGTCTAGAGAGGACAGGGGAAAGTTCAGGAGCACACCTCTTAAGGACTATCACCGGGATTCCATAGTATCCATTCGCCCTATCGGATACTACTGTCGGGGTAATATATATGTCGTGAAGTTTGGCTTCAGTTCTAATAGTGAAGTTGGGTGGGTGTATTCCAGATGAGTCAAATGTAGATTTGGATTAGAATCTGCGGGCGAAGCACGCAGCTTTGTCCGCAGATGACGTGAGAACCTCAAATTCATGGATTAAATGAGGTATTGAGCATTTGCTATTTTTCAGCACACGTTTGCAAATCCTCCAATAATCCTTGGAACCGAACTTGCGGCCAGCTATGCGCTGTCGCATTCTCTCAGCAATCAACCGTTTGGCGTCATTTATGTTTCTCTTGCACTCATTGCGAGCAGACGTGAATAGGCGACAGTTGTGATCAGATGACTGTCTCTGGAATAGACGGAAGTAATGGTTCCTCTGAGCAATGGCAGCTTAGCAGGCAGGAGAAAACCACGGAGACAAATGAGTTTTTAGGCAATACTTCCTGGTGGGTATGAAGGTATCAATGCCAGCTTTCACCGATGACGAGACCTCAGAGGTACAGTCATCAACTGGTAGATCGAACAATTTTCCCCAGGGGACGTCACAGAGGAAATCGCGAAAGGCCTCCTAGTCAGGCTTTTTGGTAGAGGTAGGTGGTCCTATAGGTAGGGGGCTCCTGTGGGGAGTGATAGTGGAAAGAAATACTGAGAGAGACAACAGCGTGTTCGGAGTTGCCGAGAGGGCAAAGCTGCGAGACCTGGGAGGCGTCAGGCGCAGAGGTGAAACATAAATCTAGTATTAAGGAATGACACGAGGGAATGCTTGGGAAGCGAGTGGGGGAGTCCACCACTTGCGTAAGGGATTGGGAAATAGCGATGTTCATGGCGTGAATGCCCGCTGGATCAGTAACAGCGTTTTCAAGCCACTCAGTGTGATGGGCGTTGAGATCTCCGAATACAAATATGTGGGCGAATGGGTGATAGAAAATAGCCTTATCTATGTCGTCAGCAATACTATCTAGTAGGGAGCAGTCAGGAGAGGAGGGAGAATTGTAAAAAAAGGATAGGTAACTAACCGAACTGAGGATAGACAGGCGGAGACATATGTATTGATGATCAGTAGATTCAAGTGAAGTTACCCTACCTATGGAGGGTGTTCGCTGACATAGACACCCAGCCCATGCATGTGGACAGTGGAATAGCTACATTGTTATGTTTTTCTTAGAAATGTTCTTTGAATGTGATCGTAAAGAAGACAACAAGTCTCCGAAAGAGCGGGGTTGTAGTAAAGCCAATATATGTAGTGGATTTATTATTAGTACCAGAGATACCATCTCTGAACGGACATGTAAATTGATACTCTACATTGGTTTTTTTGATGCTGCTCCTATTTTCACACGAGGTGATTCTCTGTAGAACCAGATTTATTTTTCCTGAATTTTCTATATCTTCTGTGATCAGATATTCAAGTGTACGCTGCCATTTATAGCGACCGATATTACATAAGAGTCTAGAAAATTTTCCTTTGTTTCTAACGATATTTTCCCGATTCTTACTACTTTGCTTAATTTTAGAGACTTCAATGCGCCTTCATATTTTGGTGTAGCATCTTTCTTTCCCTGTTAAATCACGTTCAAGATACTCATCACACTTCTAAGATATTTATCACATATATTAGATGATTTTTTAGGAGAGAAATGTAGTCTTTTTTGTTGTTTTTTATCCCAAGAATGTTACCCGTGTCCAATACTCAGAACTGTATATTGAGCAAATCTGACAATCATATGAAATGCCTTCAGGAAAGTCTTCCACTCTGTCAGGTGCTGAAAATATTCTGAATTCAACATCGAAACTTCACCATTTTTTCATATACGGCAAATATCTTAAAACATACATAATTCATGTAAATTCATAATTAGGTTTCAATAAATGTATTTTATGTTTAAATAACAAAAGTAACTGTGACATCTGATTTTAAAAATATCAATAGCCAAAATTACAGAAAATATCTTGAAATATTAAAAAGTAAACTTACAGGAAATAATCGTCATTGGCTTGAACCATCGCCCCCAGACGACTTCAGAATCTCCTGCAACTTTTCTGGACAGTTGTCTTTTTGAAGTTGGTGATTGCTGTCATAATTCTTGCCTTCAGATCATCTTTGTTGTAACAATGTTTTTGTTGGTCTCTTACTCAACATGACATGATTCAACTGCTCTTGTGTGGCATGGTTCAGAATGCTGTTGCCAGACATACGGTTTTTCATCAGCCATTGTGTCGACAGAGAACAACACTACCAACTTAAATCACTTGATGTAGTCTTTCGAGTTCAGTCCAAAGCCTTCACCAGAAAATTCAGAAGTTCTTTTCTCATCAGATTGATCAGAGTGAGTTTTACATACATTCATAATCACTATTCTACACATATAAATAAACTGCGCTGTTCACATATTCAGACCCACTCGGAAATATTTGTATTGAATTTTCCGGCTCGAATGCCAAGCAGTACAGTATGCTATTTCCGAATTTCTAGTGAAATGAATTGTGTCATGGTGCTTTTTTCTCATAAAAAGGTGCCCAACTGACCGTTCTACACAGTGAATTGGGCGCGTATAATGATATGCGCCAAAAAGTCTGCCTACTTCCACCGAACGCCCATAGGCCAGAGGTAGAGTCGCCGACTGAAGCCATTTCGTTCGGGTTTCAATCCTGGGTAAAATAGCAATCGGAGTCTAACCGTATTGATGAGCTGTGATACGGCGAAACAGATGTGTCTGCGGATGACATATATATAGGGTTGGGTGTGTGTGTTTGTTTGTGTATATACGTGTGTGTGTGTGTTCATTAATGTGTTAGGATTTCATGGATGTATTAACGCCTATAGTGGACTTTGAATGGTTGAGAATACCAATATATTTTCTCTCTTTTCAAGTACTCCATTAATAATAATAATGCTACTCTAATATTGTTGTGAATTCACTTTTTATTATTTATCGAATGGACATATAGAAACAACACTAAAACAATCATTAACATAACATAAGAATTTATGGAAACTAATGGGAATCAATGGCTCACTTTCATATTTCATTTAAGACTACTAATATTAGAGAAAACTAAATTCCACACAGTTAACAGGTGTCACCAGCTATCTTCATTAGTATATAGATTCCAAATGAACTGAAAGTATTGTGCAAAGAGAGAAAAGCAAAATTAGTGGAGAATCGGGTGAAGCCTTTCATTCGTCAACATGAGAAAAAATCTCATAATAACAGTGATTCCTTGGAAACACTCTGTGTTCGGACTCTACTCTCGGCCACCCCGGTGTCTATTCCCTTCCTGCTCTCACTTTCACATTTTCTTTTCTCTCTCTCTCTCCCTCTCTCTCTCTCTCTCTGTTTGTTTTCTCTCTCTCTCTCTCACTCTCTCTCTCTCTCTCTCTCTCTCTCTTTCTCTCTCTCTCTCTGATCCCCTCCTAAGAAAAGAAGAAAAGTATGATCTTTGGGGGAACAAAAATATACGCACGCATAGATGTTTTCCAAATTACCTATACAGGGGTTCGAATCCAGTTTCTGTCTATATCCGTTAACGTGTATACAAATAGAATCACTTACAGTGTTACAACGAAATAAAGATGTTTAAAGAGTTATTTAGTTTCAAGCGATTAATTTTTGATGTTCTTGAATAATTTGTCTTTAGAGATATGTCATAAATGATTTTAATGCGTTGATTGCGATTAATCTGGGCACACAGTTTAATAATATATTTGTTAAAGTCCACGAATTATACACCATTTGAGAAAGGACTGACAATTTTTCACAAATCACAGATGCTTTATTAACACCAATAAATTAGAGGCCCAACATAACAAAAAAAAATGAAATGAGAATTAACACTAATAAAATTCTCACACATTTTCCCGTCCAAATGAAATGTATATTTCATAAACAATATTTCTCTAAATTTGCTGTCGGTGTCGAAATAAGTTTTACAAATCATTTGATATGTTAAAATCAGTGATAGAAATAAGGACAAAACGTTAAATTCAAATCAACAATCTACTTTTATTTTGCACATTGAAATGTTACAATAACAAAATGAAAAGTAATCATGTCCATTATTTCAATTGTCTATGACTCATTGCTGCCTTCAGCATCGGCATCGGCGGCAGCTTCTGTGGCTGTCTCCTCAGTCACTTGAACATCTTCACCAGAAGCTTCTTGCTGTTCCTCAGCGATGACGTTGCTTACTGAAAAGAAACAAAAACATTATTAATAATATAATAGTTTTAGCAAAAAAATATTTTTTCACTGTAGAATGTAATGTGATTGTTTAATAATTTGTTTTTATATTTGCAACATATATTCTACAAATTAGATGAAATCTCTTTCAGAATTACTGAAAAGAATATTTTAGGCGAAGCAGTTACAGATCAGTTAAAAAATTTAAAAGAAAACTGATAAAATATGTAAAATATTAATGCATATTAATTATTCTTACCTGCGAAGGCAGTAAAGACGCAGAGAGCCAAAAGAAAGATGAGTTTTCCAGACATGATGATCTGTAAAATATATTCAAATAATTAATAATATATAATAATTATATAAAAAGTTTTGCAGGCACTCACTCATTCGCAATAGTTAAGGTAGTTATCTTGAATTTCTTTATAGGTAATAACTAATATTTTTCATTATCATTTAGTAATATGTTGGGCGACTTATAAATTGAAAGCATTATTTATTTTATATATTATCTGTTAGCACCTGCTTACTTCAAAAAAGCAAATTATCCTTTCCGGCAATATCCGGTAAATATCTAAATATATGACTTCGATTATCATGTGCTGTAATGTTGGACATGCAGTTGATGTAATCAATAAACTTTCAGCATGGGAAAGCAGAGCCGGGTTCAATTTCTTGTGTAGTTAGTGACATTCATTTACGCACAAACATCTTTAGACTCCCATTGACCGAAATGAGACATGAACTTTGAAGCCTGTTACATCTGTAGCTACCAATCAAAAATTTGTCTATTGCAGTCCAAGAATGGCCTATTTCTACATATATATGGAATACGTGCAAAGGTGACGTTAAATATCGGGGAAACACACACACACACACAGACAAATAAACAGAAACAGAAACACACACACATGATATTCATTGATTTGACTTAAAGTGTAATTGGTAAGACATCGGAAAAAATAAACCTTCATGAAATACAGATTCCTACTTTAGCAAAACTCTCTGAATATAAAATTGTTCACAAATGTAAATATAAAGAAATAGCGATAATATTAATTGTATTGACTTACTTTGTGGTGCTGTGTTGTGGGAACACAAATTGACGATTCAACAGTTGAACGTTGTCAAAGAAAGTGACTTAGATGTGAGAGAGCCCGATTTTTATAGCAGAATATCTACGTGACTTACTTTAATTCCCTTTGTTGTCTTATGAAAGGATTAGTACTTTTCAATAAAGAATTCTCTTTGGAATGTTAACAATGGGTTTAATCTTTACTTATTTATGACAAAAGTATGTTTTAGATCATTTCATATTCAAATAAGTTGTTTTTGATTTGTTCGTGCCAAGTTTATTTATTTCTGCTTAAACATTGACTAGCCACCAGCCTTTGTCATTTATTAAGATTTCTTTTACAAAAGGACTTTTAAGTATTTCTTATTTATTCTTAAATCAGATATTTTTTCAATGTGTGTTTGTGTTAATACGTCATTAACCTTTAATGAATTGGATTTTACGAAAGCAAAGAAAAGAGTTTTTGTTTTGAAAATTCCAAATAGAATTATATATTTGATCCTGACATGAGAAGAATCGAAAATGTCTTTTTGTTTAGACTTGTCAAAATATCATGATGAAATATTTGATTTTGTTATTTTGCAGATTTAATTATTGAAAGACAAACAAAAAGTCAAATATCTTTGAACTTATTCGATATTTCAAAGAATCTTGCTTACATCTTTTTGTTGTTTGGCAGATTTTTATATTAACTTTTCATTTCTCACCAGATTTTGATTGACCTTCGTTGCAAAATTCTTAACTATTCATTATTAGAATGCCTTTCTCCCAAAGGTTATTCAAAGACTTTTTATTCAACGATCATGCTGACGTCGGCAGATGAGGCAAAACCTTGACCTTTGACTCCTTGTACATACCGTGGTTCATGAAGATATTAACGATCATGGCTATCCACGACATTTTTATCTTTTTTTAGAGCTTAAAAAAGGTTGTCATTTCAATATCTATCCAACTCCTGGTTCCGACATTTATTTACACGATCTCGTTAATATTGTTTCATACTGTTTCGTTCTGTTCCTATTTCTTTCCAATAAATTTACCGCCAATTTTTTCGATCCTTCTTTCTCATATCTAAATTTAATCTCTAACTGATATTAAGTATAAATATCGTCTTCATTTTCATTTTTCTTTAAACAAAGGAATATCTATATTATTCCCAGCATTCCTCTGTAAAAACACATTCCTGGTTTTACGAAATTAAATTTTATAATCAAAATTGGTTTAATTAGTTGAACGCAAAATTTATTGGAGAGTGTAAATAATCAAATATCTTTCCCAACATTTTTCTCACCCATTTGATAAAAAATGCAATAAAACTATGGCATTATTTAATTACTTAAGCCTCTTTTTGCTTTAATGAACAATAATAAGTTGTGTTACCTTCAATCAACTAAAAATCTAGCGTAAATTCCTAACAGATATTTCTACGGTAGTTGCTTTAAGATATGTACGCAAAAGAAACTCTTTAACAGATTCGTCAGGCATCGAAATGATCAGTAATATGAGCAATACAATAAATTCAGGAATCACTAATCCTATCAACTAAGGAAAAAATAAATCAGACAATAGAACTAAAGGCTATGAGAAAAGATCAAGACTCTACAGACAAAAAAAGATCTTTCAAACCGATGTAAAAATTTTACAGGGAAAGAGGTAAGACAAGAATTGAAATGACCTTCCCTCCACAGAAATGGAAGATGTTATACAGTACTAGGAAAACAATATGTGCTAGATGGCTCGATGATTTGTGTTAAAATTTCAAATTTTCTATTAGTAAATATAGTCTTTAATTTATAACGTAACAGCCCAATATCTAAAAATACTTTGAAATATTATTTGAATGTTTATGAATTATTACAATTTCAAAAATTTAAAAGCATGTGCAAGGGAATTCCACAGCCGGGAAATGCGAAAAAAAAAAAAGTAGCTCTTGGAGTAGAAATTGCGGTTACATTTCATCGGTTTTACTGTAAAAGGGTGGGACGAAGTCGCCAATCTATTATCTCGTACAAACTCACACCTAGGGGGCACCAGTAATTTAAGTTCATCAGAGCAGAAGCCATGAAATTATTTACAGAAGAATCACAGTTGATTCGTTTTGGAAGGATTGCATTTTCTACCCTAAACCAACACGGATTGGAGGTCCTTTTCATGCTCAGCCGCGAGGTTCGCCTTGTCATCAACACCAGATTTTTGATCGAGGCGAGCGTATACTGTGGTATCATCGGTGTACATGCCTGCTTGTGATCTTAAGACATCGGGGAGAACATTGATGTAGATTAGAAAGAGCGTAGGTCCTAGGATAGAGCGTTGGGGGACACCTGCTTTTGTGGGGTAGTTCTGGGAGGTATGTCCGTTTAAAACCACCTTCAGTGTGCGGTTGGAGAGGAATGACTGGATTAAGTCCAACAAAAGTCCAGCAATGCCGTAGCTTCGCAGTTTACGTAGAAGGCCGGCATGCCATACTCTGTCGAATGCTTTAGAGATATCCAGGGCGACAGTTCGGGCTTCACCATTCTTGTCGAGAGCCTGGTATATATACTCGGTGATGGTCGTTAGCATATCAGCAGTAGACCTGGTGAATCGGAAGCGACAATCGGAAGTGAGATAAAATATAATGAAATGTAGCCATAACAACACTCCACTAACTGACTTATGTCTTTCTGCAGACATAGTCGGTTGTGGGGACATAGCAGAAATTAAATTATGATGAAAAAAAAGTAATATGAAATACAATTAATAAACCAAGATGAGAAAAACAACCATATACATCGGTTAACATGCCCTTCAAATTGCTAAAAGACTCTGTCTATTTTCAACTATGAAACGTTTTGGCTTTGATTGACAATTATATAGTACATAAATATTTCCCTGCCACTTGAGAAAATCAAGGGAAGTTACTCTGAATTTACAAACAATAATTTAAATTAAATCTTATATATAAAAATATGTGTGCATATGTATTTGTGTGCGCACTCACCCACTATCCATATATATATATATACTATAGTATATATATACTATATATATATATATATATATATGTATATACTAATATATATATACTATATATATGTATATATATATACTAATAAACATAACAGAAAATGAATATCTAGTATGTTTAATCAATGTGCCGTTATATACACAGTATTTGCCTTTAAATTTAGGTAAAAATACAGACAAAAGTTCTCCAATATTTTAATACATTTTTCATTAGGCTGGTTGTAATCCAACTTCAGAGAGGTTACATGGTCGTTAACATAAAGTCAACGTTATCAGAACTATATGTCTAAATGAAATGTAATGTGTTCTGAATATATAGAAACATGGAAATTGAAAGCGAAAAATGTAGAAATTGAAAACATGTATCGTAACAGTGAGAGTGGGGTCACTTGAAATGATAAAGAATAGAACAAAAATGTATATTGAAAGAATCCCTGAAACCTTAAGCTTCAGAGATATACAAAAGAGAATTAAGAGATATACAAAAATTATCTTGTTCAATACAGCCAACAAACTAAGGAGATATTTGTCTGTGTAACGCTAGAGATGTTAGGGCGATATTAAAAATAGGAAATGGAGCCATAACAGCAAAAAATCACCTGCATTATGTTTCCCTACTAACTTGGTTGGTAGTGCAACCATAGCAGAAATCAAATTATAATGAAAAATGACATAATAAGAATAATATGTGAGAGAAAAAACTAATGAAATGTAGCCATAACAACACTCCACTAACTGACTTATGTCTTTCTGCAGACTTAGTAGGTTGTGGGGACATAGCAGAAATTAAATTATGATGAAAAAAAAGTAATATGAAATACAATTAATAAACCAGTATGAGAAAAACAATAATATACATTGGTCAAAATGCCCTTCAAATTGCTAACACACTCCCTCTATTTTAACTATTAAACTTTTTGTGTTTGACTGACAATTATATAGTACACGAATATTTCTCTACCACTTGAGAAAATCAAGGGAAGTTACTCAGAATTTACAAACAATAATTTTATTTATCACTTTAAATTAAAACTTATATATATAAGTATGTGTGAATATGTATTTGTGTGCGCACTCACCCACTATATATATATATAGGTACTAATAAATATAACAGAAAATGAATTTCTATTATGTTTAATCATGTGCCGTTCCATACACAGTATTTGTCTTTAATTTTATGAAAAAATACAGACAAAAGTTGTCCAACATTTGAATACTTATTTCATTATGCTGGTGGTAAGCCAACTTCAGAGAGGTTACAGGGTCGTTAACATAAAGAAACATTAACAGAACTATATGTCTAAATGAAATGTAATGTGTTCTGACAAGATTGAAATGTGATTTTATTAATTTGATTTAATGTATATGGCCTCCACTATCTGAAGGTTACATTTTACTATGTGTATGAGTGAGAATTATTGTGTTATCGGCTAAAATCTGTCTAATATTAACTACAATGTTATGTTTTCTTTTAGAAATGCTGTTTAATTTGACTCTGATCATAAAGAAGACAACAAGTCTGAGGAAGAGCGGGGTTGTAGTAAAGCCAATATATGTCAGTCAGTTAAGTGCCATACGTGATACACGCTTGGGCGATCATGTCTCGAAATAGACATGACTGACTGGGCAGAATATTATCCCGCAGTAGGTTACCATTGCTTTCTGCGGTAGACTGGTTGCCGACCAAGGCTATAGAACCCAATCTGTCCTGTTATTTAACCCATAACTGAAATGAATAGACGGATTAATACCTTTCCGAAGGGTATTTGCGCGTCAGTGAATGCAATGAATTCAGCTGGAATTCGAACTCAGCTCCCCGATTTCATGTTCCGAGCCGATATCGAATGCACCACAATGCACATAGTGTGTTTATTATTAGTACCAGAGGTACCATCTCTGAACGGTCATGTAAATTGATACTGTACGTTGTTTGTTTTGATGCTGCTCCTATTTTCACACGATGTGATTCTCTGTAGAACCAGATTTCTTTTTCCTGAATTTTCATCTGTGATCAAATATTCAAGTGTACGCTGCCATTTATAGCGACCGATATTACATAGCAGTCTAGAAATTTTTCCTTTGTTTCTAACGATATTTTCCCGATTCTTTATACTTTACTTAATTTTAGAGACTTCAATGCGAATTCATATTTTGGTGTAGCATCTTTCATTCCCTGTTAAAACACTGCCAAGATATTCAGAAATGTAGTCTTTTTTGTATTTCTTTTTATCCCAAGAATTTTACCCGGGTCCGATACTCAAAACTGTATGTTGAGCAAATCTGACAATAATATGAAATGCTTTCAGTAAAGTCTTTCAATCTGTCGGGCCCTCTAATTATTCTGAATTCAAAATCTGAAATTCACCATTTTTCCATATGGTCAAATATCTTAAAACATATAATTCATGTAAATTCATAATTAGGTTTCAATAAATATATTTATTGTTTAAATAACGAAAGTAACTGTGACATCTGATTTTAAAAATGTCAACAGCCAAAATTACAGAACAGATCTTGAAATATTAAAAAGTAAATTTACAGAGAATTATCAACATTGGCTTGAACCATCGCCCCCAGACGACTTCAGAATCTCCTGCAACTTTTCTGGACAGTTGGCTTTTTTAAGTTGGCGATTGCTGTCATAATTCTTGCCTTCAGATCATCTTTGTTGTAACAATGATTTTTGTTGGTCTTTCACTCAACAGGACTTGATTCAACTGCTTGTGTGGCATTGTGTAGAATTTATGGAAACAAATGGGAATCAATGGCTCACTTGCATATTTCATTTAAGACAACTAATATTAGAGTAAACTAAATTCCACATAGTTAGCACGTGTCACTAGATATCTTCATCAGTACAGAGATTGCAAATGAACTGAAAGTATTGTGCAAAGAGAGAAAATCAAAATTAGCAGTGAATCGGGTGAAGCCTTTCATTTGGCAACATGATTAAAAATCTCATAATAACAGTGATTCCTCGGAAACACTCTGTGTTCGGACTCTCTACTGTCGGACAACCCGGTGCCTATTCGCCTCCACTCTCACTTTCTCTTTCTTATTTCTCTCACTCTCTCTTTCTTTCTCTCTATCTTTCTCTCTATCTCAGCCCCTCTTAAGAAAAGAAGATAAGGTTGATTTTTTTGGGAATAAACATATATGCACGCATAGATATCTTCCAAATACCTATACCTGTGTTCAAATCCAGTGTCTGTCTACATCCGTTAACGTGTGTACAAATAGAATCACTTACAATGTTACAACGAAATAACGATGTTAAAGAGTTATTAAGTCTCAAGCGATTAATGTTTGATGTTCTTGAATAATGTTTCTTTAGAGATATATCACCAATGATTTTTATGGGTTGATTGCGATTAATTTGGGCACATAGATTAAAAATATATTTGTTAAAGTCCACGAAATATAGACCATTTGAGAAAGGACTGACAATTTTTCACAAATCACTGATGCTTTATTAACACCAATAAATTAGAGGCCCAACATAACAAAAAAATAAAAACAAATGAAATGAAAATGAACATTAATAAAAATCTCACACATTTTCCCGAGAAAATGAAATGTATATTTCATAAACAATATTTCTCTCAATTCACTGTCGGTGTCGAAATACGTTTTACAAATCATTTGATATGTTAAATCAGTGATAGAAATAAGGACAAAACGTTAAATTCAAATCAACAATCTACTTTTATTTTGCACATTGAAATATTACAATAGCAAAATGAAAAGGGATCATGTTCAGTATTTCAAATGTCTATGACTCCTTGCTGCCTTCAGCATCGGCATCGGCGGCAGCTTCTGTGGCTGTCTCCTCAGTCACTTGAACATCTTCACCAGAAGCTTCTTGCTGTTCCTCTGCGATGACGTTGCTCACTGAAAAGAGACAAAAACATTATTAATTGTACTGTAGAATGTAATGGGATTATTTAATAAATTTATTTTTATCTTTGCAATATATATTATACATATTAGATGAAATCTCTTTCAGAATTTTTGAAAAAAACATTTTGAGCAAAGCAGTTACAGATCAGTTAAAAAAATGTAAAAAAGATCTGATAAAATATGTAAAACATTTATGTATTAATTAAAATATATTTATTATTCGTACCTGCGAAGGCAGTGAAGACGCAGAGAGCCAAAAGAAAGATGAGTTTTCCAGACATGATGATCTGTAAAAAATATTCAAAATAATTAATAATATATAATAGTGGTATAAAAAGTTTTGCAGTAGTTAAGGTAGTTTAATTGGTAAGACATCGGAAAAAATAAACCTTCACGAAATTCAGATTACTATTTTATCAAAACTGACTGAATACAAAATTCTTCACAAATATAAATGTAAAGAAATAGCGATAATAATAATTGTATTGACTTACTTTGTGGTGCTGTGTTGTGGGAACACAAATCGACGATTCAGCAGTTGAACGTTGTCAAAGAAAGTGACTTAGATGTGAGAGAGCCCGATTTTTATAGCAGAATATCTGCGTGACTTAATTTAATTCCCTTTGCTGTATTATGAAAAGATTAGTACTTTTCAATAAAGAATTCTCTTTGGAATGTTAAGAAGGGGTTTAATCATTACTTATTCATGACAAAATATGTTTTAGTTCATTTCATATTTCAAATAAGTTGTTCATGATTTTTTCGTGCCAAGTTTATTTATTTCTGCTTAAACATTGACTAGCCATCAGCCTTTGTCATTTATTAAGATTTATTTTACAAAAGGACTTTTAAGTATTTCTTATTTATTTTTAAATCAGATATTATTTCAATGTGTGTTTGTGTTAATACGTCATTAACATTTAATGAATTGGATTTTACGAAAGCAAAGAAAAGAGTTTTTGTTTTGAAAATTCCAAATAGAATTATATATTTGATCCTGACATGAGAAGAATCGAAAATGTCTTTTCGTTTAGACTTGTCAAAATATCATGATGAAATATTTGATTTTGTTATTTTGCAGATTTAATTATTGAAAGACAAACAAAAAGTCAAATATCTTTTAACTTATTCGATATTTCAAAGAATCTTGCTTACATCTTTTTGTTGTTTGGCAGATTTTTATATTAACTTTTCATTTCTCACCAGATTTTGATTGACCTTCGTTGCAAAATTCTTAACTATTCATTATTAGAATGCCTTTCTCCCAAAGGTTATTCAAAGACTTTTTATTCAACGATCATGCTGACGTCGGCAGATGAGGCAAAACCTTGACCTTTGACTCCTTGTACATACCGTGGTTCATGAAGATATTAACGATCATGGCTATCCACGACATTTTTATCTTTTTTAGAGCTTAAAAAAGGTTGTCATTTCAAAATCTATCCAACTCCTGGTTCCGACATTTATTTACACGATCTCGTTAATATTGTTTCATACTGTTTCGTTCTGTTCCTATTTCTTTCCAATAAATTTACCGCCAATTTTTTCGATCCTTCTTTCTCATATCTAAATTTAATCTCTAACTGATATTAAGTATAAATATCGTCTTCATTTTCATTTTTCTTTAAACAAAGAAATGTCTATAGTATTCCCAGCACTCCTCTGTAAAAACACAGTTTATAGTCAAAATTGGTTTTATTAATTGAACGATAAATTTATTGGAGAGTGTAAATAATCAATTATCTTTCCCACAACTTTGCTCACCCATTTGATAAAAAATGCTATTCCTCAATATCCCAGCTAATCAACGTGTTTGTCGTCCTCAGTTCCTCAGCGGACAAGGCTGAATGCTTTGCCAGTAGATTCTTGACCAATTCGTGTCTGGATTCTTCTGGAGTCCAGACACCCGATTTACCATCTAGAACTGAGGCCCAGTTGAATGACGTCCACATCACGCAACTCGATGATTTCTAGCATAATATCAAAACTTGACCCTCACAAAGCGAGGGAAGGTCATTTCAATTCTTGTCTTACCTCTTTCCCTGTAAAGTTTTTACATCGGCTTGAAAGATCTTTTTTTGTCTGTAGAGTCTTGATCTTTTCTCATAGCCTTTAGTTCTATGGTCTGATTTATTTTTTTCTTAGTTGATAGGATTAGTGATTCCTGAATTTATTGTATTGCTAATATTACTGATCATTTCGATGCCTGACGAATCTGTTAAAGAGTTTCTTTTGCGTACATATCTTAAAGCAACTACCGTAGAAATGTCTGTTACGAATTTACGCTAGATTTTTAGTTGATTGAAGGTAACACAACTTATTATTGTTCATTAAAGCAAAAAGAGGCTTAAGTAATTAAATAATGCCATAGTTTTATTGCATTTTTTATCAAATGGGTGAGCAAAATGTTGGGAAAGATAATTGATTATTTACACTCTCCAATAAATTTTGCGTTCAACTAATTAAACCAATTTTGATTATAAAATTTAATTTCGTAAAACCAGGAATGTGTTTTTACAGAGGAGTGCTGGGTATACTATAGATATTCCTTTGTTTAAAGAAAAATGAAAATGAAGACGATATTTATACTTAATATCAGTTAGAGATTAAATTTAGATATGAGAAAGAAGGATCGAAAAAATTGGCGGTAAATTTATTGGAAAGAAAAAGGAACAGAAAGAAACAGTATGAAACAATATTAACGAGATCGTGTAAATAAATGTCGGAACCAGGAGTTGGATAGATATTGAAATGACAACGTTTTTTAAGCTCTAAAAAAAGATAAAAATGTTGTGGAGAGCCATGATCGTTAATATCTTCATGAACCACGGTATGTACAAGGAGTCAAAGGTCAAGGTTTTGCATCATCTGCCGACGTCAGCATGATCGTTGAATAAAAAGTATTTGAATAACCTTTGGGAGAAAGACATTCTAATAATGAATAGTTAAGAATTTTGCAACGAAGGTCAATCAAAATCTGGTGAGAAATGAAAAGTTAATATAAAAATCTGCCAAACAACAAAAAGATGTCAGCAACTTTCTTTGAAATATCGAATAAGTTAAAAGATATTTGACTTTTTGTTTGTCTTTCAATAATTAAATCTGCAAAATAACTAAATCAAATATTTCATCATGATATTTTGACAAGTCTAAACGAAAAGACATTTTCGATTCTTCTCATGTCAGGATCAATATATAATTCTATTTGGAATTTTCAAAACAAAAACTCTTTTCTTTGCTTTCGTAAAATCCAATTCATTAAAGGTTAATGACGTATTAACACAGACACACATTGAAAACATATCTGATTTAAGAATAAATAAGAAATACTTAAAAGTCCTTTTGTAAAAGAAATCTTAATAAATGACAAAGGCTGGTGGCTAGTCAATGTTTAAGCAGAAATAAATAAATTGGCACGAAAAAATCATTAACAACATATTTGAAATATGAAATGAACTAAAACATATTTTTGTCATAAATAAGTAAAGATTAAACCCCTTCTTAACATTCCAAAGATAATTCTTTATTGAAAAGTACTAATCCTTTCATAATACAACAAAGGGAATTAAATTAGGTCACGTAGATATTCTGCTATAAAAATCGGGCTCTCTCACATCTAAGTCACATTCTTTGACAACGTTCAACTGTTGAATCGTCAATTTGTGTTCCCACAACACAGCACCACAAGGTAAGTCAATACAATTATTTTTATCGCTATTTCTTTACATTTATATTTGTGAAGAATTTTGTATTCAGTCAGTTTTGATAAAATAGTAATCTGAATTTCGTGAAGGTTTATTTTTTCCGATGTCTTACCAATTAAACTACCTTAACTACTGCAAAACTTTTTATACCACTATTATGTATTATTAATTATTTTGAATATTTTTTACAGATCATCATGTCTGGAAAACTCATCTTTCTTTTGGCTCTCTGCGTCTTCACTGCCTTCGCAGGTACGAATAATAAATATATTTTAATTCATACATAAATGTTTTACATATTTTATCAGATCTTTTTTACATTTTTTTAACTGATCTGTAACTGCTTTGATCAAAATGTTCTTTTCAAAAATTCTGAAAGAGATTTCATCTAATATGTATAATATATATTGCAAAGATAAAAATAAATTTATTAAATAATCCCATTACATTCTACAGTAAAAATAATTTTTAACGAAAACTATTATATTATTAATAATGTTTTTGTCTCTTTTCAGTGAGCAACGTCATCGCAGAGGAACAGCAAGAAGCTTCTGGTGAAGATGTTCAAGTGACTGAGGAGACAGCCACAGAAGCTGCCGCCGATGCCGATGCTGAAGGCAGCAAGGAGTCATAGACATTTGAAATACTGAACTTGATCCCTTTTCATTTTGCTATTGTAACATTTCAATGTGCAAAATAAAAGTAGATTGTTGATTTGAATTTAACGTTTTGTCCTTATTTCTATCACTGATTTTAACATATCAAATGATTTGTAAAACGTATTTCGACACCGACAGTGAATTGAAAGAAATATTGATGATGAAATATGCATTTCATTTTCTCGGGAAAATGTGTGAGATTTTTATTAGTGTTCATTTTCATTTCATTTGTTTTTATTTTTTTGTTATGTTGGGCCTCTAATTTATTGGTGTTAATAAAGCATCAGTGATTTGTGAAAAATTGTCAGTCCTTTCTCAAATGGTCTATATTTCGTGGACTTTAACAAATATATTTTTAATCTATGTGCCCAAATTAATCGCAATCAACCCATAAAAATCATTGGTGATATATCTCTAAAGAAACATTATTCAAGAACATCAAACATTAATTAAACGGCACATGATTAAACATAATAGACATTCATTTTCTGTAATATTTATTAGTACATATATTTTTTTTAATCATCTCACCCCAAGCAAGGCATTCCACTGCCACTATTGCGCATGGGGCTACATAGGGGAATGTAAAGAGAAGGAGTGGATAGACATAGGGAATGTCAGGAAAAAAGGTGACAGATTTGTAAGGATAGCGACGATGAGGGTCGGGCAGATGGGAAGAGTGCTTGATAGAATGGGAGCAGGTTAGTGTGTTAGGAGGTGTGTATTGACCTTACATTTAAACTCCTGGAGATTGTAGCCGTCGGGGAAGCAATCGTTTGGAAGAGAATTCCACAGTCGGGAAGTGCGAGGAAAGAAACTGTTGGAGTAGAAGTTACGGCTGCATTTTATCGGTTTCACTGTAAAAGGGTGGGATCTAGTTGCTAATCTAGTATCTCGTGCAAATTCGTATTTAGGGGGCACCAGTGATCTAAGTTCATCGGAGCAGAAGTCGTGAAAGTATTTATAGAAGAGACACAGGGAAGCCACGTCTCGCCGGTGGGAGAGAGACTGCAGGCGGTCTGCCAAGTCGGTATCTATTACATTACAGACCCTCCTCTGAATCTTATCGAGAAGCCCGAGGGGAACAGCAGGGGCACCCGACCAGATATGGCAGCAGTATTCAATGCACGGGCGGATGGTAGATATGTAAATGTGCAGGATAGATTTAGACGGAAAAAACTTCCGGGCCCTACACAGAGAACCGACTTTCATAGCAGCGGATTTAGCAATGGATTCGATATAGTCATTCCATTTGAGGTCCGCTGAAAGTGTGAGACCAAGGAGGCGTAGTGTTTTACTCTCTGGGAGGCAAGCCTGGTCCATGCTAATGGGAGGTAGGTGAGATTGTCGATGATGGTTAATTGACAGTAGCTTCGTTTTAGAAGCATTAAAATTTACTAGCCATTTCTTACCCCAGTCTAATATGGATTGGAGGTCTTTTTCAATCTCGGCTGCGAGTTTAGCTTTGACGCCTACACCAGATTTTTGTTGGAGGCGAGAGTAAACTGTGGTGTCATCGGCGTACAAACCTATTTGGGTTCTTATGGAATCAGGGAGATCATTAATATATATCAGGAAGAGTGTAGGACCTAAGATGGAGCCTTGGGGGACACCTGCGTTTGTATGGTAGTTCTGAGAGGCATGTCCGTTTAATAGCACTTTCATTGTGCGGTTAGAGAGGAATGACTGGATTAGTTCAAACAAATGTTCAGTTATACCATAGCTCCGCAGTTTACATAGAAGGCCAGCATGCCAAACTCTGTCGAACGCCTTAGATATATCCAATGCAACGGTTCGAGCTTCGCCATTCCTGTCGAGTGCCTGGTATATGTACTCGGTGATGGTCGTTAGCATATCAGCAGTAGACCTGGAGAAGCGGAAACCATATTGCTTGTCCGTGAGAAGCCGGTGTGCTGTGAGATGCTGAACCACCTCGGCGTTGATAATGGCTTCGAACACTTTGCCAAAGATCGGAAGAAGACTGATAGGGCGGTAATTTGCAAGGTCAGAGGGTTCTCCAGTGTTTTTAAATATAGGAACTATAGAGGAAGATTTCCAACAGGCAGGAAAACAGGTAGCAGATAGGCAGAGGTTGTAGAGCTTAGAAAGGATAGAGGAGAGTTCAGGGGAACATTTCTTTAAGACTATGGTTGGGATTCCGTCACCACTGCTCGCTTTGTGAGGGTCAAGTTTTAAGATTATCTTAGAGACAAGCGAAGGTGTAATGTGGACATCATTCAGTTGTGCCTCGGTTCTAGGTGAGAAGTCGGGTGTAAAAACTCCAGATGAGTCCAGACTCGAATTGTTCGAGAATCTACGGGCAAAACATTCAGCCTTATCTGCTGGGGAGGTGAGGACCTCAAATTTTTTGATTAGCAGGGGTATTGTGGACTTGCTCTTGTTAAGTACTCTTTTGCAGAGTCGCCAGTAGTCTTTAGAGCCGAATTTAGAGCATGCTATGCGTTGCTTCATTCTGGCAGCAAACAATATCTTAGCTTCGTTAAGTATCCTTTTACACTTATTACGAGCTGAAGTGAAAAGGCGCCTGTTTTGTTCCGACGCATAGTTACGATAGAGTCGGAAGAAATGATTCCGGTGGGCAATGGCAGCCGAGCAAGCGGGTGAGAACCATGGAGACGAATGAGATTTAAGCTGGAATTTCCTAGCAGGGATGAAGGCATCGATGCCAGCCTTAACCCAGGAGGAGACCTCGGATGCACATTCTTCGATGGGAAGACTAAAGACGTTGTTCCAAGGGATGTCACAGAGGAAGTCTCGGAACGAATCCCAGTCTGCTCTTTGATAGCAGTAGGATATTCTACTTGTCTGTGTTTCATGGGTCGGGCGGGAGTGGAGTGAAATATTGACGGACACTACAGTGTGGTCAGAGTTTCCAAGTGGGCAGAGTTGTCTGGTGGTGCAAGAGTCTGGGATGGAAGTGAAGCAGAGGTCTAGAAGTGAGTCCCTTCCGTTAGGGTTGTCGGAGAGACGCGTGGGGAAGTCCACTAATTGCGTAAGGGATTGGGTGATTGAAAGGTTCATGGTGTGGACACCAGCAGCGTCAGTGACAGCGTTCTTCAGCCACTTGGTGTGGTGGGCGTTAAAGTCACCAAACACGAATACATGGGCAGAGGGATGGGTAGAAATGGCTTTGTCAATATTGTCAGAAATGATGTCAAGTAACGAACAGTCAGGGGATGAAGGAGAGCGGTAGAGAAAGAAGAGATAGCTAATCGAGCTGAGAAGTGAGAGGCGGAAGCACATGAAAGAATGATCTGGGGATTCAAAAGATGACACCCTAGCTAAAGGAAGGTGTTCGCTGACATAGACACCAAGCCCATGCATATGAACATTGGAGTCCTTCCTGAAGAGGGGAAGGTAGCCAGGAACGCAGAACTCAGATGAGGGATAAAAGGGTTAAGATTAGTTTCACATAGGGCTAATATATCAGGTGAGTTATTATGGAGGAAAGAATCTACGCTGGGGAAGTTGGTGCGGATGCTGCCTATGTTAGTGAAAGAGATGCAGACAGGTTTGGGCGTTTGCAAATGAGCTGGTTTAGTTTTGTTATTATGTTTGCTTTTTTCCATATTAATTCAGTTAAGGAGTGGTCTTAGAATAGAATCAGTCGGTCAATCATTTGCAACTTGTGAAGGATGGAAACTGGCGCGGCCTACAACATAATGTAGCCTCGGGGTTGCCCACCGAATGTTCATGCAGGGACGCCCGTCCATGCGCGATATGGCACTACAAGAACCCCGGTATTATTCAACTGTTGATCAGAGCAGCCTCTCAAGACGCTACGCAAGAGTTCGGGTTCCTACCTACCAGTCGGAAGCAGCAAACAGGAAACTGCCAACCCGGTACCCTCAGAATGTAAAGACGTTGCCAACATACTACGTAACTGCAAAGAGCTTCCAGCTGAACTAACACCAAGACCAGAGAAAGGGGATGAACCGGGAACCCCTTCCTAAACAAGAAACAAGGTGATCACCTCTAAACTCATTCAAAAGAAGGGGGTGGAGTGTGAGACCGGGCGATAGTAGAAACTATCTACTCCAATTAAAAAGAAAAAGAAAAGAAAAGAAAAAAAAGAAACAAAGAAAAAGTGACTGAGGTTTACAAAGTTTTAACTTAGTAAAAGTCAAAAATACCCTTGAATAGCAAAATTATTTACACAAATTAAGTGACGAAAAAAAAAATCAAAGAAGACCAAAAGAGAAAAAAATAAATAAATAAATAAATAAAATAATTTCCAAGAAATTTCACCAAAACAGACTGAAAAATGGACTGAATCCCGGTTGACTTACCACAAGCAGCTAACACTGTAAAGTTGATTTAATTCAATTTCTGAAGACAAAAATAGAAATTAAACCGCTTTTTACAGAATATAGTCGAGTTATGTTGCTTGCGTTCGCTTGCCAAACCGTGAAGAATTCAATCTCTCGAAGACAGAAATTTAAATCTTCTACAAGACAAAACTAATGGAAATAATTGAACCGCGATGCTATATATCATTAGTCAAAAATACCCTTGAATAGCAAAATTGTTTACACAAATTAAGTGACGAAAAAAAAATATCAAAGACGACCAAAAGACGAAAAAAAAAAAATAAATAAATAAATAAATAAATAAAATAATTTCCAAGAAATTTCACAAAAACAGACTGAAAAATGGACTAAATCCCGGTTGACTGACCACAACCAGCTACCACTGTAAATATATATATATAGTGGGTGTGTGCGCACACAAATACATATTCACACATACTTATATATATAAGTTTTAATTTAAAGTGATAAATAAAATTATTGTTTGTAAATTCTGAGTAACTTCCCTTGATTTTCTCAAGTGGCAGGGAAATATTCGTGTACTATATAATTGTCAGTCAAACACAAAAAGTTTCATAGTTCAAAATAGAGGGAGTGTGTTAGCAATTTGAAGGGCATTTTGACCAATGTATATTATTGTTTTTCTCATACTGGTTTATTAATTGTATTTCATATTACTTGTTTTTCATCATAATTTAATTTCTGCTATGTCCCCACAACCTACTAAGTCTACAGAAAGACATAAGTCAGTTAGTGGAGTGTTGTTATGGCTACATTTCATTAGTTTTTTCTCTCACATATTATTCTTATTATGTCATTTTTCATTATAATTCGATTTCTGCTATGGTTGCACTACCAACCAAGTCTGTAGGGAGACATTATGCAGCTCGTTTTGTGTTGTTATGGCTCCATTTCATATTTTTAATATCGCCCTAACATCTCTAGCGTTACATAGACAAAGGTCTCCTTAGTTTGTTGGCTGTATTGAACAAGATAATTTTTGTATACCTCTTAATTCTCTTTTGTATATCTATGAAGCTAAGGTTTTAGGGATTCTTTCAATATACATTTTTGTTCCATTCTTTATCATTTCAAGCGCCCCCACTCTCACTGTTACGATACTTGTTTTCAATATCTACATTTTTCGCTTTCAATTTCCATGTTTCTATATATTCAGAACACATTACATTTCATTTAGACATATAGTTCTGATAACGTTGACTTTATGTTAACGACCATGTAACCTCTCTGAAGTTGGATTACAACCAGCCTAATGAAAAATGTATTAAAATATTGGAGAACTTTTGTCTGTATTTTTACCTAAATTTAAAGGCAAATACTGTGTATATAACGGCACATGATTAAACATACTAGATATTCATTTTCTGATATGTTTATTAGTATATATATATATATATATATATATATATATATATACATATATATATATATAGTATATATAGACTATAGTATATATATATATGTATAGTGGGTAAGTGCGCACACAAATACATATGCACACATATTTTTATATATAAGATTTAATTTAAATTATTGTTTGTAAATTCAGAGTAACTTCCCTTGATTTTCTCAACTGGCAGGGAAATATTTATGTACTATATAATTGTCAATCAAAGCCAAAACGTTTCATAGTTGAAAATAGACGGAGTCTTTTAGCAATTTGAAGGGCATGTGAACCGATGTATATGTTTGTTTTTCTCATCTTGGTTTATTAATTGTATTTCATATTACTTTTTTCATCATAATTTAATTTCTGCTATGTCCCCACAACCGACTAAGTCTGCAGAAAGACATAAGTCAGTTAGTGGAGTGTTGTTATGGCTACATTTCATTATTTTTTTATCTCACTTCCGATTGTCGCTTCCGATTCACCAGGTCTACTGCTGATATGCTAACGACCATCACCGAGTATATATACCAGGCTCTCGACAAGAATGGTGAAGCCCGAACTGTCGCCCTGGATATCTCTAAAGCATTCGACAGAGTATGGCATGCCGGCCTTCTACGTAAACTGCGAAGCTACGGCATTGCTGGACTTTTGTTGGACTTAATCCAGTCATTCCTCTCCAACCGCACACTGAAGGTGGTTTTAAACGGACATACCTCCCAGAACTACCCCACAAAAGCAGGTGTCCCCCAACGCTCTATACTACGTTTTACGCTCTTTCTAATCTACATCAATGTTCTCCCCGATGTCATAAGATCACAAGCAGGCATGTACACCGATGATACCACAGTATACGCGCGCCTCGACCAAAAATCAGGTGTTGATGACAAGGCGAACCTCGCGGCTGAGCATGAAAAGGACCTCCAATCCGTGTTGGTTTAGGGTAGAAAATGCAATCCTTCCAAAACGAAGCTGCTGTCAAATAACCACCACAGACGATCGCACCTTCCTCCCATTAGCATGGAACAGGCATGCCGCGCAGAGAGTAAAACACTACGCCTGCTTGGCCTGACACTCTCAGCGGACCTCAAGTGGAATGACTACGTCGAATCCATCTATCCTTCACTTATACAAATCTACAATCCGCCCGTGTTTTGAATACTGTTGCCACATCTGGTCGGATGCCCCTGCTATTGTCCTCGGGCTTCTTGACAAAATACAGCAAAGAATCTGTAATGTGATTGATACCGACTTAGCTGACCGCCTGCAGTCACTCTCTAACCGGCTGAGGTGGCTTCCCTGTGATTCTTCTGTAAATAATTTCATGTCTTCTACTCTGATGAACTTAAATTACTGGTGCCCCCTAGGTGTGAGTTTGCACGAGGTAATAGATTGGCAACTTCGTCCCACCCTTTTACAGTAAAACCGATGAAATGTAACCGCAATTTCTACTCCAAGAGCTTCTTTTTTTTTTTTTTCGCACTTCCCGGCTGTGGAATTCCCTTGCACATGCTTTTAATTTTTGAAATTGTAATAATTCATAAACATTCAAATAATATTTCAAAGTATTTTTAGATATTGGGCTGTTACGTTATAAATTAAAGACTATATTTACTAATAGAAAATTTGAAATTTTAACACAAATCATCGAGCCATCTAGCACATATTGTTTTCCTAGTACTGTATAACATCTTCCATTTCTGTGGAGGGAAGGTCATTTCAATTCTTGTCTTACCTCTTTCCCTGTAAAATTTTTACATCGGTTTGAAAGATCTTTTTTTGTCTGTAGAGTCTTGATCTTTTCTCATAGCCTTTAGTTCTATTGTCTGATTTATTTTTTTCTTAGTTGATAGGATTAGTGATTCCTGAATTTATTGTATTGCTCATATTACTGATCATTTCGATGCCTGACGAATCTGTTAAAGAGTTTCTTTTGCGTACATATCTTAAAGCAACTACCGTAGAAATATCTGTTAGGAATTTACGCTAGATTTTTAGTTGATTGAAGGTAACACAACTTATTATTGTTCATTAAAGCAAAAAGAGGCTTAAGTAATTAAATAATGCCATAGTTTTATTGCATTTTTTATCAAATGGGTGAGCAAAATGTTGGGAAAGATAATTGATTATTTACACTCTCCAATAAATTTTGCGTTCAACTAATTAAACCAATTTTGATTATAAAATTTAATTTCGTAAAACCAGGAATGTGTTTTTACAGAGGAGTGCTGGGAATACTATAGATATACTTTTGTTTAAAGAAAAATGAAAATGAAGACGATATTTATACTTAATATCAGTTAGAGATTAAATTTAGATATGAGAAAGAAGGATCGAAAAAATTGGCGGTAAATTTATTGGAAAGAAATAGGAACAGAAAGAAACAGTATGAAACAATATTAACGAGATCGTGTAAATAAATGTCGGAACCAGGAGTTGGATAGATATTGAAATGACAACGTTTTTTAAGCTCTAAAAAAAGATAAAAATGTCGTGGAGAGCCATGATCGTTAATATCTTCATGAACCACGGTATGTACAAGGAGTCAAAGCTCAAGGTTTTGCCTCATCTGCCGACGTCAGCATGATCGTTGAATAAAAAGTCTTTGAATAACCTTTGGGAGAAAGGCATTCTAATAATGAATAGTTAAGAATTTTGCAACGAAGGTCAATCAAAATCTGGTGAGAAATGAAAAGTTAATATAAAAATCTGCCAAACAACAAAAAGATGTAAGCAAGATTCTTTGAAATATCGAATAAGTTAAAAGATATTTGACTTTTTGTTTGTCTTTCAATAATTAAATCTGCAAAATAACTAAATCAAATATTTCATCATGATATTTTGACAAGTCTAAACGAAAAGACATTTTCGATTCTTCTCATGTCAGGATCAAATATATAATTCTATTTGGAATTTTCAAAACAAAAACTCTTTTCTTTTCTTTCGTAAAATCCAATTCATTAAAGGTTAATGACGTATTAACACAGACACACATTGAAAAAATATCTGATTTAAGAATAAATAAGAAATACTTAAAAGTCCTTTTGTAAAAGAAATCTTAATAAATGACAAAGGCTGGTGGCTAGTCAACGTTTAAGCAGAAATAAATAAACTTGGCACGAAAAAATCATGAACAACTTATTTGAAATATGAAATGAACTAAAACATACTTTTGTCATAAATAAGTAATGATTAAACCCCTTCTTAACATTCCAAAGAGAATTCTTTATTGAAAAGTACTAATCTTGTCATAATACAACAAAGGGAATTAAATTAAGTCACGTAGATATTCTTCTATAAAAATCGGGCTCTCTCACATCTAAGTCACTTTCTTTGACAACGTTCAACTGTTGAATCGTCAATTTGTGTTCCCACAACACAGCACCACAAAGTAAGTCACTACAATTATTATTACCGCTATTTCTTTACATTTACATTTGTGAACAATTTTATATTCACACAGTTTTGATAAAATAGTAATCTGAATTTCGTGAAGGTTTATTTTTTCTGATGCCTTACCAATTAAACTACCTTAACTACTGCAAAACTTTTTATACCACTATTATATATTATTAATTATTTTGAATATTTTTTACAGATCATCATGTCTGGAAAACTCATCTTTCTTTTGGCTCTCTGCGTCTTTACTGCCTTCGCAGGTACGAATAATTAATATATTTTAAGTCATGCATAAATGTTTTACATATTTTATCAGAACTTTTTTACATTTTTTTAACTGATCTGTAACTGCTTTGCTCAAAATGTTCTTTTCAAAAATTCTGAAAGAGATTTCATCTAATATGTATAATATCTATTGCAAAGATAAAAATAAATTTATTAAATAATCCCATTACATTCTACAGTAAAAATAATTTTTAACGAAAACTATTATATTATTAATAATGTTTTTGTCTCTTTACAGTGAGCAACGTCATCGCAGAGGAACAGCAAGAAGCTTCTGGTGAAGATGTTCAAGTGACTGAGGAGACAGCCACAGAAGCTGCCGCCGATGCCGATGCTGAAGGCAGCAAGGAGTCATAGACATTTGAAATACTGAACTTGATCCCTTTTCATTTTGCTATTGTAACATTTCAATGTGCAAAATAAAAGTAGATTGTTGATTTGAATTTAACGTTTTGTCCTTATTTCTATCACTGATTTTAACATATCAAATGATTTGTAAAACTTATTTCGACACCGACAGTGAATTGAAAGAAATATTGATGATGAAATATGCATTTCATTTTCTCGGGAAAATGTGTGAGATTTTTATTAGTGTTCATTTTCATTTCATTTGTTTTTATTTTTTTGTTATGTTGGGCCTCTAATTTATTGGTGTTAATAAAGCATCAGTGATTTGTGAAAAATTGTCAGTCCTTTCTCAAATGGTCTATATTTCGTGGACTTTAACAAATATATTTTTAATCTATGTGCCCAAATTAATCGCAATCAACCCATAAAAATCATTGGTGATATATCTCTAAAGAAACATTATTCAAGAACATCAAACATTAATCGCTTGAGACTTAATAACTTTTTAACATCGTTATTTCGTTGTAACACTGTAAGTGATTCTATTTGCACACACGTTAACGGATGTAGACAGACACTGGATTTGAACACAGGTATAGGTATTTGGAAGATATCTATGCGTGCAGATATGTTTACTCCCAAAAAAATCAACCTTATCTTCTTTTCTTAGGAGGGGCTGAGAAAGAGAGAAAGAGAGAGAGAAAGAAAGACAGAGAGAGAAATAAGACAGAGAAAGTGAGAGTGGAGGCGAATAGGCACCGGGTTGTCCGACAGTAGAGAGTCCGAACACAGAGTGTTTCCGAGGAATCACTGTTATTATGAGATTTTTAATCATGTTGCCAAATGAAAGGCTTCACCCGATTCACTGCTAATTTTGATTTTCTCTCTTTGCACAATACTTTCAGTTCATTTGCAATCTCTGTACTGATGAAGATATCTAGTGACACGTGCTAACTATGTGGAATTTAGTTTACTCTAATATTAGTTGTCTTAAATGAAATATGCAAATGAGCCATTGATTCCCATTTGTTTCCATAAATTCTACACAATGCCACACAAGCAGTTGAATCAAGTCATGTTGAGTGAAAGACCAACAAAAATCATTGTTACAACAAAGATGATCTGAAGGCAAGAATTATGGCAGCAATCGCCAAATTAAAAAAGCCAACTGTCCAGAAAAGTTGCAGAAGATTCTGAAGTCGTCTGGGGGCGATGGTTCAAGCCAATGTCGATAATTCTCTGTAAATTTACTTTTTAATATTTCAAGATCTGTTCTGTAATTTTGGCTGTTGACATTTTTAAAATCAGATGTCACAGTTACTTTCGTTATTTAAACAATAAATATATTTATTGAAACCTAATTATGAATTTAAATGAATTATATGTTTTAAGATATTTGACTATATGGAAAAATGGTGAATTTCAGATTTTGAATTCAGAATAATTAGAGGGCCCGACAGATTGAAAGACTTTACTGAAAGCATTTCATATTATTGTCAGATTTGCTCAATATACAGTTTTGAGTATCGGACACGGGTAAAATTCTTGGGATAAAAAGAAATACAAAAAAGACTACATTTCTGAATATCTTGGCAGTGTTTTAACAGGGAATGAAAGATGCTACACCAAAATATGAATTCGCATTGAAGTCTCTAAAATTAAGTAAAGTATAAAGAATCGGGAAAATATCGTTAGAAACAAAGGAAAAATTTCTAGACTGTTATGTAATATCGGTCGTTATAAATGGCAGCGTACACTTGAATATCTGATCACAGATGAAAATTCAGGAAAAAGAAATCCGATTCTACAGAGAATCACATCGTGTGAAAATAGGAGCAGCATCAAAACAAACAACGTAGAGTATCAATTTACATGACCGTTCAGAGATGGTACCTCTGGTACTAATAATAAACACACTATGTGCATTGTGGTGCATTCGATATCGGCTCGGAACATGAAATCGGAGAGCTGAGTTCGAATTCCAGCTGAATTCATTGCATTCACTGACGCGCAAATACCCTTCGGAAAGGTATTAATCCGTCTATTCATTTCAGTTATGGGTTAAATAACAGGACAGATTGGGTTCTATAGCCTTGGTCGGCAACCAGTCTACCGCAGAAAGCAATGGTAACCTACTGCGGGATAATATTCTGCCCAGTCAGTCATGTCTATTTCGAGACATGATCGCCCAAGCGTTTATCACGTATGGCACTTAACTGACTGACATATATTGGCTTTACTACAACCCCGCTCTTCCTCAGACTTGTTGTCTTCTTTATGATCAGAGTCAAATTAAACAGCATTTCTAAAAGAAAACATAACATTGTAGTTTATATTAGACAGATTTTAGCCGATAACACAATAATTCTCACTCATACGCACAGTAAAATGTAACCTTCAGATATTGGAGGTCATATACATTAAATCAAATTAATAAAATCACATTTCAATCTTGTCAGAACACATTACATTTCATTTAGACATATAGTTCTGTTAATGTTTCTTTATGTTAACGATCCTGTAACCTCTCTGAAGTTGGCTTACCACCAGTATAATGAAATAAGTATTCAAATATTGGACAACTTTTGTCTGTATTTTTTCATAAAATTAAAGACAAATACTGTGTATGGAACGGCACATGATTAAACATAATAGACATTCATTTTCTGTTATATTTATTAGTACCTATATATATATATAGTGGGTGAGTGCGCACACAAATACATATTCACACATACTTATATATATATAAGTTTTAATTTAAAGTGATAATTAAAATTATTGTTTGTAAATTCTGAGTAACTTCCCTTGATTTTCTCAAGTGGCAGGGAAATATTCGTGTACTATATAATTGTCAGTCAAACACAAAAAGTTTCATAGTTCAAAATAGAGGGAGTGTGTTAGCAATTTGAAGGGCATTTTGACCAATGTATATTATTATTTTTCTCATACTGGTTTATTAATTGTATTTCATATTACTTGTTTTTCATCATAATTTAATTTCTGCTATGTCCCCACAACCTACTAAGTCTACAGAAAGACATAAGTCAGTTAGTGGAGTGTTGTTATGGCTACATTTCATTAGTTTTTTCTCTCACATATTATTCTTATTATGTCATTTTTCATTATAATTCGATTTCTGCTATGGTTGCACTACCAACCAAGTCTGTAGGGAGACATTATGCAGCTCGTTTTGTGTTGTTATGGCTCCATTTCATATTTTTAATATCGCCCTAACATCTCTAGCGTTACATAGACAAAGGTCTCCTTAGTTTGTTGGCTGTATTGAACAAGATAATTTTTGTATATCTCTTAATTCTCTTTTGTATATCTCTGAAGCTTAAGGTTTCAGGGATTCTTTCAATATACATTTTTGTTCCATTCTTTATCATTTCAAGTGCCCCCACTCTCACTGTTACGATACTTGTTTTCAATTTCTACATTTTTCGCTTTCAATTTCCATGTTTCTATATATTCAGAACACATTACATTTCATTTAGACATATAGTTCTGATAACGTTGACTTTATGTTAACGACCATGTAACCTCTCTGAAGTTGGATTACAACCAGCCTAATGAAAAATGTATTAAAATATTGGAGAACTTTTGTCTGTATTTTTACCTAAATTTAAAGGCAAATACTGTGTATATCACGGCACATGATTAAACATACTAGATATTCATTTTCTGTTATGTTTCTGTATGTATATATATACATATATATAGTATATGTATATTAGTATATGCATATATATATATATATATATATAGTATATATATACTATAGTATATATATATATATGGATAGTGGGTGAGTGCGCACACAAATACATATGCACACATATTTTTATATATAAGATTTAATTTAAATTATTGTTTGTAAATTCAGAGTAACTTCCCTTGATTTTCTCAACTGGCAGGGAAATATTTATGTACTATATAATTGTCAATCAAAGCCAAAACGTTTCATAGTTGAAAATAGACGGAGTCTTTTAGCAATTTGAAGGGCATGTTAACCGATCTATATGGTTGTTTTCTCATCTTGGTTTATTAATTGTATTTCATATTACTTTTTTTTTCATCATAATTTAATTTCTGCTATGTCCCCACAACCGACTAAGTCTGCCGAAAGTCATAAGTCAGTTAGTGGAGTGTTGTTATGGCTACATTTCATTATTTTTTTATCTCACATATTATTATTATATCATTTTTCATTATAATTTTATTTCTGCTATGGTCGCACTACCGAGCAAATCAGTAGGGAGACATTATTCAGGTCGTTTTGTGTTGTTATGGCTCCATTTCATATTTTTAATATCGCCCTAACGTCTCTAGCGTTACATAGACAAAGGTCTCCTTAGTTTTCTGGCTGTATTGAATAAGATAGTTTTTGTAGATTTCTTCAGCTGGGGTTTCCACGAATTCTTTCAATGTATTTTTTGTTTCATTCTTTATCATTTCAAGTGCACCCACACTCACTGTTACGATAATTGTTTTCAATGTCTTCATTTTTCTCTATCAATTTCCAGGTTTCTATAATGTTTATATTACAATCCGCTCGACAATACATATCAATTAATAAACAGGATTTTTTTGTTGGTTTTTAAAAATAACGTCCGGCCTATTTCATTTCTGTAACCGGTGCTGGGTGATGTTTACACTCGTGTTTATTTATATATTTCCATAGTGTTTGCACATTGTCCAGTGTAAATATTATCCCACTCCGTCGCGGTAATTTTTATATTAATTTCGGGCAAGTACAGAATATACTGAGATTAGATGGTCTATTGTTTCTTGGTATTTATCACAGAACCTGCATTTTTTCATCTGTTCAAAAGCATTATGCTGTTTCCTCTGTTCAAAAGCATTATCCCTGTTTTTTTGTTGTTTTTTTTTTCATATTTTTGCTTCAATAAGGTATTTCTCACAGAACCTGCATTTTGAATCCTCATTATTATGCAAAATGTTTGACTGAATGTTCCTAGTGAAAAGTTTTTGGTCTTGCGCAGCAAGAATAAAGATTTCAGATTCAGATTTTAATCCAGATGCACGTAACCATTGATGGGTATTAACTTTATGAACATTGGGTTTATTAGAAGGTTCTGGATATTTGCCATGTGGAGGTTTGTGTTGCCAGCGTTGTTTCATCCATTCAAATGCATTATCCTTGTTTTTTTATTTTTCATATTTTTGCTGCAATAATATTCTTGGTTTCTGTTTAGATTGTTTTACAGAATCTACTAAATAAAAATCTTCTTTGTATTTCTTGCCTTTTTTCATCATTGAATATTTTTCTTTCTGTTTTCATGTTGTTTAGCATTATCCAGTCCTTTGTTGTTTCTAGTTATGTTAGTAAGCCAATAGTTGTTGACTTGTATGAAAATTCTAGCTGAATAAGACCTTTTCCTCCTTCTTTCCGGGGGTATGTATATGCGGTCTAGGTCAGCCTTTGGATGATGTATCTTATGTTTAGAAAGATGCTTTCTTGTCTTAGACTCTTTTCGTCTGATATCATTTAGAGTCCAGGACAAGATTTTGAGGCTGTATTGAACCACTTGGATGGCAAGGTTATTGATGTCCATAAATGTGTTTTGAGAATTCAATTCAGTTTTTAATATCAGTCGTAGCCTTGTATAGTACTATTTACGCACTATTTCTTTCATATTTTCTTTTTTGCGAATTTTTTCACCTTCATTTAAAAATATGTAGCTTTTGAATTCTTCTTGCTCTAAGACTTTTACTGTTACAGCATGGTCCAAACCAATTTACCAGGTTTGTTGTAGTGATCCCCGTGAAATTGTAGCTCAAGTACATTTAGTCAGACTGAAATTTCTTTCAATATCTTCACTGAAGCATTTTACAGTTTGCAGAAGTCCTTCTAGCTCATTGTCATTCTTAGCATACAACTTAAATCACCTATGTAAAATAGATGGCTTATTTTTTGGGGGGTTATTTTATAACCACATTCTATCTTGCAAAGTTGACTAGTTGATGCTATTACTGATAAGCAAAATAATAAGAGAGACAAAGAGTCATCTTGAAATATAGCCCTGTTGTTTATTTCACCAGACTTATAGGTTCCATTTATAAGCCATTATCAACGCCGAGGTGATTCAGCATCTCATGGCCAACGGGCTTCTCTCTGACAAACAGTACGGGTTTCGCTTCACCAGGTCTACTGCTGATATGCTAACGACCATTACCGAGTACATATACCGGGCACTCGACAAGAATGGTGAAGCCCAAACCGTTGCCTTCGACAGGGTCTGGCATGCTGGCCTCTTGTGTAAACTGCGGAGCTATGGGATAACTGGACATCTGTTTGACCTCATCCAGTCTTTCCTCTCTAACCGCACATTGAAGGTGGTATTAAATGGGCATGCCTCCCAAAACTACCATACGAACGCGGGCGTCCCTCAAGGTTCTATCCTTGGTCCCACGCTCTTTCTGATCTACATGAATGATCTCCCCGACACCATTAGATCCCAAGTTGGCATGTATGCCGACGACACAACAATCTACTCTCGCATCGATCAGAAACCAGGTCTGGACGACAAAGTGAACCTCGCTGCCGTACTTGAAAGGGACCTCCAATCCGTAGTGGCCTGGGGTAGGAAATGGCTGGTAAATTTCAATGCCTCTAAAACAAAGCTGTTATCAACTAACCACCATAGACAATCGCATCTACCTCCCATTAGCATGGGACAGGCTAGCCTCCCAGAGTGTAAAATACTACGCCTCCTTAGCCTTACACTTCCGGCGGACCTCAAATGGAATGACTATATTGAATCCATTGCCAAATCTGCTGCTATGAAAGTCGGTTCCCTGTGCAGGGCCCGGAAGTTTTTCCCACCTTAATCTATTCTGCACATATACAAATCTACCATCCGCCCGTGTATTGAATATTGCTGTCATATCTGGTCGGGTGCCTCTGCTGCTCTCCTTGGGCTTCTTGACAAAATACAAAGGAGGATCTGTAACGTGGTTGATACTGACTTGGCAGACCGGCTGCAGCCGCTCTCTCACCGGCGTGATGTGGCTTCCCTGTGCCTCTTCTACAAGTACTTTCATGGCTTCTGCTCCGATGAGCTTAGATCACTGGTGCCGCCTAAGCACGAATTTACACGAGATACTAGATTAGCAACTAGGTCCCACCCTTTTACAGTTAAACAAATAAGATGTAACCGTAAATTCTACTCCAACAGCTTCTTTTCTCGCGCTTCCAGCCTGTGGAACTCCCTTCCACAAGACTGCTTTCCCGACAGTTACAATCTCCAGGTGTTTAAATGTAGGGTCAATAGACACCTCCTATCACACTAACTTCCAACTATTCTCAGAACACTCTCATCTACCCAACCCTCATACTCGGTATCCTTACCCGCCTATCACCCACTCTCTGTCATTTCCTATATTTAATCATCCTTTCTCCACTCTACGTAGCCCCCTGCACAGTAGTGGCAGTGACATGCCTTGCTCGGAGTGAAAAGCTTATAAAAAAATTAAAAAAATATATGAGTGAGGTAAAAGGTTGTTTTCGATGTCAACATACATTGTTTGATGAAATTGATGATGACTGGTGATACTTTGTACATATTTAAAATCTTTAAGTTCCAGTAATACACTATTGAATGCCTTACGATATTCTATCAAGGCAGTACAAAGATTTATATTTGCATTAAAGCAGGTTTCCAAAATCATCATGTTAATAAATAATTGGTCCTTACATCTGTAACAGACACGTTTGCACGCTATTTGTTCAAGCTGTAGTATGTCATTTCTTTCAAGGAATAAATATATTTGTTTTGTTAAAACAGATGTTAATAGTATGTATGTTGTTGGAAGGCATGTAACGGGTGTGTAGTTTTTCGGATTATTTGTGTCACTAATCCTGGGTAGAAGAAAGGTAATTCCTTTGGTCATCCATGCAGGAAGTTTAGTGGAATTATTTATCATTTCTTGAAGGTTTTGGCTAGAGTTCTATATGCTGAATTTAAATAATATAGCCAAAACTTAGGAATTTTATTTATTCCTGGAAATGTTCAATTGTGTGCTTTTTCAGTTGACATTTAACATCCTCTACTCTGATTCCAGCTCATGTCTCTTCTGATTTATTTTTCATTCGCTCAATCACTTGCGCAATCCAGTCTGCTTCTTAGTTATGTTTTTAGGGCAAGCCCATATTGTTTTCCTAAAACTTTTTTTTAATTTTTTCACCCCGACAAAGGCAAAAATGCCACTGATGAGCGGGCGGGGGGGGACTACATAACTGTAAAAAGATTAATTAGAAAAGATTGAGGAATACAAACTAGTTAGAAAGGAGCAATCGAAAGTTGAGAATGCAGGTGCGATGACAGACACAAATGTGGAGAGAAAGGGAAGGATATACGGGGGTGGGGAGAGAGCTAGAGTCCAGTGGTTAATAGATGAGTATTGACATTGCAATTAAATTTCTGGAGCTTGTAGCCGTCAGGAAAGAAATAATATGGGAGCGAGTTCCACAGGCGGGAAGTGCGAGAGAAGAATCTGCAGGAGTAGAATTATCGTCTGCATTTGGCTAACCTAACTGTGAATGAGTGGGACCCAGTTGCCAGTCTGGTTGCACGAGTAAACACCTGTTGAGGAGGCACCAGTGACTTATGTTCGTCCGAGTAGAAGCCATGAACATATTTATAGAACAGACAAAGTGAGGCCACATTTCGACGGTGGGGAAGTGGCTGCAGTCGAGCCGCCAGATCAGTACCTATCACATTACAAACTCTGCTTTTAGGCCGAGAACACTGAGGAGAGCGGCAGGGGCGCCTGACCATAAATGGCAGCAGTACTCCATGCACGGACGGGTGGTTGACTTGTATATATGCAGAATGTATTCAGGCGGGAAAAACATCCTGGATCGACATAGTGACCCAAATTTCTTAGCAGTAGATTTAGCTATGGATTCGATATAATGGTTCCATTTGAGGTCTGAGGAGAGGGTAAGGCCGATGAGGCGTAGTGTATTGGTCTTAGGGATAATCGCTTGCTCCATGCTTATGGGAGGCAGGAGACGTTTCCTGTGATGTTTGATAGACAACACCTTGGTCTTAGACGCATTGAAGTTGACAAGCCACTTCTTACCCCAATTTGCCACAGAGATCCCGTTCAAGGTCAGCAGCGAGATTATGTGTGTCTGCCACGACAGGTTTCTTACTGGTACGAGAGTATATTGTGGTGTCATCTGCGTAGATGCCTACTTCGGACTTGATCTCATCTGGGAGGTCGTTGATGAAAATAGGGAAGAGCGTCGGGCCCAGGATAGAGCCCTGTAGGATGAAGAGGCATGCCCATTCAAAACGACCTTCATTTTGCGGTTATTTAAAAGAGATTGCATTAAGTCAAACAGGCGACTGGTAATACCGTAGCCCCGTAGCTTCCATAAGAAGCCAGAGTGCCAAACACTGTCAAAAGCCTTGGAGATGTCCAGATCAACCGCGGAGAGCCTCGTCAGACTCATCAAAAGCCTGGAGCCCGTACTCCGTTACGGTTGTTAGCAAGTCGGCCGTGGACCTGGCAAAGCGGAAGCCATATTGCCTCTTAGAGAAGATTTTGTGGGGAGGAAGATGTTGAACTATTTCAGCATTGATTATGGCCTCGAACACTTTCCCGTATTTCGGTAGAAGACTGATATTGCGATAGTCGGATGGGTCCGAGGGTTCACCACAATTCTTAGAGGAACGACTGAAGAGAACTTCCAGCATGCAGAAAAGCAGGAAGCAGAAAGGCAGTAGTTTAACAGTCTAGAGAGGACAGGGGAAGTTCAGGAGCACACCTCTTAAGGACTATCACCGGGATTCCATCGTCTCCACTCGCTTTATGGGATAGTACTGTCGGGGTAATATATACGTCGTGCAGTTTGGCCCCAGTTCTAATAGAGAAGTCAGGTGCGTGTACTCCAGATGAGTCAAATGTAGATTTGGATGAGAATCTGAGGGCAAGCACTCAGCTTTGTCAGCAGATGACGTGAGAACCTCAAATTCATGGATTAGAGGAGGTATTGAGGATTTGCTATTGTTAAGCACTCGTTTGCAAATCCTCCAATAGTCCTTGGAGCCAAACTTGCGGTCAGCTATGCGCTGTCGCATTCTCTCAGCAATCAACAGTTTGGCTTCATTTATGTTTCTCTTGCACTCATTGCGAGCAGACGTGAATAGGCGACAATTGTGATCAGATGACTGTCTCCGGAATAGACGGAAGTAATGGTTCCTCTGAGCAATGGCGGCTTAGCAGGCAGGTTAAAACCACGGAGACAAATGAGGTTTTAGGCAATACTTACTGGTGGGTATGAAGGCATCAATGCCAGCTTTCACCCATGACGAGACCTCAGAGGCACAGTCATCAACTACTAGATCGAACACTTTTCCCCAAGGGACGTCGCAGAGGAAATCGCGAAAGGCATCCCAGTCAGGCTTTTTGGTAGAGGTAGGTGGTCCTATCGGTAGGGGGCTCCTGTGGGGAGTGAGAGTGGAAAGAAATACTGAGGGAGACAACAGCGTGTTCGGATTTGCCGAGAGGGCAAAGCTGCGAGACATGACAGGCGTCAGGCGCAGAGGTGAAACATAAATCTAGTATTGAGGAATGACCCGAGGGAATCAAGTAGTGAGCAGTCAGGAGAGGAGGGAGAATTGTAAAAAAAGGATAGGTAACTAACCGAACTGTGGATAGACAGGCGGAGACATATGTATTGATGATCAGTAGATTCAAGTGAAGTCACCCTGCCTATGGGGAGGTGTTCGCTGACATAGACACCCAGTCCATGCATGTGGACAGTGGAATAGCTACATTGTTATGTTTTTCTTAGAAATGTTGTTTGAATTAACTGTGATCGTAAAGAAGACAACAAGTCTCCGAAAGAGCTGGGTTGTAGTGAAGCCAATATACGTAGTGGGTTTATTATTAGTAGCAGAGATACCATCGCTGAACGGACATGTAAATTGATACTCTACATTGGTTTTTTTGATGCTGCTCCTATTTTCACACGATGTGATTCTCTGTAGAACCAGATTTATTTTTCCTGAATTTTCTATGTCTTCTGTGATCAGATATTCAAGTGTACGCTGCCATTTATAGCGACCGATATTACATAAGAGTCTAGAAATTGTTCCTTTGTTTATAACGATATTTTCCCGATTCTTACTACTTTGCTTAATTTTAGAGACTTAAATGCGCCTTCATATTTTGGTGTAGCATCTTTCATTCCCTGTTAAATCACGTTCAAGATACTCATCACACTTCTAAGATATTTATCACATATATTAGATGATTTTTTAGGAGAGAAATGTAGTCTTTTTGTTGTTTTTTATCCCAAGAATGTTACCCGTGTCCGATACTCAGAACTGTATATTGAGCAAATCTGACAATAATATGAAATGCCTTCAGGAAAGTCTTCCACTCTGTCAGGTGCTGAAAATATTCTGAATTCAACATCGAAAATTCACCATTTTTTCATATACGGCAAATATCTTAAAACATACATAATTCATGTAAATTCATAATTAGGTTTCAGTAAATGTATTTTATGTTTAAATAACGAAATTAACTGTGACATCTGATTTTAAAAATATCAATAGCCAAAATTACAGAAAATATCTTGAAATATTAAGAAGTAAATTTACAGGAAATAATCGTCATTGGCTTGAACCATGGCCTGCAGACCACTTCAGAATCTCCTGCAACTTTTCTGGTCAGTTGCCTTTTTGAAGTAGGTGATTGCTGTCATAATTCTTGCCTTCAGATCATCTTTGTTGTAACAATGATTTTTGTTGGTCTCTTACTCAACATGACATGATTCAACTGCTCTTGTGTGGCATGGTTCAGAATGCTGTTGCCAGACATACGGTTTTTCATCAGCCATTGTGTCGACAGAGAACAACACTACCAACATAAATCACTTGATGTAGTCTTTCGAGTTCAGTCCAAAGCCTTCACCAGGAAATTCAAAAGTTCTTTTCTCATCAGATTGATCAGAGTGAGTTTTACATACCTTCATAATCACTATTCTACACATATAAATAAACTGCGCTGTTCTCATATTGAGACCCACTCGGAAATATTTGTATTGAATTTTCCGGCTCGAATGCCAAGCAGTACATTATGCTATTTCAGAATTTCTAGTGAAATGCATTGTGACATGGTGCTTTTTTCTCATAAAAAGGTGCCCAACTGACCGTACTACACAGTGAATTGGGCGCGTATAATGATATGCGCCAAAAAGTCTGCCTACTTCCACCGAACGCCCATAGGCCAGAGGTAGAGTCGCCGACTGACGCCATTTCGTTCGGGTTTCAATCCTGGTTAGAATAGCAATCGGAGTCTAACCATACTGATGAGCTGTGATACGGCGAAACAGATCTGTCTGCGGATGACAATATAGATAGATATAGGGTTGGGTGTGTGTGTTTGTGTATATGTGTGTGTGTGTGTTCATTAATGTGTTAGGATATCATGGATATATTAACGCCTATAGTGGACTTTGAATAGTTGAGAATACCAATATATTTTCTCTCTTTTCAAGCACTCCATTAATAATAATAATGGTACTTTAATATTGTTCTGAATTCACTTTTTATTATTTATCGAATGGACATATAGAAACAACGCTAAAACAATCATTAACATAACATAAGAATTTATGGAAACTAATGGGAATCAATGGCTCACTTTCATATTTCGTTTAAGACAACTAATATTAGAGAAAACTAAATTCCACACAGTTAACAGGTGTCACTAGCTATCTTCATCAGTACATAGATTCCAAATGAACTGAAAGTATTGTGCAAGGACAGAAAAGCAAAATTAGTGGAGAATCGGGTGAGGCCTTTGATTCATCAACATGAGAAAAAAAATCTCATAATAACAGTGATTCCTTGGAAACACTCTGTGTTCTGACTCTACTCTCAGCCACCCCGGTGTCTATTCCCTTCCTGCTCTCACTTTCTCTTTCTTTCTTTTCTCTCTCTCTCTCTCTCTCTCTGTTTGTTTTGTCTCTCTCCTTCTTTCTCTCTCTCTCTCTCTCTCTCTCTCTCTCTCTCTCTCTCTCTCTCTGATCCCCTCCTAAGAAAAGAAGAAAAGTTTGATCTTTTGGGGAACAAAAATATACGCACGCATAGATATTTTCCAAATTACCTATACAGGGGTTCGAATGCAGTTTCCGTCTATATCCGTTTAACGTGTATGCAAATAGAATCACTTACAGTGTTACAAGTAAATAAAGATGTTTAAAGAGTTATTTAGTTTCAAGCGATTTATTTTTGATGTTCTTGAATAATTTGTCTTTAGAGATATATCATCAATGATTTTAATGCGTTGATTGCGATTAATCTGGGCACACAGTTTAAAAATATATTTGTTAAAGTCCACGAATTATAGACTATTTGAGAAAGGACTGACAATTTTTCACAAATCACAGATGCTTTATTAACACCAATAAATTAGAGGCCCAACATAACAAAAAAAAAAATGAAATGAGAATCAACACTAATACAATTCTCACACATTTTCACGTCCTAATGAAATGTATATTTCATAAACAATATTTCTCTAAATTTGCTGTCGGTGTCGAAATAAGTTTTACAAATCATTTGATAAAATCAGTGATAGAAATAAGGACAAAACGTTAAATTCAAATCAACAATCTACTTTTATTTTGCACATTGAAATGTTACAATAGCAAATGAAAAGTAATCATGTCCAGTATTTCAATTGTCTACGACTCATTGCTGCCTTCAGCATCGGCATCGGCGGCAGCTTCTGTGGCTGTCTCCTCAGTCACTTGAACATCTTCACCAGAAGCTTCTTGCTGTTCCTCTGCGATGACGTTGCTTACTGAAAAGAAACAAATGATTTATAAACAATCAGTTTTAGTTAAAATATATTTTTTCACTGTAGAATGTAATGTGATTGTTTAATAATTTGTTTTTATATTTGCAATATATATTCTACGAATTAGATGAAATCTGTTTCAGAATTACTGAAAAGAATATTTTAGGCGAAGCAGTTCCAGTTCAGTTAAAAAGTTTAAAAGAAAACTGATAAAATATGTAAAATATTAATGCATAACTTAAAATATATTAATTATTCGTACCTGCGAAGGCAGTGAAGACGCAGAGAGCCAAAAGAAAGATGAGTTTTCCAGACATGATGATCTGTAAAAAATATTCAAATAATTAATAATATATAATAATGATATAAAAACTTTTGCAGGCCTTCACTCATTCGCAATAGTTAAGGTAGTTATCTTGAATTTCTTTATAGGTAATAACTAATATTTTTCATTATCATTTAGTAATATATAGGGCTACTTAGAAATTGAAAGCATTTTTTAGTTTATTTATTATCTGTTAGCAACTACTCACTTCAAAAAGTAAATTGTCCTTTCCGGCCATATGCGGTAAATATCTAAATATATGACTTCGATTATCATGTGCTGTAATGTTGGACATGCAGTTGATGTAATCAATAAACTTTCAGCATGGGAAAGCAGAGCCGGGTTCAATTTCTTATCAGGTTAGTGTCATTCATTTACGCACAAATATCTTATGACTCGCATTGACCGAAATGAGACATGAACTTTGAAGCCTGTTACATCTGTAGCTACCAATCAAAAATTTGTCTATTGCAGTACAAGAATGGCCTATTTCTACATATATATGGAATACGTTCAAAGGTGACGTTAAATATCGGGGAAACACACACACACACACACACACAGACAAATAAACAGAAACAGAAACACACACACATGATATTCATTGATTTGACTTAAAGTGTAATTGGTAAGACATCGGAAAAAATAAACCTTCATGAAATACAGATTCCTATTTTAGCAAAACTCTCTGAATATAAAATTGTTCACAAATGTAAATGTAAAGAAATAGCGATAATAATAATTGTATTGACTTACTTTGTGGTGCTGTGTTGTGGGAACACAAATTGACGATTCAACAGTTGAACGTTGTCAAAGAAAGTGACTTAGATGTGAGAGAGCCCGATTTTTATAGCAGAATATCTACGTGACTTACTTTAATTCCCATTGTGGTCTTTTGAAAGGATTAGTACTTTTCAATAAAGAATTCTCTTTGGAATGTTAAGAACGTGTTTAATCATTGCTTACTTATGACAGATGTAAGTTTTAGTTCATTTCATATTGCAAATAAGTTGTTCATGATTTTTTCGTGCCAAGTTTATTTATTTCTGCTTAAACATTGACTAGCCACCAGCCTTTGCCATTTATTAAGATTTCTTTTACAAAAGGACTTTTAAGTATTTCTTATTTATTCTTAAATCAGATATTTTTTCAATGTGTGTCTGTGTTAATACGTCATTAACCTTTAATGAATTTGATTTTACGAAAGCACAGTATGAGTTTTTGTTTTGAAAATTCCAAATAGAATTATATATTTGATTCTCAGATAAGAAAATTCGAAAATGTCTTCTCGTTAGACTTGTCAAAATATCGTGACGAAATATTTGATTTAGTTATTTTGCATATTTAATTATTGAAAGACAAACAAAAAGTCAAAAACCTTTTAACTTATTCGATATTTCAAAGAAACTTGCTTACATTTTTTGCTGTTTGGCAGATTTTTATATTAACTTTTCATTTCTCACCAGATTTTGATTGACCTTCGTTGCAAAATTCTTAACTATTCATTATTAGAATGCCTTTCTCCCAAAGGTTATTCAAAGACTTTTTATTCAACGATCATGCTGACGTCGGCAGATGAGGCAAAACCTTGACCTTTGACTCCTTGTACATACCGTGGTTCATGAAGATATTAACGATCATGGCTCTCCACGACATTTTCATCTTTTTTTAGAGCTTAAAAAAGGTTGTCATTTCAATATCTATCCAACTCCTGGCTCCGACATTTACTTACACGATCTCGTTAATATTGTTTCATACTGTTTCTTTCTGTTCCTATTTCTTTCCAATATATTTACCGCCAAATTTTTCGATCTTTCTTTCTCATATCTAAATTTAATCTCTAACTGATATTAAGTATAAATATCGTCTTCATTTTCATTTTTCTTAAAACAAAGAAATGTCTATAATATTCCCAGCACTCCTCTGTAAAAACACAGTTTATAGTCAAAATTGGTTTTATTAATTGAACGATAAATTTATTGGAGAGTGTAAATAATCAATTATATTTCCCACAACTTTGCTCACCCATTTGATAAAAAATGTTCAATATCCCAACTAATCAACGTGTTTGTCGTCCTCAGTTCATCAGCGGACAAGGCTGAATGCTTTGCCAGTAGATTCTTGACCAATTCGTGTTTGGATTCTTCTGGAGTCCAGACACCCGATTTACCATCTAGAACTGAGGCCCACTTGAATGACGTCCACATCAGTCAACTCGATGATTTCGATCATAATATCAAAATTTGACCCTCACAAAGCGAGTGGTGGGGACGAAATCCCAATCATAGTCTTGAAGAAATGTGCCCCTGAACTCTCCACTGTCCTTTCTAAGCTCTACAACCTCTGCCTAATTCCTCCTGCTTTCCTGCCTGTTGGAAGTCTTCTTCTCTGGTTTCAATGTTCAAGAACATTAGTGAACACTCGCAACCCACCAATTACTGTCCTATCAGCCATTGTCAACGCCGATATCGTTCAGGATCTAATGGCCCACGAGCTCCTATCGGACAAACAGTGTCGCTTCCGATTCACCAGGTCTACTGCTGATATGCTAACGACCATCACCGAGTATATATACCAGGCTCTCGACAAGAATGGTGAAGCCCGAACTGTCGCCCTGGATATCTCTAAAGCATTCGACAGAGTATGGCATGCCGGCCTTCTACGTAAACTGCGAAGCTACGGCATTGCTGGACTTTTGTTGGACTTAATCCAGTCATTCCTCTCCAACCGCACACTGAAGGTGGTTTTAAACGGACATACCTCCCAGAATTACCCCACAAAAGCAGGTGTCCCCCAACGCTCTATCCTAGGTCCTACGCTCTTTCTAATCTACATCAATGTTCTCCCCGATGCCATAAGATCACAAGCAGGCATGTACACCGATGATACCACAGTATACGCTCGCCTCGATCAAAAATCTGGTGTTGATGACAAGGCGAACCTCGCGGCTGAGCATGAAAAGGACCTCCAATCCGTGTTGGTTTAGGGTAGAAAATGCAATCCTTCCAAAACGAAGCTGCTGTCAAATAACCACCACAGACGATCGCACCTTCCTCCCATTAGCATGGAACAGGCATGCCGCGCAGAGAGTAAAACACTACGCCTGCTTGGCCTGACACTCTCAGCGGACCTCAAGTGGAATGACTACGTCGAATCCATCTATCCTTCACTTATACAAATCTACCATCCGCCCGTGTTTTGAATATTGTTGCCACATCTGGTCGGATGCCCCTGCTATTCTCTTCGGGCTTCTTGACAAAATACAGCAAAGAATCTGTAATATGATTGATACCGAATTAGCTGACCGCCTGCAGTCACTCTCTAACCGGCTGACGTGGCTTCCCTGTGATTCTTCTGTAAATAATTTCATGGCTTCTGCTCTGATGAACTTAAATTACTGGTGCCCACTAGGTGTGAGTTTGCACGAGATAATAGATTGGCAACTTCGTCCCACCATTTTACAGTAAAACCGATGAAATGTAACCGCAATTTCTACACCAAGAGCTTTTTTTTTTTTTTCTCACTTCCCGGCTGTGGAATTCCCTTGCACATGCTTTTAAATTTTTGAAATTGTAATAATTCATAAACATTCAAATAATATTTCAAAGTATTTTTAGATATTGGGCTGTTACGTTATAAATTAAAGACTATATTTACTAATAGAAAATTTGAAATTTTAACACAAATCATCGAGCCATCTAGCCCATATTGTTTTCCTAGTACTGTATAACATCTTCCATTTCTGTGGAGGGAAGGTCATTTCAATTCTTGTCTTACCTCTTTCCCTGTAAAATTTTTACATCGGTTTGAAAGATCTTTTTTTGTCTGTAGAGTCTTGATCTTTTCTCATAGCCTTTAGTTCTATTGTCTGATTTATTTTTTCCTTAGTTGATAGGATTAGTGATTCCTGAATTTATTGTATTTCTCATATTACTGATCATTTCGATGGCTGACGAATCTGTTAAAGAGTTTCTTTTGCGTACATATCTTAAAGCAACTACCGTAGAAATATCTGTTACGAATTTACGCTAGATTTTTAGTTGATTGAAGGTAACACAACTTATTATTGTTCATTAAAGCAAAAAGAGGCTTAAGTAATTAAATAATGCCATAGTTTTATTGCATATTTTATCAAATGGGTGAGCAAAATGGTGGGAAAGATAATTGATTATTTACACTCTCCAATAAATTTTGCGTTCAACTAATTAAAACAATTTTGATTATAAAATTTAATTTCGTAAAACCAGGAATGTGTTTTTACATAGGAGTGCTGGGAATACTATAGATATTCCTTTGTTTAAAGAAAAATGAAAATGAAGACGATATTTATACTTAATATCAGTTAGAGATTAAATTTAGATATGAGAAAGAAGGATCGAAAAAGTTGGCGGTAAATTTATTGGAAAGAAATAGGAACAGAAAGAAACAGTATGAAACAATGTTAACGAGATCGTGTAAATAAATGTCGGAACCAGGAGGTGGATAGATATTGAAATGACAACCTTTTTTAAGCTCTAAAAAAAGATAAAAATGTCGTGGAGAGCCATGATCGTTAATATCTTCATGAACCACGGTATGTACAAGGAGTCAAAGCTCAAGGTTTTGCCTCATCTGCCGATGTCAGCATGATCGTTGAATAAAAAGTCTTTGAATAACCTTTGGGAGAAAGACATTCTAATAATGAACAGTTAAGAATTTTGCAACGAAGATCAATCAAAATCTGGTGAGAAATGAAAAGTTAATATAAAAATCTGCCAAACAACAAAAAGATGTAAGTAAGTTTCTTTGAAATATCGAATAAGTTAAAAGATATTTGACTTTTTGTTTGTCTTTCAATAATTAAATCTGCAAAATAACTAAATCAAATATTTCATCATGATATTTTGACAAGTCTAAACGAAAAGACATTTTCGATTCTTCTCATGTCAGGATCAATATATAATTCTATTTGGAATTTTCAAAACAAAAACTCTTTTCTTTGCTTTCGTAAAATCCAATTCATTAAAGGTTAATGACGTATTAACAAAGACACACATTGAAAACATATCTGATTTAAGAATAAATAAGAAATACTTAAAAGTCCTTTTGTAAAAGAAATCTTAATAAATGACAAAGGCTGGTGGCTAGTCAATGTTTAAGCAGAAATAAATAAATTGGCACGAAAAAATCATTAACAACTTATTTGAAATATGAAATGAACTAAAACATATTTTTGTCATAAATAAGTAAAGATTAAACCCCTTCTTAACATTCCAAAGAGAATTCTTTATTGAAAAGTACTAATCCTTTCATAATACAACAAAGGGAATTAAATTAGGTCACGTAGATATTCTGCTATAAAAATCGGGCTCTCTCACATCTAAGTCACTTTCTTTGACAACGTACAACTGTTGAATCGTCAATTTGTGTTCCCACAACACAGCACCACAAAGTAAGTCAATACAATTATTTTTATCGCTATTTCTTTACATTTATATTTGTGAAGAATTTTGTATTCAGTCAGTTTGATAAAATAGTAATCTGAATTTCGTGAAGGTTTATTTTTTCCGATGTCTTACCAATTAAACTACCTTAACTACTGCAAAACTTTTTATACCACTATTATATATTATTAATTATTTTGAATATTTTTTACAGATCATCATGTCTGGAAAACTCATCTTTCTTTTGGCTCTCTGCGTCTTCACTGCCTTCGCAGGTACGAATAATTAATATATTTTAATTCATACATAAATGTTTTACATATTTTATCAGATCTTTTTTACATTTTTTTAACTGATCTGTAACTGCTTTGATCAAAATGTTCTTTTCAAAAATTCTGAAAGAGATTTCATCTAATATGTATAATATATATTGCAAAGATAAAAATAAATTTATTAAATAATCCCATTACATTCTACAGTAAAAATAATTTTTAACGAAAACTATTATATTATTAATAATGTTTTTGTCTCTTTTCAGTGAGCAACGTCATCGCAGAGGAACAGCAAGAAGCTTCTGGTGAAGATGTTCAAGTGACTGAGGAGACAGCCACAGAAGCTGCCGCCGATGCCGATGCTGAAGGCAGCAAGGAGTCATAGACATTTGAAATACTGAACATGATCCCTTTTCATTTTGCTATTGTAATATTTCAATGTGCAAAATAAAAGTAGATTGTTGATTTGAATTTAACTTTATGTCCTTATTTCTATCACTGATTTTAACATATCAAATGATTTGTAAAACTTATTTCGACACCGACAGTGAATTGAGAGAAATATTGTTTATGAAATATACATTTCATTTTCTCGGGAAAATGTGTGAGATTTTTATTAGTGTTCATTTTCATTTCATTTGTTTTTATTTTTTTGTTATGTTGGGCCTCTAATTTATTGGTGTTAATAAAGCATCAGTGATTTGTGAAAAATTGTCAGTCCTTTCTCAAATGGTCTATATTTCGTGGACTTTAACAAATATATTTTTAATCTATGTGCCCAAATTAATCGCAATCAACCCATAAAAATCATTGGTGATATATCTCTAAAGAAACATTATTCAAGAACATCAAACATTAATCGCTTGAGACTTAATAACTCTTTAACATCGTTATTTCGTTGTAATACTGTAAGTGATTCTATTTGTACAGACGTTAACGGATGTAGACAGACACTGGATTTGAACACAGGTATAGGTATTTGGAAGATATCTATGCGTGCAGATATGTTTACTCCCAAAAAAATCAACCTTATCTTCTTTTCTTAGGAGGGGCTGAGAAAGAGAGAAAGAGAGAGAGAAAGAGAGAGAGAGAGAAATAAGAAAGAGAAAGTGAGAGTGGAGGCGAATAGGCACCGGGTTGTCCTACAGTAGAGAGTCCGATCACAGAGTGTTTCCGAGGAATCACTGTTATTATGAGATTTTTAATCATGTTGCCAAATGAAAGGCTTCACCCGATTCACTGCTAATTTTGCTTTTCTCTCTTTGCACAATACTTTCAGTTCATTTGCAATCTCTGTACTGATGTAGATATCGTGACACGTGCTAACTATGTGGAATTTAGTTTACACTAATATTAGTTGTCTTAAATGAAATATGCAAGTGAGCCATTGATTCAAATTTGTTTCCATAAATTCTACACAATGCCACACAAGCAGTTGAATCAAGTCATGTTGAGTGAAAGAGCAACAAAAATCATTGTTACAACAAAGATGATCTGAAGGCAAGAATTATGGCAGCAATCGCCAACTTAAAAAAGCCAACTGTCCAGAAAAGTTGCAGGAGATTCTGAAGTCGTCTGGGGGCGATGGTTCAAGCCAATGTCGATAATTCTCTGTAAATTTACTTTTTAATATTTCAAGATCTTTTCTGTAATTTTGGCTATTGACATTTTTAAAATCAGATGTCACAGTTACTTTCGTTATTTAAACAATAAATATATTTATTGAAACCTAATTATGAATTTAAAAGAATTATATGTTTTAAGATATTTGACTATATGGAAAAATGGTGAATTTCAGATTTTGAATTCAGAATAGTTAGAGGGCCCGACAGATTGAAAGACTTTGCTGAAAGCATTTCATATTATTGTCAGATTTGCTCTATATATAGTTGTGAGTATCGGACCCGGGTGAAATTCTTGGGATAAAAAGAAATACAAAAAAGACTACATTTCTGAATATCTTGGCAGTGTTTTAACAGGGAATGAAAGATGCTACACCAAAATATGAAGGCGCATTGAAATCTCTAAAATTAAGTAAAGTATAAAGAATCGGGAAAATATCGTTAGAAACAAAGGAAAAATTTCTAGACTGTTATGTAATATCGGTCGCTATAAATGGCAGCGTACACTTGAATATCTGATCACAGATGAAAATTCAGGAAAAAGAAATCTGGTTCTACAGAGAATCACATCGTGTGAAAATAGGAGCAGCATCAAAACAAACAACGTAGAGTATCAATTTACATGACCGTTCAGAGATGGTATCTCTGGTACTAATAATAAACACACTATGTGCATTGTGGTGCATTCGATATCGGCTCGGAACATGAAATCGGAGAGCTGAGTTCGAATTCCAGCTGAATTCATTGCATTCACTGACGCGCAAATACCCTTCGGAAAGGTATTAATCCGTCTATTCATTTCAGTTATGGGTTAAATAACAGGACAGATTGGGTTCTATAGCCTTGGTCGGCAACCAGTCTACCGCAGAAAGCAATGGTAACCTACTGCGGGATAATATTCTGCCCAGTCAGTCATGTCTATTTCGAGACATGATCGCCCAAGCGTGTATCACGTATGGCACTTAACTGACTGACATATATTGGCTTTACTACAACCCCGCTCTTCCTCAGACTTGTTGTCTTCTTTATGATCAGTCAAATTAAACAGCATTTCTAAAAGAAAACATAACATTGTAGTTAATATTAGACAGATTTTAGCCGATAACACAATAATTCTCACTCATACGCACAGTAAAATGTAACCTTCAGATAGTGGAGGTCATATACATTAAATCAAATTAATAAAATCACATTTCAATCTTGTCAGAACACATTACATTTCATTTAGACATATAGTTCTGTTAAAGTTTCTTTATGTTAACGACCCTGTAACCTCTCTGAAGTTGGCTGACCACCAGTATAATGAAATAAGTATTCAAATGTTGGACAACTTTTGTCTGTATTTTTTCATAAAATTAAAGACAAATACTGTGTATGGAACGGCACATGATTAAACATAATAGACATTCATTTTCTGTTATATTTATTAGTACATATATATATATATAGTGGGTGAGTGCGCACACAAATACATATTCACACATACTTATATATATAAGTTTTAATTTAAAGTGATAAATAAAATTATTGTTTGTAAATTCTGAGTAACTTCCCTTGATTTTCTCAAGTGGCAGGGAAATATTCGTGTACTATATAATTGTCAGTCAAACACAAAAAGTTTCATAGTTCAAAATAGAGGGAGTGTGTTAGCAATTTGAAGGGCATTTTGACCAATGTATATTATTGTTTTTCTCATACTGGTTTATTAATTGTATTTCATATTACTTGTTTTTCATCATAATTTAATTTCTGCTATGTCCCCACAACCTACTAAGTCTGCAGAAAGACATAAGTCAGTTAGTGGAGTGTTGTTATGGCTACATTTCATTAGTTTTTTCTCTCACATATTATTCTTATTATGTCATTTTTCATTATAATTCGATTTCTGCTATGGTTGCACTACCAACCAAGTCTGTAGGGAGACATTATGCAGCTCGTTTTGTGTTGTTATGGCTCCATTTCATATTTTTAATATCGCCCTAACATCTCTAGCGTTACATAGACAAAGGTCTCCTTAGTTTGTTGGCTGTATTGAACAAGATAATTTTTGTATATCTCTTCATTCTCTTTTGTATATCTCTGAAGCTTAAGGTTTCAGGGATTCTTTCAATATGCATTTTTGTTCCATTCTTTATCATTTCAAGTGCCCCCACTCTCACTGTTACGATACTTGTTTTCAATTTCTACATTTTTCGCTTTCAATTTCCATGTTTCTATATATTCAGAACACATTACATTTCATTTAGACATATAGTTCTGATAACGTTGACTTTATGTTAACGACCATGTAACCTCTCTGAAGTTGGATTACAACCAGCCTAATGATAAATGTATTAAAATATTGGAGAACTTTTGTCTGTATTTTTACCTAAATTTAAAGGCAAATACTGTGTATATAACGGCACATGATTAAACATACTAGATATTCATTTTCTGTTATGTTTATTAGTATATATATATATATACATATATATAGTATATATATATTAGTATATACATATATATATATATATATATATATATATATAGTATATATATACTATAGTATATATATATATGTATAGTAGGTGAGTGCGCACACAAATACATATGCACACATATTTTTATATATAAGATTTAATTTAAATTATTGTTTGTAAATTCAGAGTAACTTCCCTTGATTTTCTCAACTGGCAGGGAAATATTTATGTACTATATAATTGGCAATCAAAGCCAAAACGTTTCATAGTTGAAAATAGACAGAGTCTTTTAGCAATTTGAAGGGCATGTTAACCGATCTATATGGTTGTTTTTATCATCTTGGTTTATTAAATGTATTTCATATTACTTTTTTTTCATCATAATTTAATTTCTGCTATGTCCCCACAACCGACTAAGTCTGCAGAAAGACATAAGTCAGTTAGTGGAGTGTTGTTATGGCTACATTTCATTATTTTTTTATCTCACATATTATTATTATGTCATTTTTCATTATAATTTTATTTCTGCTATGGTCGCACTACCGAGCAAATCAGTAGGGAGACATTATTCAGGTCGTTTTGTGTTGTTATGGCTCCATTTCATATTTTTAATATCGCCCTAACGTCTCTAGCGTTACATAGACAAAGGTCTCCTTAGTTTGTTGGCTGTATTGAATAAGATAGTTTTTGTAGATTTCTTCAGCTGGGGTTTCCACGAATTCTTTCAATGTATTTTTTGTTTCATTCTTTATCATTTCAAGTGCACCCACACTCACTGTTACGATAATTGTTTTCAATGTCTTCATTTTTCTCTATCAATTTCCAGGTTTCTATATTTTTTATATTACAATCCGCTCGACAATACATATCAATTAATAAACAGGATTTTTTTGTTGGTTTTTAAAAATAATGTCCGGCCTATTTTATTTCTGTAACCGGTGCTGGGTGATGTTTACACTCGTGTTTGTTTATATATTTCCATAGTGTTTGCACATTGTCCAGTGTAAATATTATCCCACTCCATCGCGGTAATTTTTATATTAATTTCGGGCAAGTACAGAATATCCTGGTGATTAGATGGTCTATTGTTTCTTGGTATTTATCACAGAACCTGCATTTTTTCATCTGTTCAAAAGCATTATGCTGTTTCCTCTGTTCAAAAGCATTATCCCTGTTTTGTTTTTTTTTTCATATTTTTGCTGCAATAAGGTATTTATCACAGAACCTGCATTTTGAATCCTCATTATTATGCAAAATGTTTGACTGAATGTTCCTAGTGAAAAGTCTTTGGTTTTGCGCAGCAAGAATAAAGATTTCAGATTCAGATTTTAATCCAGATGCACGTAACCATCGATGGGTATTAACTTTATGAACATTGGGTTTATTAGAAACTTCTAGATATATGCCATGCAGAGGTTTGTCTTGCCAGCGTTGTTTCATCTATTCAAATGCATTATCCTTGTTTTTTTTATTTTTCATATTTTTGCTGCAATAATATTCTTGGTTTCTGTTTAGATTGTTTTACAGAATCTACTAAATAAAAATCTTCTTTGTATTTCTTGCCTTTTTCATCATTGAATATTTTTTCTTTCTGTTTTCATGTTGTTTAGCATTATCCAGTCCTTTGTTGTTTCTAGTAAGCCAATAGTTGTTGACTTGTATGAAAATTCTAGCTGAATAAGACCTTTTCCTCCTTCTTTACGTGAGTATTTTCATGCGGTCTGCGTCAGCCTTTGGAAGATGTAACTTATGTTTAGAAAGATGCTTTCTTGTTTGAGAATCTTTTAGTCTGATATCGTTTAGAGTCCAGGACAAGATTTTGAGGCTGTATTGAACCACTTGGATGGCAAGGTTATTGATGTCCATAAATGTGTTTTGAGAATTCAATTCAGTTTTTAATATCAGTAGTAGCCTTGTATAGTACTCTTTACGCACTATTTCTTTCATATTTTTTTTTGCGAATTTTTTCACCTTCATTTAAAAATATGTAGCTATTGAATTCTTCTTGCTCTAAGACTTTTATTGTTGCAGCATGGTCCTAACCAATTTACCAGGTTTGTTGTAGTGATCCCCGTGAAATTGTAGCTCAAGTACATTTATTCAGACTGAAATTTCTTTCAATATCTTCACTGAAACATTTTACAGTTTGCAGAAGTCCTTCTAGCTCATTGTCATTCTTAGCACACAACTTAAATCAGCTATGTAAAATACATGGCTTATTTTCTTTTGGGCCATTTTATAACCACATTCTATCTTGCAAAGTTGACTGGTTGATACTATTACTGTTACGCAAAATAATAAGAGAGACAAAGAGTCACCTTGAAATATAGCCCTGTTGTTTATTTCACCAGACTTATAGGTTCCATTTATAAGCCATTATCAACGCCGAGGTGATTCAGCATCTCATGGCCAACGGGCTTCTCTCTGACAAACAGTACGGGTTTCGCTTCACCAGGTCTACTGCTGATATGCTAACGACCATTACCGAGTACATATACCGGGCACTCGACAAGAATGGTGAAGCCCAAACCGTTGCCTTGGATACCTCCAAAGCATTCGACAGGGTCTGGCATGCTGGCCTCTTGTGCAAACTGCGGAGCTATGGGATAACTGGACATCTGTTTGACCTCATCCAGTCTTTCCTCTCTAACCGCACATTGAAGGTGGTATTAAATGGGCATGCCTCCCAAAACTACCATACGAACGCGGGCGTCCCTCAAGGTTCTATCCTAGGTCCCACGCTCTTTCTGATCTACATGAATGATCTCCCCGACACCATTAGATCCCAAGTTGGCATGTATGCCGACGACACAACAATCTACTCTCGCATCGATCAGAAACCAGGTCTGGACGACAAAGTGAACCTCGCTGCTGGACTTGAAAGGGACCTCCAATCCGTAGTGGCCTGCGGTAGGAAATGGCTGGTAAATTTCAATGCCTCTAAAACAAAGCTGTTATCAACTAACCACCATAGACAATCGCATCTACCTCCCATTAGCATGGGACAGGCTAGCCTCCCAGAGAGTAAAATACTACGCCTCCTTGGCCTTACACTTTCGGCGGACCTCAAATGGAATGACTATATTGAATCCATTGCCAAATCTGCTGCTATGAAAGTCGGTTCCCTGTGCAGGGCCCGGAAGTTTTCCCACCTTAATCTATTCTGCACATATACAAATCTACCATCCGCCCGTGTATTGAATATTGCTGCCATATCTGGTCGGGTGCCTCTGCTGTTCTCCTTGGGCTTCTTGACAAAATACAAAGGTGGATCTGTAACGTGGTTGATACTGATTTGGCAGACCGGCTGCAGCCGCTCTCTCACCGGTGTGATGTGGCTTCCCTGTGCCTCTTCTACAAGTACTTTCATGGCTTCTGCTCCGATGAGCTTAGATCACTGGTGCCGCCTAAGCACGAATTTACACGAGATACTAGATTAGCAACTAGGTCCCACCCTTTTACAGTTAAACAAATAAGATGTAACCGTAAATTCTACTCCAACAGCTTCTTTTCTCGCGCTTCCAGCCTGTGGAACTCCCTTCCACAAGACTGCTTTCCCGACAGTTACAATCTCCAGGTGTTTAAATGTAGGGTCAATAGACACCTCCTATCACACTAACTTCCAACTATTCTCAGAACACTCTCATCTACCCAACCCTCATACTCGGTATCCTTACCCGCCTATCACCCACCCTCTGACATTTCCTATATTTAATCATCCTTTCTCCACTCTACGTAGCCCCCTGCACAGTAGTGGCAGTGACATGCCTTGCTCGGGGTGAAAAGCTGATAAAAAAATTAAAAAAATATATGAGTGAGGTAAAAGGTTGTTTTCGATGTCACCATACATTGTTTGATGAAATTGATGATGACTGGTGATACTTTGTACATATTTAAAATCTTTAAGTTCCAGTAATACATTATTGAATGCCTTACGATATTCTATCAAGGCAGTACAAAGATTTATATTTGCATTAAAGCAGGTTTCCAAAATCATCATGTTAATAAATAATTGGTCTTTACATCTGTATCAGACACGTTTGCACGCTATTTGTTCAAGCTGTAGTATGTCATTTCTTTCAAGGAATAAATCAATTTGTTTTGTTAAAACAGATGTTAATAGTTTGTATGTTGTTGGAAGGCATGTAATTGGTGTCTAGATTTTCGGATTATTTGTGTTACTAATCCTGGGTAGAAGAATGGTAATTACTTTGGTCATCCATGCAGGTAGTTTAGTGGAATTATTTATCATTTCTTGAAGGTTTTGGCTAGAGTTCTATATGCTGAATTTAAATAATATAGCCAAAACTTAGGAATTTTATTTATTCCTGGAAATGTTCAATTGTGTGTTTTTTCAGTTTACATCTAACATCCTCTACTCTGATTCCAGCTCATGTCTCTTCTGATTTATTTTTCATTCGTTCAATCACTTGCGCAATCCAGTCTGCTTCTTTGTTATATTTTTAGGGCAAGCCCATATTGTTTTCCTAAAACTTTTTTTTTATTTTTTCACTCCGAGCAAGGCAAAAATGCCACTGATGAGCGGGGGTGGGGAGGGCTACATAACTGTAAAAAGTTTAATTAGAAAAGATTGAGGAGTACACACTAGTTAGAAAGGAGCAATCGAAAGTTGAGAATACAGGTGCGATGACAGACACAAATGTGGAGAGAAAGGGAAGGATATACGGGGGTGGGGAGAGAGCTAGAGTCCAGTGGTTAATAGATGGGTATTGACATTGCATTTAAATTTCTGGAGGTTGTAGCCGTCAGGAAAGCAAGAATATGGGAGCGAGTTCCACAGGCGGGAAGTGCGAGAGAGGAATCTGCAAGAGTAGAATTATCGTCTGCATTTGGCTAAACTGTGAATGAGTGGGACCCAGTTGCCAGTCTGGTTGCACGAGTAAACACCTGTTGAGGAGGCACCAGTGACTTATGTTCGTCCGAGCAGAAGCCATGAACATATTTATAGAACAGACAAAGTTAGGCCACATTTCGACAATGGGGAAGTGGCTGCAGTCGAGCCGCCAGATCAGTACCTATCACATTACAAACTCTGCTTTTAGGCCGAGAACACTGAGGACAGCGGCAGGGGCGCCTGACCATAAATGGCAGCAGTACTCCATGCACGGACGATAAATTGATACTCTACATTGGTTTTTTTGATGCTGCTCCTATTTTCACTCGATGTGATTCTCTGTAGAACCAGATTTCTTTCTCCTGAACTTTCTAATTCATCTGTGATTAGATATTCAAGTGTACACTGCCATTTATATCGACCGATATTCCATAAGAGTCTAGAAATTTTTCCTTTGTTTCTAACGATATTTTTCCGATTCTTCATAATTTACTTAAATTAAGAGACTTCAATGCGCCTTCATATTTTTGTGTAGCATCTTTCATTCCCTGTTAAAACACTTCCAAGATATTTATCACATATATTAGATGGTTTTTTAGGAGAGAAATGTCGTCTTTTTGTTGTTTTTTATCCCAAGAATGTTACCCGTGTCCGATACTCAGAACTGTATATTGAGCAAATCTGACAATAATATGAAATGCCTTCAGTAAAGTTTTCCACTCTGTCAGTTGCTGAAAATATTCTGAATTCAACATCGAAAATTCAACATTTTTTCATATACGGCAAATATCTTAAAACATACATAATTCATGTAAATTCATAATTAGGTTTCAGTAAATGTACTTTGTTTAAATAACGAAAGTAACTGTGACATCTGATTTTAAAAATATCAATAGCCAAAATTACAGAAAAGATCTTGAAATATTAAAAAGTAAATTTACAGGAAATAATCGTCATTGACTTGAACCATCGCCTCCAGACGACTTCAGAATCTCCTGCAACTTTTCTGGTCAGTTGCCTTTTTTAAGTTGGTGATTGCTGCCATAATTCTTGTCTTCAGATCATCTTTGTTGTAACAATAACTTTTGTTCTTCTCTCGCTCAACATGACATGATTCAACTGCTTGTGTGGCATCGTGCAGAATGCTGTTGCCAGACATACGGTTTTTTATCAGCCTTTGTCTCAACACAGAACAACACTACCAACTTAAATCACATGATGTAGTCTTTCGAGTTCAGTCCAAGGCCTTCACCAGGAAATTCAAATTTCTTTTCTCATCAGATTGATCAGAGTGAGTTTTACATACATTCATAATCATTATTCTACACATATAAATAAAATTTTCATTATTCTACACATATAAATATTGAGACCCACTCGGAAATATTTATATTGAATTTTCCGGCTCGAATGCCAAGCAGTACATTATGCTATTTCAGAATTTCTAGTGAAATGCATTGTGACATGGTGCTTTTTTCTCATAAAAAGGTGCCCAACTGACCGTTCTACACAGTGAATTGGGCGCGTATAATGATATGCGCCAAAAAGTCTGCCTACTTCCACCGAACGCCCATAGGCCAGAGGTAGAGTCGCCGACTGACGCCATTTCGTTCGGGTTTCAATCCTGGGTAAAATAGCAATCGGAGTCTAACCGTATTGATGAGCTGTGATACGGCGAAACAGATCTGTCTGCGGATGACACTTTTTATAAAGATATCGGGTTGGGTGTGTGTGTTTGTTTGTGTATATGTGTGTGTGTGTGTTCATTAATGTGTTAGGATATCATGGATATATTAACGCCTATAGTGGAGTTTGAATAGTTGAGAATACCAATATATTTTCTCTCTTTTCAAGCACTCCATTAATAATAATAATGGTACTTTAATATTGTTCTGAATTCACTTTTTATTATTTATCGAATGGACATATAGAAACAACACTAAAACAATCATTAACATAACATAAGAATTTATGGAAACTAATGGGAATCAATGGCTGACGTTCATATTTCGTTTAAGACAACTAATATTAGAGAAAACTAAATTTCACACAGTTAACAGGTGTCACTAGCTATCTTCATCAGTACATAGATTCCAAATGAACTGAAAGTATTGTGCAAGGAGGAAAAAGCAAAATAAGTGGAGAATCGGGTGAGGCCTTTGATTCATCAACATGAGAAAAAAAGTCTCATAATACCCGTGATTCCTTGGAAACACTCTGTGTTCGGACTCTACTCTCGGCCACCCCGGTGTCTATTCCCTTCCTGCTCTCACTTTCTCTTTCTTTCTTTTCTCTCTCTCTCGCTCTATCTCTCTGTTTGTTTTCTCTCTCTTCTCTCTCTCTCTCTCTCAATGATCCCCTCCTAAGAAGAAAAGATTGATCTTTTGGGGAAGAAAAATATACGCACGCATAAATATTTTCCAAATTACCTATACATGGGTTTGAATCCAGTGTCCGTCTATATCCGTTTAACGTGTGTGCAAATAGAATCACTTACAGTGTTATAACGAAATAAAGATGTTTAAAGAGTTATTTAGTTTCAAGCGATTAAATTTTGATGTTCTTGAATAATTTGTCTTTAGAGATATATCATCAATGATTTTTATGCGTTGATTGCGATTAATCTGGGCACACAGTTTAAGAATATATTTGTCAAAGTCCACGAATTATAGACCATTTGAGAAAGGACTGACAATTTTTCACAAATCACTGATGCGTTATTAACATTAATAAATTAGAGGCCCAACATAACAAAAAAGATGAAATGTGAATTAACACTAATAAAATTCTCACACATTTTCCCGTTCAAATGAGATGTATATTTCATAAACAACATTTCTCTAAATTCACCGTCGGTGTCAAAATAAGTTTTACAAATCATTTTATGCGTTAAAATCAGTGATAGAAATAAGGACAAAACGTTCAATTCAAATCAACAATCTACTTTTATTTTGCATATTGAAATATTACAATAGCAAAATGAAAAGTAATCATGTCCAGTATTTCAATTGTCTATGACTCATTGCTGCCTTCAGCATCGGCATCAGCGGCAGCTTCTGTGGCTGTCTCCTCAGTCACTTGAACATCATCACCAGAAGCTTCATGATGTTCCTTTGCGATGACGTTGCTCACTGAAAAGAAACAAAAATATTATTAATCATATAATAGTTTTAGTTAAAACATATTTGTGATTATTTAATAAATTTGTTTTTATATTTGCAATATATATTCTACATATTAGATGAAATCTGTTTCAGAATTACTGAAAAGAATATTTTAGGCGAAGCAGTTCCAGTTCAGTTAAAAAAGTTAAAAGAAAACTGATAAAATATGTAAAATATTTATGCATAACTGAAAATATATTAATTATTCGTACCTGCGAAGGCAGTAAAGACGCAGAGAGCCAAGAGAAAGATGAGTTTTCCAGACATGATGATCTGTAAAAAATATTCAAATAATTAATAATATATAATAATGATATAAAAATTTTGCAGGCACTCACTCATTCGCAATAGTTAAGGTAGTTATCTTGAATTTCTTTATAAGTAATAACTAATATTTTTCATTATCATTTAGTAATATATAGGGCAACTTAGAAATTGAAAGCATTTTTTAGTTTATTTATTATCTGTTAGCACCTGCTCACGTCAAAAAGTAAATTGTCCTTTCCGGCCATATCCGGTAAATATCTAAATATATGACTTCGATTATCATCTGCTGTAATGTTGGACATGCAGTTGATGTAATCAATAAACATTCAGCATGGGAAAGCAGAGCCGGGTTCAATTTCTTTTCGGGTTAGTGTCATTCATTTACGCACAAATATCTTTAGACTCCCATTGACCGAAATGAGACATGAACGTTGAAGCCTGTTACATCTGTAGCTACCAATCAAAAATTTGTCTATTGCAGTACAAGAATGACCTATTTCTCCATATATATGGAATATGTGCAAAGTTGACGTTAAATATCGGGGAAACACACACACACAAATGAGCAGAAACACACACACACAGATGATATTCATTGATTTGACTTAAAGTGTAATTGGTAAGACATCGGAAAAAATAAACCTTCATGAAATACAGATTCCTATTTTATCAAAACAGTCTGAATATAAAATTGTTTACAAATGTAAATGTAGAGAAATAGTGATAATAATAATTGTATTGACTTACTTTGTCGTGCTGTGTTGTGGGAACACAAATTGACGATTCAGCAGTTAAACGTTGTCAAAGAAAGTGACTTAGATGTGAGAATTTTATAGCAGAATATCTACATGACTTAATTTAATTCCTTTGTTGTCTTATGAAGGATTAGTACTTTTCAATAAAGAATTCTCTTTGGAATGTTAAAAACGGGTTTAATCTTTACTTACTTATGACAAATGTATGTTTTAGTTCATTTCATATTTCAAATAAGTTATTCATGATTTTTTCGTGACAAGTTTATTTATTTCTGCTTAAACATTGACTAGCCACCAGCCTTTGTCATTTATTAAGATTTCTTTTACAAAAGGACTTTTAAGTATTTCTTATTTATTCTTAAATCAGATATTTTTTCAATGTGTGTCTGTGTTAATACGTCATTAACCTTTAATGAATTGGATTTTACGAAAGCAAAGAAAAGAGTTTTTGTTTTGAAAATTCCAAATAGAATTATATATTTGATCCTGACATGAG
>JBBBDQ010002455.1:0-25090 GCA_037127315.1 Ascarosepion bandense | reverse complement strand
CGTCAAATAATAACTTCTTTATTAATATTTATTATAATCCTCTCCTACTGAAGCTTTTCTAACATGGTTCATTTATACAATGAATTGTAATTCCTTTTTGTTAAAATCATAAAATATTGTCAATTTTGCAAATGGATGAAAATTTAAAATAACATTTCTTTACACTCACTATTTTCTTTTTGTCAGATCCACCTGAAGGAAAGCCTAGAATCATTTTACCTCAGTCTGGAATATGTGCAGGGAAAAATATAGAAATCAAATGTGAATGGAAAGGTGGTTATCCAGAAGCTACTGTAACACTATCATGTCTTTCTGAAGTCAAGAAAGGACAAAATTCTGTTAGTATAAAAAAAACAGTGAATCAAGAAATGAAAAGATCTTGTATTTGTAATGGAGCACATATTGCTAAAGATGTTAACAGTATAGAAAATCTGAATATTTTGTGTAAGTAGATGACTTTAATTTATAAAATATCTTTTTATTATGTTTAAAAAATTAATTAAAAAAAGTAAATGTTCCAATAAAATTTCTTGTCTTACTTAATTAATGTCCATGGTACTTAAACCAAAGTCAATTCTGAAATTGACAATCAGTTACTTCCCAAAATCTTTTGATGAACATAAGACATTTTGAGTTATGCTATTTCTTTATTTAAGGAAGATGTATTGATCTTTATATGTTTCTGTCTATTACAAGCATATATCAATATGAGTGTATTTTCATTAAAAAAATGCATATACATGTATGTATATTAGGTACCAACATGCAATTTCCAAAAAACGATATAGCATGATGTTAAAATGGTTCAAACTTAATAAAAACAAAGATTTACCATTAAAATTATTAAGAGGAAGGATGAAATTTTGTTGTCATTATTTTTCTAAATTTTTAATCTTTTTTAATATGTTTGAAATTTTGGTTAAAAAAAGAATTTATTTTGTTTGTCAGCGATTCACCTGATGTTTACCAGAAGATACTATTATGGCAAATGTAATTATGCAAGTCATTTTTTGGCATTGAAAGACACATTAACTTGGAAATTTTTGCAAAAATCAACTAATAGTCTGATTTTAATGAAACTTTTAGGACTTATTCACAAATAAATGAACTTATTTATGCAATTATTATTTTTAGAAAACTTTGGTAAAAATATTTTTTTTTATATCTGTTATCCCCACCTCCAATTAATTGCATGAAAGTTCTAGAAATTCATTATCTATACCAACTTATTTTTATTAGTTTAATGCAGGACTCCTTGGGGAATGTAAATCGTGTACTTTTTTCACAAGACCATTTTTCTCCGAACCGTAAAATAAATATGCATTAAAACCTCCATTTTTAATTTAGATAGACTTTTAATTGATTTTATAAATAATATATATTAAGTATATTATGCTCTAAAGAAGAAAAACAAAAATTGATGAATAATGGATTTTCATAAGAATTTTTTTTCTTTTTTTTGTTTGCTAATAATGATGATTTATAAAGTTTCAAACATTTTTTAAATTTCTTCCACTTTCTCAATGTCTTCAGTTATTAATCTATTAAGTAAAAACTTTATTTACAAATTGAAAATTGAAAAGCTTAATACAAATCATTTAGATTTAAGATTTTTAAAATAATTTAAATTTTATGTTAAACTGCAAATTTTCTTTCACTATAACTTATAAGAGACTTATCATTAAAAAGTCACATGTTTCAAGGGTTGTTCCCCTTATGAAACATTAAGTTGGGTTATGTTATTTTTTTGTCACTAGAATTGTGAGTTGGCTAGTTGAATTTCTACCTTACCACACATAACTAAGGCCAATAAGATAGAACAAAGTTATTTTATCAACTGGCATTTCAGGAAGTGTGTTTGGTTTGGAAAGATTCATTTGAAATGTACTACATGTAAGCCATGATCTTGCATTTATTTATTAATTTTTGCTTAATTTTAAATGAGTGTTTTCTTTTTTTTTTTGTCTTTTTTTTTTTTCTTAAAGAAATTTCTTTGTGTGGACTTTAAGTTGAAACTTAGTTAACTCACCACCCTTAACTTTTTTTTTTTTTAATTGGAGTAGATAGACCAAACTATCACCCGGTTCACACTCCACGCACATCTATTGAACAGGAGTAGAGACTTACCTCTTGTTCCCTGTTTAGGACGTGGTTTCCGGCTTTCTCTTTTCCCTCTTCAGACCTTAGTATTGGTGCTTCCGTGATTTTCCTGTGATGTATCTGGTTGGTGGCAACGTCTCATTGTGAGGGTACCACGTTGGCAGTTTCCTGGTTGCTGCTTCCGACTGGTAGCTAGGAGCCCTAACTCTTGCGTAGCGTCAAGAGCGGCTGCTCTGATCAACAGTCGCATAATATCGAGGTTCTTGTAGTGCCATGTCGCGCATGGATAGGTGTCCCTGCAAGCGCTTTCGATGGGCAACCCTGAGGCCACACTTTGTTGCAGTCCAAGCCAGTTTCCCTCCCAGCACAGATCGTGGATAATGACCGCCTGTATCCTCTACTCTAGGTCCCTCCCTCTCAACAAAACACATCATGACAAACAAAATAAGAAAACATCCTAAACCAGCCAAAATCAAACCACTTAAATCCCTTAACTTTTCTTTTACTAACTTCCCTAGCATAGAAGCTTTCCTCCATGAACAGTCCCCGGACATCCTAGCGCTCTGTGAGACTAACCTCAACTCTTCTATTCCCTCCTCTGACCTCTCTATCCCTGGTTATCTCTCCCTCTTAAGGAAGGATTCCACTGTCCACATGCCTGGACTGGGGGTCTACGTTAGTGAACACCTCCGCATAGCTAGGGTGATCTCACTTGAATCAACTGACCACCAATATGTATGTCTCCGTCTGTCTCTCCTCAGTTCGGTTAGTTACTAAGAACTATTCTTACCTTTACCGTTCTCCCTCCTCTCCTGACTGCTCCCTTCTTGATAGCATTGCTGACAACAGAGATAATGCTATTTCCTACCACCCATTCGCTCACATATTTGTATTTGGAGATCTTAATGCCCATCACTCTGAGTGGCTTAAAGACTCTATTACTGATCCAGCAGGCATCCACGCCATGAACTTCGCTATTTCCCAATCCCTTACGCAAGTGGTGGACTCCCATACTCACTTTCCAAGCACTCCCTCTGGACACTCCTTGCTAATAGATATATGTTTTACTTCTGCACCTGACGCCTGTCATGTCTCGCAGCTTTGCCCACTTGGCAACTCTGACCATGCTGTTGTCTCTCAATATTTCTTTCCACTCTCACTCCCACCAAGAGCCTCCTACCTATAGGACCTCCTACTGCTACCAAAAAGCTGACTGGGATGCCTTTTGCAATTTCCTCTGCAACGTCCCCTGGGGAAAAGTGTTCAATCTCCCTGTTGATGACTGTGCCTCTGAGGTTTTGTCTTGTGTGAAAGCTGGCATTGATGCCTTCATACCTACAAGGAAGTATTGCCTAAAACCTCATTCTTCTCCGTGGTTCTCTCCTGCCTGTTTGGCCGCCATTGCCCACAGGAACCATTACTTCCGTCTATTCCGGAGACAGTCATCTGTTCACAATAGGCGCCTATTCACAACTGCTCATAATGAGTGCAAGAGAATCGTGAATAACGCTAAATGGTTGTTTGCTGAGAGCAAGTTCAGCTCCAAGGACTATTGGTGGTTGTGCAAACGGGTGCTGAACAATAGTAAAACCACAGTACCTCCTTTAATCAATGAATTTGAGGTTCTCATGTCATCTGCGGACAAAGCTGAGTGCTTTGCTTGCAGATTCTCATCCAACTCCACATTTGACTCATCTGGAGTACACTCACCCGACTTCCCTATTAGAACTGAAGCCAAACTGCATGACGTATATATTACCCCGACAGTAGTTTCCCGAGTAATCTCAAAACTTGACCCCCATAAGGTGAGCAGTGGTGATGGAATCCCTGTGATAGTACTTAAGAGGTGTGCTCCCGAACTCTTCCCTGTCCTCTCTAAACTGTATAACTACTGCCTTTCTGCTTCCTGTTTCCCTGCATCCTGGAAGTTCTCTTCAGTCGTTCCTGTATTTAAGAACTATGGTGAACCCTCGGACCCATCCAACTATCACCCTATCAGTCTACTACCAATATTCGAGAAAGTGTTCAAGGCCATAATTAATGCTGAAATAGTTCAACATCTTACTGCCCACAAACTCTTCTCTGACAGGCAATATGGCTTCTGCTTTGCCAGGTCCATGGCCGACATGCTAACAACCATTACGAAGTACATGCTCCAGACCCTTGATGAGTCAGGCGAGGCTCATGCTGTTGCCCTGGACATCTCCAAGGCTTTTGACAGGGTTTGGCATTCTGGCCTTCTATACAAGCTACGGGGTTACGGTATTACTGGATGCTTGCTTGATCTAATCCAATCTTTTTTAAATAACCGCAAAATGAAGGTCGTATTGAATGGGCATGCCTCTTCATCCTACAGCACAAATGCTGGTGTCCCACAGGGCTCTATCCTGGGCCCGACACTCTTCCTTATTTTCATCAACAACCTCCCAGATGAGATCAAGTGCCAAGTAGGCATCTACGCTGATGACACCACAATTTACTCCTGCATCAGTAAAAAACCTGTTGTGGCTCACAAACATAATCTCGCTTCTGACCTTGAACGGGATCTACACTCTGTGGTGAATTGGGGCAAGAAGTAGCTTGTCAATTTCAATACGTCTAAGACCAATCTGTTGTCTGTCAATCATCACAGGCAACCTCTCCTGCCTCCCATAAGCATGGAGCAAGCAATTCTCCCTGAAAGCAATACACTGCACCTCCTCGGCCTTACCTTCTCTTCTGATCTCAAATGGAACCACTACATTGAGTCCATAGCTAAATCCACTGCTAAGAAGGTTGGGTCACTGTGTCGGGCCAGGATGTTTTTCCCCCTGAATCCATCCTGCATATATACAAGTCAACCATTCTTCCATGCATGGAGTACTGCTGCCTTATATGATCAGGCACCCCTGCCATTCATCTCAGTGTTCTCGACAGGCTCTAAAGGAGAATCAGTAATGTGATAGGTACTGACTTGGCAGCTTGACTACAGCCACTTCCCCACCAACGAAATGTGGACTCCCTTTGTCTGTTCTATAAATACTTTCATGGCTCTGACGAACTTAAGTCACTGGTGCCTTCTCAACAGATGTTTACTCGTACAACCAGATTGGCAACTGGGTCCCACCCATTCACAGTTAGGTTAGCCAAATGCAGACGACAATTTTACTCCTGCGGTTTCTTCTCTCGCACTTCCCGCCTATGGAACTCACTCCCATATTCTTGCTTTCCTGATGGCTACAACCTCCAGGAATTTAAATGCAATGTCAATACTCATCTATTAACCACTTGACTCTAGCTCTTTCCTCACCCCATATATCCTTTCCTTTCTCTCCACCTTTGAAACTGTCATCACACCTGCATTCTCAGCTTTCTATTGCTTCTTTCTAACTGGTTCATCTTCTTCACTCTCTTCTAATTGATCTTTTTACTCTTATGTAGCCCCCTGCACATCAGTGGCATTTCCACCTTGCTTGGAGTGAAACGATTAAAAAGAAAAAAGTAATAAAGCCAATGTGTTTTGGTAAAGCAGTAACATATTCGTCTTCAATTAAATTTCTGTATTCTTGTTCTCCAAAACATGTAATAGACAAGTCAATGATGGTTAGTAAAGCAGATATATTTCTCTCTTTTAAATGAACACCAGTATTATTTTTCTCCAATACATGTTCTAAACTAATCCATGATATTCTGTAAACTAGGGATAGTTATTTCAATTGTATTTCTTCTTCAATACATGTAACAGTTAAGTCAATATCTTTTCATAAACTATGAATATTTCTTTCTTTAAATAGCATTTCTGCACTCTCGTTCTCCAATACATGTAATAGACATGGAAAGGATATTTGTAAACCAGTAATGTTTCTTTTGGTGAATTGTATTTATTCTCCAATACATGTAATAGACAAGTCACAAATATTTGCATCTCTGCATTATTACAATTGTATCTCTTGTCCAATTCATGTAATAGACTAGTCAATGCTATTTGATATACACAGAATATTTCTTTCTGTCAATTTCATGTTTACCTTCTTGTTCTCCAATATATTTAATAGATATGTCAAGGATATTCAATAAACAAGCAATATTTCTTTTTCAATACATGTAATAGGCAAGTCACAAATATTTGTAAACCTGGACTATCTCTTTCTTTCTTTTAATTGTATTTCTGCAGTCTTGTTCTCCATTATATGCAATGCACAAGTCAATGATGTCTAGTAAACCAGGAATAGTTTTTTCTTTCAATTGTATTTATTTTCAAATATATGTAATAGACACGTGAAGGTATTTAGTAAGCCAGGAATATTTTTTTTTTCCAATAGCGTTTCTCCATTCTTATTCTTCAATACATGTAATAGATAATTCTATATTTGGCAAACTGGAAATATTTATCTTATTATTTCTTCTCCAATACATGTCATATATACATCAATGGTATTTATAAACCAGGAATATTTGTTTCAATTGTATTTCTTCCCTAATACATGACATAGACAAGGCAGTGACATTTGGTAAAGCAGGAATATGTATATGTTCTCCAATACATGTAACAGACTAGTCAGCATTATTTGATAATAGAAATATTTCTTTCTTTCCATTTAATTTAGGAATTCTTGTTCTCAAGTACATTTATCCATCAAGTCAATGCTGTTTGATAAAGCAGGAATATATATTTCTTCAATATTTTGTGTACTCCAGTATATGTAATACACAAGTCAATGATATTTATTTACATTGTTTAAACTGTTGTCCTCATCTTTGTTGCCATACACACAAAGTTTCAGCTACTGTAAACTTCAATTGAGTGTACAAGGATAACTAGAATTTTGGACTGAAGCTTTTATTTCATTCACTGGAGTAAGATGTTCTAGTTCCATCCCTGCTATGTCATGGATTACTGCAAATTGGCCTTTTGAGACACTAGCCCAAAGTTCTTCCAAAATGACTCAGAAAGTCACTGACTATAATTGTCAGACAAAAGTAAGAAAATTTTCTTTTTAAATTACTTTATTTCAGTCAGATGGCTTCAGCTTCTGATCTGAGCCCAGCGTGCTTGCTCAACTCTATGTAAAGATATGCTATTTGTTATTTGATATATTTTATTTTCAGTTAAGTTTCCTCAAAGAAATCTATTTTTTATTTTATTTTATTTATGTATATTTATGTTATCTAATGAATGAATGACTGCCCTAGTGTATTTTATTTTCAAGCTGTTAGAAGCCTCTTAAGTGAAAGAAATTTCTACATATTACCTCTGTCCTTGAAAGAGCTACAAGAGGGGTTATTTAGACTTATACTAAGTAATAACTAATTATTTTAACTCTCTAACCCCCACTTGCCTCAGATCTATAAAACTGTCATTTACAACAAAGTGGTACTAAATTTACACCCAACCCTCAGAAAGACACAAATTAAAAAAAAAATTCTGTCAATGTGTATATATTATATATAATAAATTCTTTGTCAGACTGTTGGTGACTAAACCAGCTACCCCACTCAATATTTTTGAATGAGGCAAGATGTTAGTGATCTGGTAGGATGAAAAATAAGGCCTCCAAAAAGGGCAGAAGAACTGTTGAGAAGTCAACAACCAACTAACTAGAGGCAGTGTCTTGACGAATCACTGTGAAGAAAGCAATGGGAAACCTCTCTCCTATTATTCCCCAAAATAATCACGAATATGTTCAAACAAATTATGAACCCTAACAATGTGAAGGGGATCAAGCCTAAAGGAACTGATACATCGCTCGATAAGAACTAGCATGCACAACAAATGTCATCCAGCAACTGTTAGCACAATCAGTGTAAAAGGGAACAAATTCCTCAGAACTGATCCCTCACCCAAAATGGAATGACAGGAGTGACAGGTGTCACCAGATCATTATCCAGTAACTGTTCATACCAAACAAACAAAGATAACTCTTGCTACATGGAACATCAGAACTTTGAACAACTGCAGACAACTGAAAAATGTAAAGCAAGAGATGGTTAGATTTAGCATCAACATTTTAGGTATATGTGAAATGAAGGCGCCAAACAATGGAGCAACAACCACAGAATTATATTCACAGGCCATGAAAATAATGAAAAAGGAGTTAACTTTATATTGGATCAAGACATGAAGAAATGCATTCTGAGATGCTGTCAGTTACCTGAAAGAATTCTTGTGGTTAAACTGAAAGGGAAACCCCTCAACATATCTATAGTGGTATATATAACAACAACACAAAGTACAGAAGAAGAAATAAAATGAAAATGCCAAGGTTCAGTGTAAGTCACAAGAAATTAGAATTATCATGGGAGAGCTGAATGCCAAACTTGACAATTTCAGTGTAGGAAACCACAATGACCATGGAGAGAAATGAGTCCAATAGTGCACAGCGAATGACCAGGTAATAGCCAACACCTAGTTTCAAGAACATCCAAGAAGATTATGGACATGGAGAAATCTAGGAGAAGAAACAAAAAACAAATCGACTATGTAACAATCAACGAGATATTCAGGAAGGTAGTTCTCCCCTGCAAAATCTATCTAAGTGTTGATTCCAGAAGCAACCACTTCCCAGTTATATGCAAAATAAGTATGAAATTTTGAAGATTGAAGAAGCCTAACACAGTGCCCAAATAGCAATTCAGCAGACTTATGAATGAAGCAAACCTGCAGGTAAAATATACAGACGACATGAAAAGAAAATATGAAGGACAAACTGGAAATAGAAACTCTAAATGGGACACACTAAGAGAAGCTCTGGCGACACCAGTAAAGGACATCATCCCAAAAGAAAACAGACATAGGAGAAAAAATAAGTGGACCACCAATGAAATTCTTGACATGATACAAAGGTGACAGAAGTCAAGACTTAGAATGGAATACAGGAAACTTCACAAGGAAATAAAGAAAACTGGCTCAACGACAAACGTGAGAGATTGAGCATGACAAATAAAGTAGAGATGCATAAAAGAATAACATAACAGGACAAAACACATGTTCAAAAACAGCATGCATAAAACCCAAGGACGGAACATTCATATTAGAGAAAGAAAAATACTTCTGTGGGTATTTGTCTTCTCGGAGAGTAGTTCATAGACAAATTAATATCCACTTGGATCTGTTCTCGCAGCTGCTTCTTGTAGAACCCGGAACACTGCTTTACTAGGACTCCGTTTTCTGCACACCATAAGCAAAACAATGTCTCCCGAACACCGGTGTAACCTTCTCGAGTATCCAACGGCGAAGTGCCTCCGAAACAGAAGTTGGCTCTTTTTATGTGTTTTTGGTCTCGTAATTTCTCCCTCTTGAAAAGCCTCGCTTTCACCAATGATGCATGCACCGTGTCATTCCAAAAACTGCCCTGCATGAGCTCACCTTGCGGTTCCATTACGTCTTCGAACGCACATGCACACAAACCGCCTTCACTTGCTTCGGCGAGATAAGTCTCCACCACACTCCCCCCTGATCTCATCATCACAAAAAGGTTCGTCCTCAGACGGGCTGTCATCTGAGGTTTCGTTATGCATGTCAGCATCCGCTGTTAGTGGACTATCGGAGCCATCACTTGGTTGACCTGACACCAAGTAAATAAACCGCTCACTCTCTTCTGTGTCGGTTTCATCGTCCGACGGTGCATATGATTCTGAAAATGGCCACAGGTCTTTGACATGGCGTGGTACCCCATCAATTTGCACTGTCTGCGGGCTGACAATTTCGGTTACCCGCCCGGTCCTGAACTTGGTTGTGCATTTGCTGTGCGGAGTTTTAACCCAGACAACATCACCTTCTTCATATCCCCCTCCGATAATCTGTGGTTCTGGTGGGGGTTTGGCTTCAATGCCTTTTACTCTGACATGGTAATTATGCAGCACATCAGCCGGTGCCGTGGAAGGTGAGACGTCGTCCTTTGGCGTGACATTATACCAATAAACAGCCTCCAACGCGGAACAACCTTTCCTTGCTGTGATGATCTTAATGCTTCTGTGGCTGCGTTCCACAATTCCATTACCAGCCGGTGAATATGCACATCGGAACCTCAATTGCACACCTCAGCTGTTCACAAACTCCTTGAAGTGTCTGCAAGTGAAGGCAGGGTCATTGTCAGTTAATATTTTGGTTGGTGGGCCCTGTTCAAAGAAAATCATCTTCAACTGGTGAATGACACTATGTGCAATTTGCCGACGCAATGTCCCCCAAATTGCAAACCTGGAGGGACCGCAATCAATGAGCGTTAGAAAATGCTCGCCATCCACCGGTGTACGCATGCTGAATTGGTGACCAGATGCAACACTGTGGCCTGCCATTGAAGGGCCAGGTTGATGCCTTTGACTGCTGCATCTAATTCAGCCAGATTGATATGCCTGGCATCATTAGTCAGGTGCAACCAACAAGCATCCTCGACGATGCTTCCATTCGCCTCTAATGCCACTCCTGTGGCCACAGAACTTGCATCCACCCAGACCTTCATTTCGTTGCTATTCATGCACCAGTCTCTTCCAACAGGGTCCATTTCACACACTCTGGTCATCATCTCTTCCAGCATACGACGCAAATTGGCATCTCTGATTTCATCATCCCATCTCTTGGTCACCGCACTTGCTCGGCGCTTGATGACTGCAGTCGCCACCCTCAGCCAGCCACACACAGGAAAGTGGCCCACAAGTTTCCCACAAATAAAAAAAGCACGTTGATGAGTTACCACGTCGGGAATTTCCGGGATCTGTCCACCCCGCTTCCATCGGAGAGTACCGTTTTCTCCCCATACCTGCAGACCGAGGACCCTAGTTCCATCTCCTAGCTGTTTTGGGTCTTTACAGACTAGGCCGTAATCTGAAAAGTGCTGTTGAACGTGCACTGCAGAAACCAGGCTCTCATTGATAAAAACGTCATCAACGTAAGCCGACGTGGCACTTTTGATCACACGATCTTGGGACATTATCGCGTCAACAACAGATTTCATGATGAGTGGTGCCACATTTAGGCCAAAACCCAATTGTGTAAGACAGAACCGCTTGCCCTTGAAAATGACTGTTTGGAATGGCCACAGCTCCTTGTCAATGTGGATTTGTAAACAGATCTAAAAGCGACACATCAACTCCTTGTTGTTGCCACTCTTTGAGTTTTTGCGCGCACACTTCAGCATCGGCAATGAATACTTCTACAAATCTGTTCAATTCTTGGTAGTCGAGTACCGACTGGACCTTCTGCTTGTGCTCTTGCACGACTGCCATCAAGGGAATTAGACCCTTGGGTGGAGCAAGTTCCTCCTCGGGATATGGCAGCAACCATCCGTTATGCTGCCATAGCAAGAGTTCTTTCTCGTACGCATCCCGGGCATGGTCTGGCACAGTGTACTCTTGCATGTTATTCGTCAGCTCACCAGGCGAGTGACCACTTGCTCATTTCCATGTTGCAGTTCACACTTTTTGCTTTTCATCGAATGTTACACTGAAATCGGGCTCATCAATAGATATGGCGGCACATTCATCCAGGTCTTTAAAGTATGCCTCACTCGATTCCATCAGGTGAACACCTCCTAGCTGTTTGATCGTGTCAATGCCAATAAGTAGGTCAAAACCCAACAATTGTCCATCCACGACTAGGACCTCAATGTTCACGGGCTGAGCCTGCCCAACTTCCAGTTTTATTCTGCCATGCCCCCGGCACTTCAAAGTCTTCCTGTTGGCAATCAGCAATTCCTTCTGTCTCTTATGGCGACACACAGCTTTGCTCACCAGCGTCTACGAGCAGCCAGAATCCACCAGAGTTGTGCACTCTCGCCCATCCACGAGTACTTTTACGGCGGGCAATTTCTTGGTTCTCACTTGGTCAGGTGCTGACGTCTTGGTCTGGTGCTGACGTCTCCTCCCCTGGCATCTTGATGATATATGTCCAAGTTTGTTGCATTTGAAGCATCGGGTTTTACGGGGAGACTTCCGCACTCGACCGTCTGACTTCACTTGGCGTCCCTGCATACAATCCTTTGCCATGTGGTGGGCCCAGAACACTTATAGCAAAGAAAGGTCTCACTGTGCAAGTTATCAGGGAGCAACTCTGCATCTGAATGTGTTTTGCCAGTGGATGCAGCGACCGACTCATTACAGGCTCCGTTGTCGGTCATGATAGCTCGTGCTCGAATCAAAAGCTGCTCCAAAGTCATGGTCTCCATTCTGGACGAGGCACAAAGAAGCTGTCTAACATATTGTGGCAACCCTGAAACAAATGCACATATCCATCGTTCGGGCAACGATCCCTCAACCAGCCGAGCTAAACGATGTAGTTCAGCTAGAAACTTGTCCACTGTGTCACCCGAGCGAAGTTGCCGAGTAACAAATTGATCGTATGCATCAAATGTATCTGTTGCATACGCGGTCGTGAGGGCCCGTTTAATCTGCTCCGCGTCAGCTTTCTGCTCCTTGCTGAGAAAGAGCACCGCCTTGGAGTTGTAATGGTAGAATCCGCTCCGCAGACCAACTCTGCATTTTCGATTCACTCGACAATTGGCATATCAGTTGCAGCGCCACTGAACTCGGGAATCAACCGGACATCAAAGACTTTGCCGTCCATAATGAAAATCGTGATAGAAGCCAAAATAGCTTGTGGGTATTTGTCTTCTCGGAGTGTAGTTCGTAGACAAATTAATAACCACTTGGATCTGTTCTCGCAGCTGCTTCTCGTAGAACCCGGAACACTGCTTTACTAGGGACTCTGTTTCCTGTGCACCGTAAGCAAAACGCTGTTTTCCGAACACCGGTGTAACCTTCTCAAGTCTCCAATGGCGAGTTGGCTCTTTTTATGTGTTTTTGGTCTTGTAATTTCTCCCTCTTGAAAAGCCTTGCTTTCACCAATGACGCATGCACCGTGTCATTTCCAAAAACTGCCTTGCATGAGCTCGCCTTGCGGTTCCATTACGTCTACGAACGCAGACAAACCACCTTCTCTTGCTTCGGCAAGGTAAGTCTCCACCACAATTTCAGTGATGAGAAGAATATATTGGAGATCTCTTCCACTACAAGAGAGAGCAACCAGCAATGTGCAGAAATACGGACAAACCAGAAATATTAAAAGCTGAAGTGGAAGCTGCATTGGTCAAATTGAGCAGAGGCAAAGCATCAAAACTACACAGTAATATTTTTATGCTTAAGTGGTACTATTTATATAGTACTACCTAAGAAGCCAGACACAAAGGAATGTGAACTCCACTGAACAATCAGCTTAATGAGCCACATAAAACTCTACATCCATATTCTGATGAACAGAGCATGCAGCAGAATTGGCTCAGAGATAGGACAAGAACAGTGCATGTTCATCAAAGATACCAGAACAAGGAATGTTATTCATACTCAGAATGTTATCAGAAAGAGCAATACAAATGCAAAAGGGCTTGTACCTGTGTTTTAAAGACTATGCAAAGGTGTTCAACAAAGTACATCACAAAGACTTGTTAGAGTTGCTCAGCAATCTTGACATATTTGGGAAAGACATTAAAATAATCAAGAATCTATACTGGTAGCAAACCGTGTGCATACGAACAAGAAATGAATTCAACTGATATACAAAAATAGAAAGAGGTATAAAACAAGGATGTGTCTTCTCACCAGATCTATTCAACATGTACAGCAAAACAATTCTGAGAGAGCTAGAAGTCCTGCAAGGATTCATCATTGACAGCCACAATCTGAACAATATAAGATACACAGATGATACAGTGCTGATAGCAGACACAGAAAGGAAAATATAGGACCTCCAACAGAAGGTAGCAAAGGAAAGTAAAAAGAAAGGGCTAAACATAAACTTCAAGAAAATCAAATGCATCGTCTTCAGCAAAAAGGACCCCAAAATGTCAACAACAGGTTGGAGATACTAAAATCAATCAACTGCAGAAATTTAAATACCTGAGAAGTGTTCTGACGAAGGATGAATCATGAAACACTGAGATCCAAATGCGCATTGACATGTCCAAGGTTGTATTTCAAAATTTAAGCAGAGTATTGAGAGACAGGAAGATTTCATTGGAAACAAAGAAAAGAGTACTGGACTGTTATGTGATATCTATCCTTCGATATGACAGCAAATGCTGAACAATTTCCTCAGATAAAGGAGGGGCTGTAAGCAATAGAAATGTGGTTCTACAGAAGGATGCTGAGGATACTATGGACTAAACATGTGAGCAATGACAAGTTTTTGGAGAAAATGTAAATCAAAAGGAAACTTATACTTAGCACCAAGAAGATACAGCTGAGGTTTCTGGGACATAATGAGGAAGGAGGTCTTGGAGAATCTGATACTCACAAGATGGATAGAGGTAAAAAGAGATGGGAGAAAGCAGTGTGAGACATACTTGATAGGCTTGAGCAAGTGGATGGCAGAGCTATGTTTAGAAAAGATATCAAAAGGAAAAATATTAAGAGCAATAAAGGTAAGTGGAAGTCCATGATTGCCTACATCCTGAAGGGTCACATCACATATAAAAGAGACATGCATCTTCCAGGTGTCTCAGTATCAGTTATCTGTTTTTGTAGCAAGTACTGAACTAAAAACTCTTTGGGTCAAGTATCCACTGGGCCATGTATCCTTGAGGACATCAGTGTATGAATTTTTGGCTCTTATAAACCTAATGTCTCAGTCACCATTTTTTTTACCAGACCTCATATTATAATTTTGTAATTGCTTTTCTTTGTATTACTGGTTCCCATATTGTATTCATTTCTATGCTTGGCTAACTGAGATGATTTTTGTGGCTTAACATATGCACTGATTCCTTAAGTTTTAATATTTTTCAGTGGTGTCCTCTATTTATTATTTCAACTTCATCTTGAAGAGTGCAGTGATCTCCCTGTTCCCTCCATAAGTGGTCAGCTATATCTGGTTTTTCTATTTCCTTTTGTGTTATGGCCTTGTAGTATTCTTACAATCTTAATTTAAGGGGTGTCCCATTTCTTCTTTGTATTTCTTACCACAGTTGCATGAGATGGTATATACATAGTCTTTAATCATGTTATCCTCTTTCAGAAGAGGTGCCAGCAAAGTGTTGAACTACTTTTGAAGGTCAGTTTCTGATGTTATATAGACCATGGATCTTTTGTATATTTTCCAATAATCCCTTCATATAGGGTAAGCAGACCAAGGCTGTTTCTTGAGTGTTGTTTATCCTTTTGTACTCTTCTATCCCAGTTTGTTAGAGCTGCTGTCAACCCAGTGTAGTTGTTACATTGTAGGGTACTGCTTATATTGACTATTTCTTATATATCTTTGTATTGACACTTATGATTTTTACTCAGTGTTGTAAGCAGTAGATAATCCCTTTTTATTTTGCATTGTTGGTGGGAGTTGAAGTTGAGGTATTATTGGATGGGAGCATCTATGATTAATTCCACAAAGTATGTGAAGTTTTGGACATATGATGGTGATTTTCCTATTAATGGGTCAATTATATCCACAAGAAAGTGACTCAGAGAACAGCGCACAAGGCCTTGGGAGCTAACATTTGGCCTGAGTGGAATACTGTCTTAGTGAATTTTGGAGAGGCTATACATGTGCGGTAGCTTGCTGTATGTCTTAGGTGGGAATACTAGCTCTAGTCAAACTTCACAATACTGTTCTTTTGGCAGCTCAGATTACTTGGTAATATCTATTGATATTTCATTCCAATCATCTATTAGACAGGAACCTCCAATTCATAAGACCTCTTTCTATTATCAACATGTTAATTGGGATTCACTTCATGACTTTCAAGATATTGCTTGGATTGATATTTTTAACCTTCTTATTGAGAATTACACTGGTTAGTTTTCTTGTTAGGTCAAAGCTGGTATAAATGCTTTATTCCTTCTCAGAAATATCAGGTGAAACATCAATCTTCTCTATGGTTCACACTAGCATGTTCTGCTGCAGCAGCCCACAGGAATAATTATTTCTGGCTATACCATCATGGTAGTTCTGATCACAATAGGTGCCTATTTGTTTCTGCATTTGATAAATGCAACTGTGTCATTGAAAGAGCTAAGACTTTGTTTGCTGACAGAATGAGGCAACATATAGCCTCTAATAATTTTGGCTCTCATGATGACTGGTTGGCTATGTAATAGTCTTATAATTAAAAGTAAGTTTTCTATTCCTCCTCTCTTCAATCAATTTCTCCTTTAACTCTACATACAACTCATCTGGAGTATCTTTGCCTAACTTTTCAGTTCAAACTGAGTCTCTGTTGAGTAATCTGCATACAACCTTTTCCATGGCTTCTGCCATCATCTCTAATCTGGATCCCCACATTACATGTGGATTTCATGGGATCCCTGCAAAAGAAATGTACACTCAAATTGGTTTCTTTTCTCTCTTAACTATACAATAAATGCCACTTGCTTTCCTCCTTGTTAGAAACCTTTCTTTGTTTGTAATATATTTCTGTGATGCACAGAAATATGATGTATTTTGCTGACAAAAATCTGTTTAGCATCAGAAGCAATAACAAACAAAAGTGTATTTGCATCAGTGGAACCGTTTTCAAGGTCAGAAAATATAAACAATGGCAGACAGAATATGATGATGTCAGAGGCAGCTGGCCCAAAGGCAATAATTGGCGAAAATGATTAATAAATGTTCCTAGCCATAGATGATGCAATTAAGCTGAAATCAGAAAATTTCAGCTTATATAAGAGATTTTTTTTGCTCAAGAGCAGAACAAAGCCAGGAGAAGACGGATAGAGAAGAGAAGAAAACTCCCAACAATTCCTGCATCCAACCCTCATTCTCAGTATCCTTACCCACCTATCACCCACCCTCTGACATTTCCTATATTTAATCATCCTTTCTCCACTCTACGTAGCTCCCTGCGCAGTAGTGGCAGTGACATGCCTTGCTCGGGGTGAAACGCTTATAAAAAAAAAAAAAAATAATATGTGTAATTCCCTCTGTTTTTTGTTTCTCTAGATCAACTTTGTTGTATTAAGAATTATTTTGGAAAGAATCTATCAAGCTTTAGATGAGAATGGTGTAACTCAGACTGTTGCTTTGGTCATCTCAAATGTGTTCAACAAGTTTTGGCATGCCAGTTTTCTTCACAAAATTGAAAAATTATGGTGAATCAGTCTTTCTTATCAAATCCTGAAATGAAAGTTATTCTGAATAGCCACTTTCCAAGATCTTTTTGTACTAATGCATGTGTCCTCCGAGTTCTATTCTTGGTCCAACTTTGTTTTTAATTTTCATTAATGATCTTTCTGATGGCATCAACCCTCAACTTGTTATTTATGCTGATGACACAACCATTTATCTCCCTGAATAGTAAGTCAAGTCATTTTTCTAAAGTCAAATTGGCAGCTGATGTCAAAAACGACCTGCAATCTGTTGTTAATTAGGGCAAAATATGGCTGATTAATTTTGACACCTCCAAAACAAAACTGCTCTCTATTAATCATCTGAGTAACCACTTTCTACCTACCATGAGCATGGCTGATGCTAACCTTCAGCAAAGTGACTTATTTCACCTTTTTGGGGTAACATGAAGTGTAAAGACAATATTGAATCCATTGCATTCTTGTTGTCCATTCCATGTAATAAAGAAGTTAATGCAATTTGGTAAAGCATATCTTTTTTCAATTGCATATTTGTATAATTATTCTCCAACAAATGTAATAGAGAAGTTAACGATATTTGGTAAACCAGGAATATTTTTTTTCAGTTGTTTTTCTACTGTAATAAATCTAATAGATAATCAATGATATTTCATAAATCAGAAATATTTCCTTTAATTGAATTCTTTATTCTTTTAATTGTATTTATTCTCCAATGCATATAATCAATGTCAATGTTATTTGGTAAACCAGGACTGTTTTGTTTTTAACAATTCTTCTTCATTATGGGTAATACAGAAATCAATGATATTTGATAAGCCAAGAATATTTCTTTCTTTCAGTTGTGTTTCTTCTCCAGTGCATGTAAAAGACATGTCTGCGATATTTGGCAAGGCAGAAATATTTCTTTCTTTCAAGTGTATTTGTTATTTTGATGACAAATAATTATAAATAACAAATTAATTATATTTTTCTCTTTTATCTCTCATTCTCAATCTCTATACATGCACTTAATAAATGAATGGTATTTGGTAAGTCAAAAGTATTTAATTATTTCTGGGTTTTTTCTCATTTTTATTTCTAATAAATATAATTGATAAATGAATGACATTTCTTATTCTTGATATGTGATAAGTAGAATTCATGATTGAATGATATCCGTAAAATCAGGAATATTTTTAGAGAACATTGATAATAGCTTTTTTAATCTTTAGATTTTATCTTAGGTTCATTATATTAAAGAAAGATTTATATTCTTCTGTAGTTTTTTTATTATTTTTTGCCTTTCTAGGATTCCTTTTTGCTTTTGAGCTTTCAGTATTTTATATCAAACTTTACAATCCTCTTTTTTTATAATATGAACAGCTTCTTTATTTTTATTTCCTGACTGACTTCTGTGATTCATTCAAAATTATATTTTTTTCTTTACAGATCTGCCCAATAAACCATCAATAATACAGTCATCATATCTTGAAAATCAAAATGCATCTTTAATTTGTGAGGCATCAGGTGGTAATCCTGATGTTTACAATTACACATGGTCACCTGCCAATTATCCTCCTGCAAATGTAATTAAAATATATTTGACTCGACACCTTAACGGAAAAATATTTACTTGTAATGTGCATCATAAATGTGAGACAAGTAAACCTCTATCTTCAAGCATAAACCTCAATGTCGAATGTAAGTTTTTCATTGATTGACTATTCATTTTACTTTTTTCACTGATATTTTTTATGAAACAAAATTATTTGAATTTATAAGTATGAATTTTGAATACTTTTCATTTCATAAAATATTATGGTTATAAAAACATGTCAGGAATAGATGAATTTCAAACAAATTTGTATTGTTTCTATTAGTTTTAAGATCACTGGCCCTGTTGAACTGAAAGTTTCAAAGTAATTGAAATTAGATACATTAAACATTTTGATCAATCTGCACTTTACAACATAGCCACTGGAAGATGAAATAGCTCATCACAGTTATCAGAAAGTCTGTTTGGTCATTTATCAGACCAACAATGAACAATGTTGGTTCACTTAATTTTTTGTTTTCTTTTTGAAAAATTTTGTGTTATTAAAACTTGAACATAGAATTAAAATTCTCTAAAAAAAAAAAAAATACATACGACTTAATGTCTAGCTTTTTATTGATGATCCAAAATTCATCTTACATGTTTATAAATATTATTTACATTTCTGCTGCTAAAAGGTCAACATTGTTCAGTTCTATAGTATAAGTATATACTATATATATCAAAATGAAAGGTAAAAATAATACATATGAGAATAGTTCTTTTGTACTTTTTCTTCAATTTAAAAAGAAATTTATCATTGATATTCCATGATAAATTTCTTTTTTATTGATTGCGTTTCACTAGTTTGATCCCAAACTAATGTCAAATACCACCCCAGATTACAAAATATCTTTTCATTAAAGTATTTATTAACATATTAATTAAATTTCTAATTCAAGTGATACTGCACTCAAAACACTACAAAAATAGACTTTTATAGGGGAAAGCAATATTTTTGGAGAAGAAAATATTAACAGGAATACATTTTTGAAAAAAAAAATTAGTAGCAATACATTTCCGAACAAAAAAATATTACCAGCCATACATTTGACTTTTGACAAAACCCTTTTTACAAAAATATGTCAATGAAATATGACTAACTGATTTCTTACAAAGAATATATATTCTATTCATATTGTAAATGTTTTATTGGCATTAAATAACACATTCAGGTTGTAAAACAAAACAAGCCAGAAATTTATATTTGAAGAAAAAATTACAAGGAATACACTTTTTATTTTTCCTGGGTATGATGATAAACTGTATCCAGGAGCAAAATCACTAAGTGGGAGGTTTAGAGGAGCTTGGAACCACTTCTTAATTGCTGTTTTTCTCAGGTCCACACTGAACTGGGGTGGTAGCACGTGTTAGGATCCCAGTTATGGACAAATAGTTAACCCCTAAACTAGTATTCAAAACACTATAAAAGTATTATTTATTGTAAAAATTCCACCAATACTTTTTTTAGAGAAGAAAATACTACCAACAGTACATTTTTGAAGGAACAATATATACTAGCAATACATCTGACTTTTGACAAAACCCTCTTTACAAAAATACATCAATGAAACCTGATCTACAAACTGATTTTTTACAAAGAATACATATTCTATTCAAACAAATCTATTGAAAAAGTCTTGTCAGTATTAAATAATAACCCATTGAGTTTGATATGCTGTAAAACAAACAAAATCAATGAAACCTGACTCAAACCAAAAACATCTTTACAAAAATAGATCAATGAAACCTGATCTACAGATTAACATCTTACAAAGAATACATATTCTATTCATACAAATTTACTGTAAAAATATTGTCAGCATTAAGTATCCCATTGAAGTTGATATGTCATAAACCAAACTAATCTAATTCAACCAAAGTTGAATTTCCTGATTCTACTATTCTCTTCTATAATCAATAATCATGAGTTTCAGTAGTATTAGAAATGACTATCCCACTTCATACAACAGCTGGATATAAAATCTATTATCTCCTTTTATTATAAATCTGACTACACTGACTTTTCATAATAACCCTTAGAGCATAGTATCATAGAAACTCAGTTCATGAAAAGCTACTGAACTTTTCCATTTCGTTCATAAATTATACGATGATCTTTAAAATCGATCTTTATATATTTTCAGATTATCCCAACATTACTGTGATTGGTAAAATGAGAGTTATTGAAAATGAAACAAATGAATTTAATTGTTTGGCAGAAGGAAATCCCAAACCAACAATAAAATGGAAAATTAAAAATCAGTCTTTCGATTCTAATTTGTTGCAAGTTTCTTTTACTCGTCATAATGAGAGTGACATTCAATGCATCGCAACAGCTACAAGCTCCAAAAATGGCAATTTGAAAAGTTCTAAAAATATTTCCATTTTTGTCACATGTAAGTATTTTTCTCATAAAATAAATACTATTTTTGTTATTTTATAAAAGTAAGAGATAAAAATGAAGAAAAAACTGATTTAGATTTTATTAATTTTTGCTAATTATTTCCTTCATTTTAATTTTAACTGTTCTTTACCTCAACTTCTTAAACCATCAGTCTACAGTCAACAGTGCTGATCATAAATAAAGGATAAACTCTTGGTGAAAGTGAATCTCAAATTTTGATTTTAACAGATCTATATCACTTTTGCTAGATAGTTTATTAGGCTCCAGAAACTGAGAATCTTATTTGCAAAGAAGTGAAATTAAGATTAGAAAATACAAGTTAGAAATTTATAATTGTTGACAATACTTCACTTAATAAAAAGGCAAAATAATAATTATTTAGTTTTAGGATTGAAATTTGTTTTTTCATTTCATATTCTGTTGATCACAGTCCTTACTTAATCAAGAAATTTGTAAAGATAACTTTATTGATTCTTTAAAAGATATGCATTTGTCTGTTCCTTATATATTAGGAAAATTAATGACAAAGTGGAAAAAATCTTTTATGTAAAATTATTTTTTCCTTTAAAATATTGTCAGATTAAAGTGACATTTATATTGATGTAACTATACATGCACACAAACAGTTATGTAAAATGAAAGGTTCTGTTATATAAAAAAAATTATATATTCTTTCTCATTGATATATATATATATATAGAGAGAGAGAGAGAAAAAGAAAGAAAAGATAATACAAAATTTATAATTTTTGATGGTACATTTTATTTAGAAATTCTTTTCTATTTCCAGATCCACCAGAAATTACACTTAAAGATAATGTCACCAAGATACAAGAAAAAAAATCACAGATCACTTGCACAGCTCGTGCCAAACCAAATGATATTCAATACAAAATGATACACAAATGGGGAAATACAGAAAAAAAGAGTTTATAAGTCAAAAATAGTTGAATGGCTAAATTTTTCTTACAATGATTTAGGAACCTATATATGTATAGCAAGCAATGATGTACCCAAAAATGGTTCTTCTACAAATAAATCTTTGGAAATTAAACTCCATGGTGAGTATCTATCTATCTATATATATATATATATATAGCTTCATTTTTTTTTATATAAATGGTGATGAATATTGAAAAATCTATAACTAGTATTTAATAAGTACCTATGAAAGAGTTCTATATCTAAAACAATTCATTTTAGAAAAAGATTGTTAAAAACTTAATTCCAAATTTAGATTGTTGTAGGGCCTCTGTAAATATGTTGAATAGGAATATGTGAAAAAGCAAAGACAATGTGGAGATGAAGGTGAAGATGTAAAATTTATCAAATGTCAATTTTTATAATGATAAAAGTAACAAGCAATAACAAGCAAATAGTTGAAAATCACGAACAGCTGTAGGCTAGAATGTCATCAGCAGTTGGCATGAATGACACAGGCTGGAACATTGTCAGAAACATCTGGCAGGAATGGCACAGGCTGGAATGTGACCTGCAGAGGTCAGATTTCACCTGAAAACTTGAACATAGTCCGAGGGGGACAGGTTCGGCTGCAACCTCGCACATGTTCACTTCCAGACAGTTCTACCGCAGATGAGCGGGCACATGTGTTGCTTCCTTTGCAGGATTCAGCCACGTTATGGCAATTGGACTTGAACAGTTGTTGTCTATTTTGCTGGATTGACTGTGAGTTACAGGATCTCAGGCAGATCAGACCATTTTACCTTCAAAGCACGGTCAAACTGGCTGCTAAGATGTAATCAGCTCCAGGAACCAGCTATGGGTAGTGAGATCTCAAACAAAGCTGGAAGCAGCCAGAGAGCAAAAAGTGAGTATTTAAGCAGTGCACAGATACTACACTTTGATCATTCCCTCCAAGCCAAGAAAGGGCTTTGTTAACCCCACTTCCTTATTGGAGCAAGAGGTGGCACAAGTTTTGGAAGTAGGGAATGTATACTCAGGCTACTGGTCAAAGATTACCCAGCCTCTGCCTACACAGTAACTTGGTACTAAGTTTGTCTTAGCTGATCTCAGCTTGTCTTAGCTGGTCATAGTTTGTCAAAGCTGGTTGTACCCCATCCAATCCTACACACCCTCCACCAGGTGGTGAGTGCTGGAGACAGGCAGAGAGCACAAAGTGAGTATTTGAGATGTGCAAAGACCTTACACTTTGATCTTGCCCTTTGGGCCAAGATAGAGCAATTTTTTCAAAAAGGTGATGCTGATTATAAGCTTTCATCTGTCAGCAACAACTCCCTTGTTTGATGATTTTTAGTGTCAGAAAGGCAAGGTCAAGGTCACCCTTTTGTTTATACCCTGACATATAGGAGCGGCAAACTGTGACAAGATTTTCAATTATGTGAACTTGATTTTTGTACAAAATCTTTGAGTTTTTCATTGATCAATGTCAAAATTAATGTTTTAAGACATGAAAGCTTTATTTCAATATCTTTCAATGAAACGAAAACTTCTAATATAGGGCTAAAAATTTATTTCTTCATAAATTACTAAAATTTTATTAAATTTTTTACATGAGCAAAAATTTAAAAGTTAAATATTTAAAATAAGATCAAAAAGTTAAATCTAATGATCAAACTAATATTTAAAATTTTAAGCATTGAATAAATCAGTTTTTTTTTGTGGTTATTGTAAAATAAGAAATAAGTTGAATTTTATGAAATTCAATAAATTATGTATTTCAGTGCTAATGACATAGGAAAAATGTATCCATTAAATTCAATGTTTTTGTGTTTGTGACAATAGTGGCATGCAACATTGTATATATTAAATTCAGTGCTTTCCTTCTTCTGATAATAGTTAAATATATTAAATGATTTACTATTTTAGTCATATTGACATTTGTATATACTAATTTCAATTTTTTTAATTATTTTGGTCATAGTGACATTGGAAATTTGTATACATTAAATTCAATGGTTTACTTCTTTTAGTAATAGTGACATAGGATATTTGTATACATTAAATTTAATGCTTTTCTTCTTTTAGTAATAGCGACATAGGACATTTGTAAACATTAAATTCAATGGCTTAACTCTTTTAGATATAGTGTCATACAATATTTGTATTCATTAAATTAATTGATTTACTTCATTTGGTCATAGTAATATAGGACATTTTTATATGTTTCCTTTAAGTATATAAGTAATCCCAGATTCTTGCCACGTCATGCAGCTCTGTCCTCTGGCAACTCTGATCATGCTGTGGTGTCAGTAAATGTCACTCTTTATTCGCACTCCATCAAGGAACCTCCTACCAGCAGAATATCCTACTGCTATCAATGAGCAGACTGGACTCATTCTGTGATTTCCTTCAGGATGTTCCTTAGAACAAAGTTTTTAGGTTTCCTGTTCAAGACTATGCCTCTGAAGTCTCCTCCTGGGTGAAAGCCAGCATCGATGCTTTCATCCCAGCTAGAAAATTTCTACTTAAACCTCGTTCATCTCCTTTGTTCTCTTCTGCTTGCTTGGCTGCCATTGCCCACAAGAATGAATTCTTCCAGCTTTACTGGACCAACACATCTGATCCCAATAAGTGACTCTTTGTCTTCACTCATAATAAATGTAAACATGTTCTAAATAATGCTAAGCTATTGTTTGCTGATAGAATGAAGCAGCGTATTACATCTCACAAGTTTGGTTCCAAAGATTACTGGTGGCTCTGCAAGAGTGTACTGAACAGCAGAAAACCCTTGACCCTTCCACTATTTAATCAATTTGAAGTCCTCACATCCACAGCAGACAAGGTCAAGGGATTTGCTCACAAATTCTCATCCAACTCCACACTTGACTCATCTAGAGTACCCACACCCAATTTTCTGCATAGAACTGAGGCTTAATTAAGTAATATATATAGCCCCATCTCTGGTCTCTAACATAATCTCAAGCTTGACTCCCATAAGGCAAGCAGAGGTGATGGAATTCCAGCCATCATCCTAAAAAATGTGCT